>BJKM01000213.1:460000-892482 GCA_015082035.1 Chaenogobius annularis | reverse complement strand
GTGTTACACTTTTAATGGCGTTTGGCAGCCAACTGAAAAAGTGCATTTACCGCCACCTACTGTAGTTGTATGTCTTCAAAGTATGTGTGTTACGCTATACCGCAAAAAAAAAAGAATGAGAGAGAAAGAGCGAGAAAGAGAAGGAGAAGAAAAAAAAGGAGAGAGAGAGATTTGTTCATTGTAAACTGAAATATTGATCTAAAACGGCTTGAAAATAAAAACGGAACCATTGACTTCCTGTTACAAACCGCAGCATTCTCTTCATGGTGACGTTTCACCATAATAAGCAGTGGTTTTTTTTTTTTTTTTAATAATTATGAGTACAGGACATTTTCTGAAGCCTGCATGTACTGATCACTCAGTTGCAGGACAATATTTATTTATTTAATTTATTTATTTCAAACCTGCATATGACATATTTTACAACACATATTTCCAGCAATTATACAGAAATTGCCTGGTTTGAAATACAGGATTACACAAACATTCAGTGCAAATACAAACGTTAGTAAAAACGGAATGACGAGGAAACGCATCATTTTGTTTTTTGCAGGACGTTGGCTTGGACACGATCCCGGCTTGCTGGTGGTGGGGCACCGTCAGCATGACCACAGTGGGCTACGGGGACGTCGTTCCTGTCACTGTGGCCGGGAAACTGGCTGCTAGCGGCTGCATTTTGGGAGGTACCCTGGTGGTGGCGCTACCCATCACCATCATCTTCAACAAGTTCTCGCATTTCTACAGGCGACAGAAAGCGCTCGAGGCCTCGGTGAGGAACAACAACCGCAGGAGCTGTAACAACGTGGGTGACACGAGCTCAGACATAGACATAGACGACATAGAGGAGGACATTGACTTTGGGGACGGGGGCGGGGTTATTAATTACAGCTTTGTGGAGCACCCGCCGTATACGACAGGGAAGAGGAAGGACGAGCATCAGTTATGAGAGACCCTACACTTGGACAAGAATTGGACTGAGAAACAGGTGGTGGCGACGTCTACGCTGCTGGTTCAAGAGATACTCATGAAGAAAAAGTATTTTGTGTGTGGGGACTGATCAACACGCTCTCATCCCCATGGATTACCACTCGGAGACAGGAATCTTGGTGCTGCTTGTACCCTGCAAATTCAATTCAACATTCAGTTTTGTTGTGGTAGTATGAGGTACTTATTGAACATGCGTCCTCAAAGCAGCAGCGTGGTTATTTGGCGTGTTCCAATACCAATTCAAAAGCGTTCCCATCGCAAACACTGTGGATAATCTTCCAGGACCAGGAGCAGTGAGAGCAAGAAAGCTGCTCTTAAAGTAGATGATCAAACAACACTGGCCTACGCATTTGTTATAGATAAATAACTATTACATCTTCAATTCAAATCTCAAAATACTGCTACATTTTGGAGATAATGTACACAAACTGTCCATTTGAGTGACCTCGTGCTTCCATCGCAACGTTCTGGAGCGGGAGTGGACATTAATCGCACGGTTTTGTGCATGTAGCTGTTTATATTCAAACTGGATTTGAAATAACAAATATGAGGAGCGGAGACGCATGCACTGAATAAACAATGACTGAAAGTATTAATAGTGTGAAGCTCTTTGGATAAATACACGACATGGGCCACAGTTTGACGCGCTTCATCACTCAAAATCCTCCTCACTTCAATAAGAATACTTCATGATCGGACAGACGTAGGTAGTGACCTGGTTAGATCCCGCTCTGGTGCCCTCAGCTCTACAGACATTAAGATCAGGTTTCACATAATGGAGCTCTTCTTCCCAGACTCCTCAGTCCTTCACTCAGTCCTTCACTCAGTCCTTCCTCAGTCCCTTCGCCCTGTCCTTCGCCTGTCCTTCGCCCTGTCCTTCGCCCTGTCCTTCGCCCTGTCCTTCGCCCTGTCCTTCGCCCTGTCCTTCGCCCTGTCCTTCGCTCCGTCCTTCGCTCCGTCCTCCGCTCCGTCCCTCCACTCCGTCCTCCACTCCGTCCTCCACTCCGTCCTCCACTCCGTCCTCCACTCCGTCCTCCACTCCGTCCTCCACTCCGTCCTCCACTCCGTCCTCCACTCCGTCCTCCACTCCGTCCTCCACTCGTCCTCCACTCTGTCCTCCACTCTGTCCTCCACTCTGTCCTCCACTCCGTCCTCCACTCCGTCCTCCACTCAGTCCTTCACTCAGTCCTTCACTCTGTCCTTCCACGTCCTACCGTCTTCCCCTCCGCTACGTGCACTTCAGATGAATTACACTGGAAAGGCCTCATGTATTATCATCAGATCAAATTTAGCAACGTGCCCTCTTTGAAGCCATACGTGAAGCTCCTCCACGTTTTTTAAAAGTCCATACATCTTCACTTCGACTGGATCGTTGCAGCGGTCAAATTACAATACCAGGCCAAGCAACTTCAGTTTGAGGAGTGGAATGAAGCCAAAACATTTTCTGGACTCGTTCCTTCACAAATCATTACATTAAATAAACATAACGAGATTTTGCACACGAAAATAAGCCAAATTGAGTGGATAAAACTAAACCCCACTCCAATAACTGTTCATTTCTCTTTCCTTTTTGATACCAAAAACGTGATCATTGACTTCATCTTTGATTTTATCTTTCACAACAATAAACAAAAAAAATGAATCTTCCTTGCTCGATGTTTACCAATTCATCCTGAAACATTAGCACGGCTCTTATTGTCTTTATTTAGCGTTCAAGTGCCATTGTTTTTTTTTTTCCGTTGGGCTCGCGTCCATTTCGATCGTCTAACCAAGTCTTAAATCTTCAGCTCCTAAACCAACATGTGCCGAGATAAAGACGCCGGCAGCACGCTTTAGTCACAGTGAAGTATATCGGATTCAGCCCGGGATTAAATATTCATTTTTCTTCCTTTTTTTCTGGCAGAAGAAGAAACACACAGACACAACAAAGTGGCTCAAAAGTTTTTTGCGGATAGATCTGATGAGACACTAACAGGCTTTTAGAGACGTCTGTGATTCTCTGGCTGCAAAAGCGGACCAGATGTTCAAGTTATTTTAAGTCTTACCAAAAACACTTTTTAACTATTTCGTTTAAAAAAAAAAAAAAAAAAAAACGGAACTAAACTTGACAAAACTCAGATTTATCTTGAACGAAATCAATTCAAACATGGAATGATGTGAAGTTAAATAAGATGTAGCAGTGAAAGTAACTCCAGGAGAAGTCTGGAGAAGTCTAAATAAAATGGATTTCCCAGGCTTGTTTACATACGATTTCCAAGAAAACACTCACCATATTTCCTGGTAAGACCTCCATTCTGGGTTAGAGTTTAGGTTTATCACCATTACCATAGAGAAAAAAAAAACAACAACAATAACAGTTTCAAGAATCACAGCGGCGCGTGAACTTACCTAACTATCACACAACACAAAAAAAAAACAAAAAAACCCAGCCCAGAAACGGAACCTGAGACCTCCTTGCTGTGAGGCCGGAATGCCGTCACTCACCGTGGCATTGTCCAGGTCCACGCCGGCCGCTCTGGTGCTGTTGTACTGCATGAAGGGCCTGATGAAGCGCAGCCTGAAGGTGCGCTCAAACAGGAACTGGGTCTTCCTCTGGTACTCTGTGAGCCCAAAGAAGGCCATGTCCCGCAGGTTCTTCTTGGCCGACTCCAGTAGGAGCTGAGCACGCTTCTTCTCTGGCACCGTGGACATGTTATAACAGCCCACAAGACTCAGGTCTGCCAGCATACGCACCTGCAGGGACAAAATGTTGTGGTTATTCCTCATCGTTTGACCTTTATTTCATTGCCCGGGTTATGCTGTGCACATAAGAGCGGGTAAAGTCTGTCCAAGTCCCCACTGTGCCACAGCGATGCACTACCATGATGAAGGTAAACATCTGTGTACATCTGTGTGCTTGAAGAAGCATGTACTTGTATTATTTGTCGTTTTGCTCGTCATGTGTGGCAAATTCTGTGAGACGTGTATTCTACGATGGCTCACTCCTGCACAGATGAGATTACACCCACTATAAAAGTCACACAGACCATTATATTATAACTTTATACAGTAACACTTCATTAAACAATTACCCATAAAGGCTCTTACATGATGATTTGTTGTTGCAAACACAGTTTAACGGAGCGATTCCACTGCTGTGCTTTCAATTTTGAGCTCGAGCTGATCCTAGGGCTGAAGGAAAAAGATTCCAGAGCTTTTGAGCTGTAAAATGAGGTATGGCATGTTCAGAACGATGTAGAGCAAAAGTGTTTGTGGCTGAATGGGCCAGTTCAGACTACCAATCCAAAACATCACCAACGTCTCCACAAGACTCCAACATCAGCAAAACAATGAATTGGTCAGGCCCTAATTAGGGCTGGGCAATGTATTGATATTTAAGATTTATCTATATCATTTTTGGCAAGATATAAATTTGGCCATATCGTACATATTGATCTAGTTTAATAATTCAGTGTGACGCTCGGATGGATGGAGCCGCGCCTCTCTCTCTGCTCCGTCTGTGTTACTGCTCTCATCTGTCCTTCCTCTGGACTAATGCTGTTCACCGTGACCCAAAGGACTATCTATCCAGGATTTATCTGAGGCGTTATTTCACTAACGTTTGATATTTTACAGGAAAAGCGAGTCACAGTGGCGCCAGTGCTACGTTAGCTTCTTTCAAAAACGTTTTCCCCGTGTCCGTTTTGTGTCCCGACAGCTTCGTGTGACCTAAACTAACTTCACACTCATTTGACATGTAATTCCCAAATATCAGTGTTTGTTTAGTCAAAGCATGAGTGCATAGAACAAGGTCTATACAAAAGGGGAGGAATTCTTACAAGAAGTGCAAACCAATATGTTGAAAAGCTTTGGCACATCCCATAAAGCTGGTCTTACTGATGAATTGGTCTTCTGTTTCTGCAAGTGTATTGTACAATATTGACAACTCCACAACTCGAAAAAAAAAAAAAAAAAAGCATAAACAGAAGAGTGCAAAAGGTTTTAAATGTTTCGCACATTTTCTGACGGATAAAACGTTTTGTGCTTTGTTCAAATACTTTATTTTACCTAGTTTCAACGTAGAAAAAGACTATCAAAGGCAATTGTTAATTACAAATAAATGGGATTATATATTGACGGATAAACTTTCAATATCACTTAACACTTGGTTAAAAAAACAAATCCTTAATAAATTAATTAACATTACAGATGCTATTTCTCCATTATAAACTCTCTTATTCAGTAAAATCTATATCATTGAACCACTTCTCCGTAACATTTAGTGGTTATGAGTTTGTCCTTGCTAATAGAATCTCTGCGTGTTGTAAGTGTGAAGATAGAAACATGACCTGCAGTAACAGCACCCTAATGCACAGATGAGGAGGGATGAGGAGGAGGATGAAGACTAGATGTGTTTAGGAGGCAGAGACGCTGGTGTGAAGAGGAGGTGTGAGCATGTGCAGCTCTTATGGAGACTGCACTGTGAAACAACTGGCCACTATGTGAAACCCAGAGATATTATTTAGCGAATGTCATGGAATTCTAAAGGCTCGTTTCCACTGGTTCACTTTGGAGCGGATGGGGGCGGGGTCTGAACGTGTCTCCACCGTGTTAAGTGAACCGTATCGGGCTATTTAAGTGATTCAGTACTACTCCCCAAAGCGGTCTGGCTCGCTTTGGCTCCAGAACGCTTTTGAGTGAGATGATTGGATAAGAGAGAACGCACACTCAAGATGCAGATACAGACAGACAAGGGTAAATTAAAAACGCATTTAAACATTCAGCCAAACCCAACGCATGGTCCAGAGAGATGTTAAAACACATGGTGTAGAGGTGCAGAGAAGTAAAATACAAAGTAAACGGATGAAAACTCTAGCTTTAGCCACGTCTCACGTATAATTCAGGTACAATTTAGATTTTCCTCATTGGAGAAAAACGTTTTTAGTGTGTGCGTGACGTAAGATGGTGACTAAACAGGACCTGAGCATGAATAGAACCGTGCCAAAATGCTCCAAAGAGAAGTGGTGTGTGGGACCGGGCCAGGGCTTTAGGGATGTGGGCTATTCATGTTACTTAAAGGGCGCATGATGGTTTTTACCATTTTGTAATTTTGACTTTATCTGGTGTATTTATACCTGTTGTACATATAAATGAGAGTTTTAAACCAATCAAGCAGCCATTTGTGGAGAAAAGTGGACAAATCTGTAGAAAAAAAATTACAGGAAGTGACATCACACCAAGGACACTAGTTCCATCCAAAGTTTATGCAGAATTTAACTAAAATATTTGGGGTTTTTTTGGGACAAAATATATGTGTGCACCTTTATTTTGTTGAATTAAAGTTTAGCGGGTCAAATAAAAATGTGTGACATTAGATGAGTTTTGGCCCAGTGTTTGCTGGGTTATTTTCTAATGTGATGTCATCAATTACAACCAGGAAAAGGAAATTCTAAACCTAAACAATTTGCTATTCTGGGATAAATCTAAATATATATTTATCTAAACTGCATTTTAGTACAATGAGTACTCCAACCTGTCACAGGAAGTTTAAAGTATGGCATGTAGGAATACTTGAGATGTCTAACGTTGTGCACTATAACTTTATTTTATAAACATCACTCACTAGACTTTACTTCTCGTGACCACTAACAAGAGTAGCTCGCTCCCATTATAGTTCATAGTCTTTGATGAATAAACAACATACAATTTTGAAATTCAATATAATTTATCAAAAATAAAATAATTCAAATAAGAAGGAGAATATATGGTTCGTTTTAACAGTGATAAACAGGAAGTAGAAAATTGCATTTTTGGTTTTTCTACAACATTTTAAGAAAAAGATCCAGCCGGTATTGTGGAAACCTCAGGAGTAAACTAAACTAACGGAGCGCACAGATAAAATAAGATGAAAGAGCAACTTTTCAGTCCCCCATGTTCAGCGCAAGAACAGACCAAATGATTTCTCTTTGTTGTTGTTTTTAGGCACTGGTGGAAATAGTTGGCTCCTTATTCATCTCGACTACAGCTGCGTACTGCTGTTGAAATCAGTCATTTGGTGATGTTTTTAAGACTGAAATCATTAGGGTCGACTACAAGATGGATGGCGTGGTGCTGGTTTGTCTGTCAATCCGACCCAAAGTGCACTGACAGGAGCACGAGACGGGAGGAAATCTTGCAAATACAAATATTCATACAGAAAACTACGAGTAAACAGTTTATTTATGAGTAAAAAAGCAGATTAAACTCAATCTCAAAATAACCCACTAAATCCCTTCTTTCTTTGTGCTGTTGTGAATAGAAATCCTTTCAAATCCCCCACAATAATAAAAAAAAAAATTACAACTTTACATGCAAGTAAAGTTGTAATGCAAGTGCAAGTGACACTACCAGACCTAGTTACAGGTCAGATCTGCAGAGAGGCGTGCCAACTCACAATAAGAATGCATCTTTTTAAATGTTAAATTTTTTTTGAGGAAGTTAAAATGGGACTTTGAGATTCTGAACACTTTTTTTACACACTGAAATTAAAAACATTATTTTAATACACCGAATATTGAAGCATTGTATTATTTTCCACAGATTTTAAAAAGATTGTATTTAAGAAAAACAAAAAAACATTTTTATACACCGAATTGTAAGACATTGAATATTTTACCTCAATTGGATGCAAAATTAAGCATTCACATAATTGAAATGCAAAAAATTCAGTTTCATAAATTCAGTAGAAAATAAAAGCGTTGTTACTAAAAACTCAAATGCGTTTTACTTTGACAGCCCTAAATTCTCCCCACCTGCGCCCCCACCCGCGCCCCCCACCGCGCCCCACCCGCGCCCCCACCATGTCTCACCTGTCTGTTGTTGGCCAGGTTGTAGGGACAGTCCATGAACTGCTGCAGCGTGCACCCCGACCAGTCGGATCCCTCGTAGCAGGACGGCAGCTCCTCTGGCGTGGGGGTCCGACCATCGCACATGTGCAGAGAGGTCTTCCACGTCGCCCCCCGCTGGACGTGTCTCCACTCGCTCAGGTACCCGCGACACCGGGTCCCTCAGCAGCGTGATGTAGTAGAACTTTCTGCAGAAGGACACAGGGAGGGTAGTCATGAGATACATGTACTTTGGGAACCGTTTTTCAAGCATAACATGTTAAAAGATTAATTACACCAGTGATTCTCGGGCAGACCACTTTAGACAAAAAAATGAGGCTGCTGTGTGCTGTCTGCATCAATATTTAAAGTATTTTATGCCTCAACACGGATGTAAGAGCCAAAAGCAGCGTTCTGATGTTGATGATGTGTGATGGCTGTGTTTGGTGCTCCAGTTTCACATCTGAAGAAAAGGAAAAAAAAAGCCGTTCTACAGCCGTGCGTGCGCCAAAAGATGAGTGCATGTGAAAAGGAACGATAAGCCAAAGGGTTTGTGAGAGGAACGAGTTGCACAGATTTAAAAACCTACCCCAGCTTTAAATATATTTAGTGCACAAATATGAGTAGATCATCATTTGGCATTTTGTTCATTGTAAACTGAAATATTGATCTAAAACAGCTTAGTAATAGAAACAGGTCCATTGACTTCCTGTTGCAGAACTGATAAGCCCCGCCTCCTAATGGTCACATTTCACTGTTTTTTTTATTTTTGAAAAGTGGCCACATGACATTTTAGAACATGTATCAGTAGGAGTGTTACTTTTTCAAATAATCACATCTAAGTACAGGATGCGGGCGGGGGGGGGTAGGTAGGTGGAAACAGGACTTTTCTGAACACTCAAGCCTTAGTTGCAGGACAATACAGGATCAACGCAAACATGCAGGAACCAATCACAATGCAACTTAGAGTAAACTAATGCTGAGGAAACACTGTTGTAACGAGGTTAAAAACTCATTAAAGTGGATTTAGCAGAATATGTCTCCTTTAATTAATGACTCTTTATTGGACACAGCAATCTGCACAGGTCTGAGCGGGGCCCCCCTGGACTGTCCTGCCCCCAGGACGAGAATACTGCAAATGGGACTAGACCACATTGCATTTATTTTGTCTGTCCTTGTTCTTGTTCTTGATATATGTTCTTGTATTTGTTAAGTGTTGGAAAAGTTTGAAAAATACAAATAAAAAAACAGGAATAATCCGTGACCAAACCAGGTTAAAACAGAAATAAATGTGACTAAAATCAAGAGACCTGCCACGATAACAAACTTTAAACTACTATGCCAACTGACACAATAACCATAAAGCAGGATAATCCCAGAAAACCCTTTTCTAAATTAACAATGTAAATGTAAAAAACAAACAAAAAAACCCAAAAAACATGAGCAGCAACAAATAAAAAGGTATCCATAATGAGTCATAGAAGTTAGCTCAGATCTCATCATACTACAATAAAGTCCAAGTAAAATGTGCACACGATAAAATAATGAGTCCCACACAGCAATTTACTGAAAGATAGTGATAGTGATAGTATTTTTAAAGTAAAAATTGTCCACTATAAAAGACACGATCAATAAACAACCCAGGCTCTTAACACAGTCGCAGAAAGACTCATTGGGATATTGGCGGAGTGGTGGAGTGAATCTTTCCTGGGCTTCCCCCCTGGGACCATTTCAGCTGAGGACTGAAAGGAACATGGAGGGCTGCTGTTCTTACACTGTCCATGTGGTGGCACTGTTCAACACAACACTGCAGTTATGAGAAATGGCCCTATTGTAGTACACCAGCAAAAGGAAATACAGAAGAGAGAAGCATATATCTTCAGTGTTTGTATTATGTAAATGCAAACTGATTGAGATTAATTACTTTTGCATTTTGGGTAAAGGCAACAAAGCAGGTAGGTGGCGTTTTAACAATGAGTTTAATCATGAATAAATAACACGAGCTTCAGTAGAATATAAAATAAAACTGTAACCACCACAAAGGGTTTTGCAGAAAAAGGCTTTATGGACCCAATTTATTCATGTTTTTCTAGGTATTTTTGTTCAAGTGAAAGAGATGATTCAAATATGGTCCATAATCAACTCTTCTTTTTGTGTGTTTTTTAATTCACGATCACATTTTGTACCATATTTAAAATAATAAACTGAGCAAAACTAATATTGCAAGGCCTTCATAGTAGAAAAACTGACTTTATCTTCAGGTTTTTAAATATGTTACGATTTAGTTGGCTTAAAATTGGTGAGGTATAATTGTGCAAAAAGGGTGAAAACATCTACAGCAATTCAAAAACACGTCGTATCTGCTAAAGATGCACCGATATGAACATATTGGCCGATACCGATGCTAACAGAACATTTTAGTCTTTATTAGGTCAATTTTAGTCTTTATTAGGTCAATGTTCTTCTGTATATTGTTTGATTATTTTAAAACACTTTTAAAATGTTATTTAAATATTATTATTTTTTAAATCGTATATTGTGAAGAAAAAACTATTGCAGTCAATTACTTTTTACAAATGTATCTCTAAAATAAGGATAGCATCTATTTTAAAATGCTTATTAGAGCCTATTAGCCTATTCTTTTTAGATTATAATTATGATTATTATGATATGTTAGTTGCAAATTTATTTAATGATGCATAATGTCTAAAACGTTTCTAGAGTTTTGAACAGTCTGTAACTATAACTTCTGTTCATTTTGGATCTTTTAACGTAGGATTGAAGATTGGATTAAAGATAAACATGCCTCTGTCAGAAAAGAGCAACAAAAAAACCTCTGTTCATGAAGCGGTTTTCTTCCTTTATCTGTGAAGGGACGGCAGCGTCAACTCTTTCATTAGTATTGGTGCTTTTGCACACCGATCTTACTCAATCATGTAAATACTGGCCCATACCGACACTGGGCCGATATACTGTATCTGTGCATCCCTTGTCGCTGTGCGCAGAATGCCATTGAGGTGTTGCATCTCCCCCATTATAACCCCTCATTCCTCTCTTTCGCGCTCCCTCTCTCACAGGTCTCACCCCAGCTCGAGACGTCCGGCTGTCTGCCCAAAAGAGCCAAAAGAGCCGGTGTTGATTGATTCCACCAGCGCTAATTAGCACGAGGGAAGTGAAGGCCAGTTTAGACAGCGCATCGCCAGGCCTTTTCCTCATTATCCAATCACAAGTGGGCCAACGCACACTGGGATTAGACTCCGGCCAGCTCCATGCAAAACAATACACACAAAATGATTCGATTTTCCTTGAAGAAAAGACCCCTTAAGACTAGGAATTAAGAGTGGATGCACTATATTATTCTGGCTTTCTTAAACACATTTTCAGGTTTAAAAAGGGTCCCATATAATACCAAATAAATGTATTTTCTGAGCCATGCCATGTTGTTATCAAAAACATCATTTGGGTTGTGTTTTCTTTGATTTATGTTTGAATGACAGTATCTTGATATGTAAAAAACATCACCTTCTCCAAAGCTGAAAATGTTCTGCCACACCTTGTGATGTCATAGCTGGTAATCCAGGAAGTGCTATATCACGTTTTATTTTCAGTCCACACACCTTCACAAGACTCATTCTCACCATTTAAGTGCTCCAACTTGTCTTCGCTGAGGTGCATCTCAAATTTGATACTGGCAGCTAGTGTTTTGAGCCTCATTTAATCCCTCCACAGTACCAACAACACCGTCTTTTTATAAAAATGAGAAAAACTGTCCACATACAACTTCAACAATTCACACGAGATAATATTAGCAACAAAAATACATCCTAAATACATCCCAGCGCCAAAACACACAGGCCACAGCAGGCACCCAATCCGGTACAGATTTAGACCAAGCCCCTCTCAGATCTGGCACGGAGACCCCGCTCAAACCAGGAGACGGCATGGGGATCACAAACAATGACAGGCCAAAACCCTAAATTCCAGGTGCAAGCTGGGAGCGCCCCGGCAACGAACCAAACACACACTCTAGAGCTGCGGTGGTGCCATTTAAAGCCTAATCTGGTGAAGGTGGGATTTCTAATGGGTGGGAAAGGTTATGTTACAGGGCCGGGCAACACATAGGAAGATGTATAGTAAGGATCGATATTGGGAAAAAAAGTGACAAAAAAATCAAATGGTAAAATGTCTTTTGGTAAAAATTGCCAGTTCAAATTAAATCAAATAAAATACTGAATCAACATCACTGTCACTGAGGGACTATTAAAGCACCAACGAGCAGTTAAAGCCCTTAATAATAATAATAATAATAATAATAACAATAATAACAATAACAATTAACTCAAAACAAAAAGGTCTCAGTTTGATTTAAACAGGACGGGTAAGGTGGGCTCAGAAGATCGGGGCTGTTTCCCAACGCCTAGACGCCTGGCCTTGGTCTGATCTGGCGTGGTAAGAAGTCCAGGTCATGACTCACTGCCACTCAAGTTGTGTTCCAATGTTTAATTCAATTCAGTTTTATTTTTGTAACGCCCAAAATCACAACAGCAGTTGTCTCGAGGGGCGACAGTGGAAAACACAGAATAAAAAACAAAATAAACAATGTTCATAGGAACTTGGTAATGTCCAAGCATCCCGTGTCCTTAGACAGATGTCCCAAGCTCCCCTGTCCTTAGACCCTCCTTCTCAGCCAGGAAAAACTACCAAACCTCTTTGGGAAAAAGTAGAAACCTGTAGGAGTTCCACAGTGAAGGAGAGATCCGACTCCCTCGGACAGACACGTCTTCGCTGCCTTGCATAATGCACTGTGATAAAAAATGAATACATAAAATAAATCAAGTCTACGTCCCCACAAAGCCCCCACTACCACATTAACACCCAGAATGTGTGATACCCCCCCAAATATATGACTAGAATCTGACAACCAATAATACAATGCCAATTTTAGGTTTTAAGTTTATTCCTGGGTCTGAAGTGACGTCACACACTCGTTGCTAGGGCCATCAGGAGGACAGAAGCCGCATTTTGCTATATGGGCTGTGCCAAAACAAAGTCTTCTGTGACATCCCCAAAGACCCCGTTTGTCAAGAACTGTGTTCCTGTGGTCAGGAGGGACCAGTGGACTTACAGAAATCACTCCAGACTGCGGCTGAGCGGTTTGTTTCATGTGGTTAGCAGCTGGCTAATGCTACATATACATATTATTGAGTAAATATACTAATAATGAGTTTTAATGAGCATAATATCCAACTGTTCGAGTGTTATATTTTAGGAGCAGACACGAAGTCCGTGCTCGTCCGGTGCAGAGGGCTTCTGGACGAGGAAGAGCAGATGGAAATGTCGCAGCTTTTAAGTGTCAGCGATTCGCCGCTGTAGATGAGGATCAAAGCCCAGGACTTCAGTCTTCTTGAAGTATCAACCCTTTTCATTTTCAGTTTTATGTGCTGTTTTTCATGACTATCTAACAGCGGCGAGACAACAGCATGTGTGACGTCTTCAGCACAGAGGTGACGACAAATAAGTCACATGACTGAAACTCACGAAGAGATCGAGATCATGGAATTCTCTCTCATGAAGCGTGATAAAGCCATGGGCATTTTAAGATGCTAAATTTGCAATCATTCAAAATTATTTTGACTATTCTCTGTATTGTGTGATAAATGTATTCAACAGTAGACACCCAGCAGCTCGTCACGTTGTTCAACAGCTCTTTGCTTTACATTATTAAATTCGTTTTTTGCCATCAGACATTTTGTTCATCTGGTCAACAACACAATGTTTTTGACATTCAATCTTGAGCTCTATTTCAGTGTTAGTTTTAAACTTTCTCCTAACTTTATTGTACAGAAAACTAGTACTTAGTTTGAGGAACCACATAACTTTCACAAGCATGATCCATTAAGGTACTCTTACATTACAGAACAGACTGTCAAAATGCTTCAACGTGAGACTCGGATATTGCCACATTCTTACCTTTCAACTCACTCTGGGCAATTTATAGTCATCAATTCACAGATAGAAGACAAACCCTTCTCTTAGGACAGGTGGGGGACACTGAGGGCCCCTGGGGCTGACGGGGGCCCTACATTATGGAGATTCCTCTGGCGACATTATCTGGATTCCTCTCACCTCCCCATAGAGCCTCAGTCTGTGTGTGCGTATGTGTGTTTGTATGCACGAAGGAGAAGGAGACTACGCCTATTAAATCAGCGATGACATTTCCCCTCTTGGCTCTGGTTCCTTTAAAAAACAAGCCGTTGTTTGGCCCCGGTCGGCTCCTGAAATGCGCGAGACTGAAAAACACCAACTGGAGACGGATAGAGAGACGAGAATGGAGGGAGAGCGAGGAAAAGAGGGGGCGGAAGAGAATTTCAATTAGTTTTCTAATACTGGCAAAGCAGCAAAGGCCCCAAGACCAAAGCGATTCATCAAAGTTATGGCTACTGCTATAATGAAGGCTCGGGCACATTACAGGCTAAATAAATAAATACATGACATTCTCGCACGCACACAAGAGAGTGGACGCGCTAAGGCTAAATAAATGATGCCAAATAGGGTGTTTATGTGGCGTTATAACTTAGCATCGGAGAGATTCACCTGTTGTAATGATTTCTAGGCCTGACACGCAAAACCGCCAATGCTAAATATGGGCTAGCATAAGCAGCAGCGCCAGTTTAAGATCCCGACTTATTTACACGTTTATGACACAGAGCTAGCTTGTCAACAGTAGCGGCTAGCAGCAAATGCCCCTCCATTAGCGACATAGCGAAGCCGATCCGAGAGCTATTTTAAAAGCGCAGTTACTGTACGCGGAGAAAAGTTAGCATGCCCCGCCTTCGTCACGTCTGCGGATTTCCCCGCCTGCCAACGCAAGCACCTGATAACGGCTTCTAAATACTTGTTATGTTTCCAAACCACTGATGTCGAAATGAAAGATTGTATTAAACGATTTCGAAACAGATTTGCACGTGCGGCAGCGTGGGGAAAGTCCACTTGTTGAGGAAAGTTTATGGGGAAAGAAAGACCTGTCTGAATGATTTCCAAAGACTTTAAACATGCCTGAATGTTAGGTCCTTTAAGTTCGCGGGCTTCACTGTCAAACTTCATTCCAGTTGGCATGTGTTGGATGTGAAATTGTAATTACAGGACCTGTTCTACTCCGATGGACTGGAGCGATCGATCGTGCAAAGAGCCATACAATTTGCAGTAAACATCACAAGTTTCAGCTGGTAATAACAACAGATTCAATCTTAAACCATAAACATCACTTCATTCATCTAAATCTTGCACTGTCGAACGTCTAGACAAGACAAGGCAGGAAACTTTACAATTATAGTTTTTCTGACAGATCTTTGATCAACATTTAAGATTCAATGCACATTTTTGACTACACAAAAGTGTGAACATTTAAAACAAAACTGAAATATAACTTGCTAAACTTTATCAAATGTATTTTAAAACACGTTTGTAGAGGTCTAAACTACAGGAGTTTCACACATAATATAAACCAATGGAGACTTTGCCAGTTTTAGAATTAAAATGTCTTCCGCAAATAACAATCAATTTACTTTAAAGGAGACGTATTGTGCTCATTTCCAAGTGCTTTGTATTACTCTACAACATACGTAGACAATTACTTTACATTTTAGTCATTGTGAATTGCAAAATTGATCCAAAACGGCACAATAACAGAAAGAGGTTGTTCAAAACTGCAGAACTGATAAGCCCTGCCTTTTCACAGTGACATTTCAACCGTAACAAGCAGCAGATTGTCATTTACATGTTTTTATTGTTGAAAGATAATAATGGTTAAGCTCATTAAATGTAGAATTTCCGTAATATGTCCCCTGTAACGAGACATTATACTAAATCATTTAAGATCAGTCTTGCAATTTAAAATGAAAATAAATAAATCCATGTTTGTCATGGATTACAACCAAATAGCAGACATTCTTCTTAAACACAACCGTTCAAATTGCAATTTCACTTCAAAGTCGTTCAAAAAAAAGCTGCCATAACCCAGACTTGGGGTTTAGAAAAGTGCTCCTCATATTGTTGTCACTACTTGGGACGTTAATATTGTACACATCTTTGCTTTCACCTTTAAATCCTGCCAAATCCAGACTGAGGTATGGTAGTTGCGAGACGGTGCCACCAGGACTGTGTCAGACTCGTGGAGGTTTTAAGCCCACCGCGGGTCCTCCACGGCGACCCCCTCCTGCGAACATCTGCTGCCTGTCAGGCCCGAGAATGGGATTTTCACAGCACTCACTCGTCAAAGTGGCATCTCAAAAAGCAGCACGCCACACGCCTCACCTGTTATGACAGCTATTAGGTTTAAAGAAGGAGGAGGAGGAGGGGGGGAAATTATCTTTGAAAAAATGTCAAAAACGACGTGTGGTGGTGGGTTTATTTTGATGTAATAATTTTTGTAGTTTAAGTTACGGTGAAAAAAAGGGTTGCAAACTGGAGTGGGTTGTATCAGGGTCACAGTGTGTGCTTGTCTGAATAAACCAAATTGTTAGAAGTGTGCTTAAGTATTACTCAACATCCTAAATCTTAACCATTTCATTTTACATTTCCTGCAACTTGCCATTTTAATCTTAACCAGTTTCTGATTCTTCTGCCGTCTTATGCTTCGTCACCAGTTCGCCCCTTCCATTCCAACCTTAACCACCATTCCCAAAGCTTTAAATGACGGTCTTCCTCAGCTTCCACTTTCCCCTGTCCACTTGTGCGTGCATCTGTGATTACTGTGTGCTTTGTGGTGTATTGCGTTAAAGGTCTGGCCGTCAGACACGTGCCCACAGACCGCTAAGTACCCCGGGAGGCTCCGTACGCCAACCATAACTCTAATACTTTTCCTTCCACGTCAACTTTACTCAGAGCTAACCGGATGATTGGATGCCTTTCTTTACTACACCTTGCAACGTGCCACTTAACATTTTTAGTTTTTATCGCGCCAATTAGATGTGTTGGTGACATTTTTTAGAGAAGAAGTTCTTTTTTTTTGTTCCTCGAGTTTGAAACAAAGAAACACCATCTTATAACACGTCGTCAGCCGAACAATCGCGACGCAAATAGACAATGAATGCTTATGGGGAAGAGAATAATGGTAATGAAGCTTCTCAATGCGTTACAACTTTGGAAACAGTTATGGGTGGAGGTGTACAAGAAAATGAGTTGAGGTTATGCAGAGAGTAAAGTAGAGGCAGTAGAAACATATTGAGGTCACATAAAAGTTGTTCTCATTCTCAGTATATTCATTGTATTTGTATTTCTCATTTTGTCGGATAAATGCAAGCCAAACTGAATTGAAAAGTTCAGCAGTAGTTCAAAAACGCTGTTCCACTTCAATCAGTGTATAGCGCCACTAAACCAACAGTGACCTCTACAAACCAAACTTGAACCCTGGGCCCCTTCCCCCCCTCGTCTCATGGTTGTGTCCACTGCCTTCAGTCCAATAATGATGCTATGAGAGACGAACAGAAATAGCGCCTCCGGTTCGGCTCCGTGTGTGCCAGTCAATCAATATCAGTGTGCTGCCGTCTGAGGAGCCGCACGCCGCAGATTGAGTGAAGCCTGTACATACACAAGCATGGTGGAGCTAATGAGGTACAGTTAAACTATTCTTCAATTGTTTAAGTAACATGTAAACAAAAGAAATACAAATAAAAAAATAATACTAATGATCAGATGATTGTAAGATGAAGCGATGATATGGTACTATGGTACACTTTTATTGTCCCTGCAGGAAAATGTGTCCTTTGAGTTTTGACCCATGCCACTGTGCCGCCATGATAACAAAATGTGATAAAACAAGATGAAAATGAGATGATAAAATGATATAAGATGATGAGGATAACATCAGATGAGAAGATGATAAAATGATATGAGATGAGGATAAGATGATACAGATAACATGATAAGATGAGGATGAGATAAAATGATGAGAAAAATGATGTGAGAATAAAAGGATACAATTATATAAGATGAGGATAACATAAGATGAGGATAAGATGATAAAATGATGAGGATAAGATGAGAAAATGAGAATAAGATGACAAGATGATATAAGATGATGAGGATAACATAAGATTAGAAGACTATAAAATGATATAAGATGAGGATAAGATGATACGGATAACATGATATGATGAGGATAAGATAAAATGATGAGAAGAACATGATATGAGGATAAAATGATATAAGATGATGAGGATAACATAAGAAGATGAGGATAAGATGATAAAATGATGAGGATAGTATGATGATATGAGGATAAGATGATAAAATGATGAGGATAGTATGATGATATGAGGATAAGATGATAAAATGATGGTGATGAGGATGATAAGGTGATGATCAGATCAACAGAAATGCATATAGGAAATGTGACAGATGTGAAAAGAAAAGCAGTGGGAAATGTATGGACTGTTAAAGAGCTGTGCGTGCAAGTGTTCTACATGATCACTGATCAATGCGCATTTTCACATTATTTGATTCCATTACTTCTGGGCGCTTTAGTCTGGTTATTCCATGTGGTCTATACTTGAAATAATGTATTTTCATGGATTAAAGTCTCTCAAGCAGGAGCAAGGACTTGAAATCAGTTTGAATCAGGCTAAAAACAAGAGCTGCTATCATTGAAGTTAGTGAAAGAGCATAGCCAAGCCAATTTAAGCATTTATTTAAACCAAAAGTGCACGCTGTAGCCCGATTTCACTGGCTCACCTGCTTGTCTCCATGGAGATGCCCTTGCTTTGCCAGAATTGTCACACAGTACGACAATTTTCCTAGCACGCAAAAACATGCATTCTTACTGTGAAAACGTGGCAGGAAAAGTGATAACCTTTAAACATTTACAGAGTTTGATGAACGTTAACAAAACACAACTATAGTTATTACAACATTGTTAAGTTTAAAAAATGAATATAAGAGAACAGAACTGCAACAACTGAGCACGACATCTGCTAAAACAACTCTCCAAACATCATCTTTCACCAATTATCCACGACTGACGGAGCCATTGCAGGTGTATCGTCGGACTGCAGACTTCACAGCTGAGGAGCGGACACAAACATGGACAAACCATGCAACAGGGAATCCCCGCGGAGTCCGCAGCTATGTGGAGCCGGAATGTTCTGGCGCCTGTCCGATCATGTAACTGCTGCACTGGCAACCGACCAGAGACCTGTCACCCTTCTCCCTTCTGCTCCTCACCCCAAAATGAAGAAACGGCCGGATGGAGGAAGAGGAAAGGCGCCTTTATGATATCGTACATCATTTTTGAAGTTTGAACGCAGCAGAACGATTTCACAACGTATTAGATTACATTTTTTGGGACACATTTTAGAGATTCTGATTAGATTTGCTTTAACAAATCCAGATTCCGTTCACAAAGTACTTTTTAAAACGCATTCAGAAGCGATAACATTTGAGAGAAAACTGAGAAATGAACGGCTGAACTAATACAAGAATGTAGATGTCTAAACCATAGCGTTAGAACCTCCAAGGAGACATGGACATTTAGTTCTCTACTGGAGACATTACATCGTCTAAATAATTGTAGTCTTTGCGATTTGCTAATTTGCAACCATTCCAAGTTCAATAAAGTTTGTCTTCATCTTTCTGCCCCATTTGAGAATCGCAGACATGATTTGAACTTATCTTAATAGATCGAAGAGTGTACAAAAAACGGCTTATCGCTAAACAAAACCCAGACCACAGATACTCCATGACCGCCCCACCGTGTAATGAACAAATTTGATGGGTTGCCAAGAGGAGCAGATTCTTCATCGGAATCTTGGGCCGATCTTTGGTTGGGAGCCAGAGGAAGAGCTGTACGGACTGTCATGTTATGCCTCTGGGCTGCAGCTGTACCCTGGACTAATAAAGGAGACATTATTAACTTGGGTTTGATACAATAAGAACAGGAAACACATCCACCCAACAGCCGGCCGGGACAAGCATGAAGAGAAAACTACACCAGGGCAACAGGGGAAGCTGGAAATTTAATAAAGAGATATTGAATATGGAAAATTGGATTACGGAGTGTCAAAAATACATGGGTTGGGAATCACAGGGTCATTCACGATTCAATAAGCGGCATGGCTCACAATACTGCCGACATTCTAGCGTGATAATTCAATCATAGCAATAACATCACCAAGATAACTTCTAAAATGAACTAATACGCAATGTTTGAGCGTAATCGGAAACGCTAAAGCATTTTCTCTCCAAACATGCTGCCAAAATGTTTGTCTTAGCGCGCAAGCAAAGAAATAGTTTTAAAGTGCACACAACTTCAGCCGACTTGTTCTGACAATCACGTCAAAAGTTGTAAATCATTAAAAGCAAATCTTTTCAACTGCCGTACCACGATTAACAGGACAAAAAAGAAGAAAAAACACACTGGGGATAAAAGGCAGCCAGATTTGATGAAAATTTGATGAAAATTTGATGAAGATTTGATGTCACATGGTCAATAGAAAGACAATTACGGAAATTACAGTCCGTGTGAGAAAGACGATGTCGTTCATCAGAAACGGCGCGTGCAAGTCAAACAAGAAGAAAGCGGCTTCTTCATCGACCAGAGCTAATTTCATCTGAATACGGTCCGCGCACAAAAGGGAGGGCGTTTTTCAATCTGCGAGATCAGTGCTCCGTCAATTAAAAGCGCACTGCTGAAGGACGCAACTGCACAACACATTAGCCAACCTTTTTTGTTTGTAATTCTGGCTTTTAATCTATACCGAATTGACCGGTTGATTTGATTATAATGCGTGTTAACTCTGAATGGCATGCTTTCTTTTCATGACAAATATTGAGTGTCGCTTTGAGCACATGGATTCTTTTTCTTCCCTTTATTGTTAGCTACAGCGGTCATATTTCCTACACATCAAAAGGAATTCGAACGGCACACAAACAGTATTATTCTGTTCAGGAGACGAGTCCATTGTGTCTGCAGTGTTGCTTCAGATTTGTCTAAACTAAGCCGCATTTGTTGGTCTACTTTTCACACGTACCCGCTGAGGGCTGCATCCTCGAGTGACTTTTGCTTTTGTTTGTTTTTAGCGTGAGTGGGAGAGAAACGGGGAGTGTAAGAGAAAGCTTTGGGGTGAGGCGTTTCGGAGTAGGGCTCTGCTTGGTGGAGGTAATTACTGCCACATCAGCCTGTGGGTTTCCTGCCTGGGTACGCTGGCACCACAAACAGCTCATTTTCACTTTCACCACCGCTCTGCAGAATAAGACAAGGCTCATTGTGTCCTGCCTTATACAGTAAACAAATGGAGGATAATGCGTTCACTGAAGAGAGAAGATTTAAACGTCGACAATGACACATTAGAATGCAAATGAACCATCTTAAAAATTTAGATTTTGGGGAGATTTTTTTTTAGCATAATCTGATTTGAGCTGGGACTATAGCGAATTTATGATGTATATTTAAAAGCTTTTCTATTCACAACAATTTACAGACAATTATTTTTTATAAAGACGTGCAAAAAGTAATACACATCAACAACTTTAATTTGTATTTTCTATCAATATTTCTATCATAATCATAGCCATCATTTAAGAATGGTCAGATATAGATTTGTTTTTGGAGCCAATATACTGACTGGTATTAAGGATTTCAAATCCATAGCAAGGCCCATAAAGTTCACAAACTAACATTTCACTTTGATATAAAAGTTTTGACTTTGGAGGAGGAAATTGTTTTGTACAAGCGCGTATGTGCGTGCGTGTGTGTCAAATGGCACTGTTAAGATATCGGAATTGTTTTAGTTCAGGAAATCAATACTGAAAGCTATTTATGTTGCGTTTTTGAACAGAAAAAACCCCTCAGTTTTTGCCTTCTTGCTCTTCTACTTCCGTTTTTACTCATTGGGCGGATCAAAAAGACTAAACTGAGGACAAACTGTGTGACACGTGGAAACTTTACGATACAATATTGTTTTCATCATCAGACCAAGACCGACATCTGCAGAAACTAATCTATTAAAGATCTGAACCCCAGTGAGAGTGTTTGGGGCGAAGGCTTTGTGCAGTGGCCACTCTCTCACATCATCAATACAAGATCAACTGCTGAAAAATCATCATCTTAATCAACTTCATCTACTGAACAAAGACGTTTCGACACTCATCCGCGTCGCTTCTTCAGTTCTGCATTATTACACGTCCATAAATGTATTCCCTTTTAATATTTCTATTTTTTATTTTTTTTGCTCTGAATTGTCATGTAAGCTCATTTGCAGGCATTTCCCCCCCCTTCCTTTTCTTTTTGCTCTTCAGACGCTAACTCCCTTATCACACTGATTTCACACGTCGTGGTTCAAACTGAGGCGCCTGTTGCCTGGGGTCCTGTGTGCGAGACTGATTATCGACCACAAGCCCGACACATCGCAGATAAAGAGCAGAAAGGAAAGGATAGAGAGAGAGGGGAAGGGGGTGGAATAGCGACTGCCGCAGCCCCTAATCCCGGCCGTAGGGTGGCGCTTGTTTGTGTACGCCTGCCTTTAATGACTGTGTGTGTGGCTCGTCTCCATAATAGAGCCACCTGTCTCCTCATTAGGCCCGTTACCCAGTCCTGTAATTGGGATGAACTCTCTCTGCTTCCCCTCGCTCCTCCAACGGGCTGGGTCTCCAGTGGGTTAGAGGAGGGGGCTGCCTAAATAAACCCCTGGGACACATCAGTAATAATGGGACAGAGGACCCTGTGGAGTTTGGGATTAGGAGAGGTGATTGCAACAGACATGGAAGTAAGGAACGCAAATCAAAATGTGATTCTCAACGGATGTAACCAACATTTTGAGCAGATACTAAAATGTAAAGATGGTCCTTTTTCAACTTTTGTGTCTTTGAAAAAGATGGAGATTGCATGTTTTAGGGATGATCCTAACATTATCAGGAGGTCCCGCCCTGTGGGCAGGGCTTTCACAGAGTAGGATATAAACAGGAGTTCTCAGACTTGTTTCACAGATTGAGAATGACTCTTGGATGAGAGTCGAAACTTTTTGTTTTTTCTAAAACAGAGTCCAGATGACTACAATTGAATCTTTTTCTACGATGGAACACTCCTTGACGAATGAGGCATTACACCGACATCCCAACATTGAGTTGATAGTAAAATGTAAAAGTAGGGAGATTTGATTTGAGAAATGATTCGAATCATTTCAAAAGGTCGAGACAACATGTTTTATGGGAGGATCAAGTATTGTAAATTAGCAAATAAATAAGTAAATACGTAAGTAAATAAGTAAATAAATAGTCACAATTTTGTTTTAATTACAATGCACTTTGTTTATTCAGCATTGACCTGAAAAATACTTAAATACACAATATAACAATTGGTCAAATTGTTTAAATATATATATATTTTTTTACTCTTTCAGATTAAGGATGTCAAGATTATTCAAATCACATTATAAGCACAAGAACTAAAATTAAAATCATGAACATTTGCGAATGCAAAAGTAAGATTGTTGCATTAACAATTAAGAATGTCACTGCTGTTTTTTTCATGCTGGCATTAATCATGAGCAATTGTAAAACCACAATGTTATTTCTCACAATAAGCATAACTGTAAAATTTACTATCGTGACATTGCTAGTCACCATTTTATTTTATAGAATCATTTCACCTGCTCCAAGTTATAAATGTTGTATAAAAGTTGTTCAAAATACAGAGAGACTAATCAATACTAAAACTAGTATTGAAAATATTGAAAGTATTGATACAGAAAAGAATTACACTAATAATTTTAGAATGGCGTTTATCTTGACGGTCTTGTGCTGAAAATGTTGTCTATTTTTTTTATATTTTTTTTAAAAAATATCTTCATGGTATCAAAATTGATATTAAAGTTTTTTCCTCAGTATTGAAAAAAAAATTGAGAAATAGAATAGACAAAACTAGTACTTTTTTCTCTTGACTAAGAGAAGGACAAATAGGGACAGGAACAGGGTGCAGCAGAGAGGGTGCAGCAGAGGTGGAGCGCAGAGGTGGTGCAGTAGAGGTGGAGCGCAGAGGTGGAGCGCAGCAGTGAATCAGGAGCTCTGATTGCTCTGACCCCGGTGTCACCAGGCTGGGGGATATATTGTTAGCAAAAGGGAATTCAGTCCATACATGTTTTATGGTGCGTGTAATGTCTGGGGCCGTAGATTTGCGTCAGGTTAAAAAAAAAAAAAAAAAAGAAACAAAAAGAAACAAAATGGGTTTCGAACGGTTAGTTGAGGGAGGAAGGGAAAGGCAAGTTCAAAATGAAAAGGCAAAAATAAAAATGTAGTTTTGTTTCAAAGCAATTGTACAATTTTATATTCATTTTATATTGTCAGAAATGTCTTTACCATTTGCTTAACAACAAATGGCTATTGCTAATAGATGTTGCTAGGACAGTACAGTCTACAACATTCACATTTTTAAGACCATATTCTTTTCTTAAGGTTAACAACTGATTATTGCTGCAGCCAGGCCCAGAAATTGAAGTAGTAGTAAATTAAACACCTTTTTTTTTTTTTTTTTTTTTTTTTAAAATTGACAATTTTTTTTTTTTTAAATGGTGACCGTAAATCAGGACGAGGCGTTGTATCCACTCTCACACACCCGCGATACAGTTCAAAAGAAGTCAGACTGCAGATGGCGCTGCTACTGCGCCGAGTGAAGACGTGCCAAAATGAGGTCAGCTGACTGGGCACGTCACAATAACACCAGTGGCACTTTTGAGGTGTCACTGAAGAACAGCTGAAACTATCAAGGTATGATAAAAACAGAGCTCGGTTCGTATATAATTATATCAGAAGACCTAATGAACCTAATCGGATTAGGCATTATGCATGCTTTAGGTTGAACCAAAGCACCCAGAGAAAAACAGACCTGAACACAGGGAGACGCCAACCCGGATTAGAACCTCAGACTTCTTGGACACGATACTACTTGCCTTCCCACTCTGCCATCCAACAATTCTCTGAGGTATCTGTATAAAACTGAAAACGGTTTACAGGAGAATGTCAAATTGTCCAGTTTTCCATTAAACTCAATTTCTTTGGTTTTTATTCTGGGAATTATAAGGATTCATATCTTTAAGCACAATTTCTCATTCCTACTGCATTCCAAAATAGCTGTGAGCGTTTTTGTTTGAACCCTGGCCTCAACGTTAACCGTGTTTAACCGGTGCACGGCCTGTGGCTGTGCAGACGGACATCCAAACAACCGCCTTAAAATGTTGCCGCTGGCGTGCGGCCTAGCGGCGTGAGGTTAGCTGCATCTGAAAATCAATGCTACAGCTAATGCTAACGGTTGCTAATGGCGATATGACTGGCCGGGACCAGGGGATGTATGCCTGGGGCTAGATTTGGCACTGCGGCTCACAAAGCCAAGCCTTTCCCCGGGGAACAATGCGAGTCTTTAAGGAGGGAGGGAAAGTGAGAGTAGCATGAGGAGAGAAAAGAGGGGCATATGTGTGTGCAAGCCCAATTAAGTCTGACACCATGTCGGAGGGCCTGTGCCAAACATGGCCCACCTGTTTGGAAGGGCTGAGGGGCTAATGAGATGTGCCCCGGGGGGTGGGTGGATCAAGACCGGGGTGTGGAAAGAGCGAAGTAAGGCGGAAGAAAAATCGGCTAAAAGAATTCCAAGGAACGCTGATGATTACAACATTCCCGGGTCTGAGCCCTACAGCACGGCCTCATTATGGGGACGTCACTGGAGACAAGCTGTCACGGAGAGTGGCGTAGTTAAAATGATCCGCTTCAGAATCATCACAGGGCAAAGACACGCTGGTGTGACAAGGCTGCAATCACCATGACGATCCAAGTATAGATTTCCATATTTATCAAATGTACTTTACAACCGGGTGCAGCAAAATGCCATAAAGTAGTAACGCCTGTCACTGCAGTGAGTGGAGCAAAGTTGGTTATAATGCGGTTTTGGTTTTCAACTTTTGTGCACTTCTTAGAAACAGCATGGGTGCAAATAGTGAAAGAGTCTAGTCGTTACACACTACAGGAAAACAAAGAAAATGGGCTGCATGCCTAACGCACCAACTTTACACTGTTGAGAGAAAAATGCCGGTGTCTTCCTCTTGGCAAGGTCAAAATAAAGCAAAGGAATGTCTCGAAAAACTTTTGGGAACAGTCACGTACAATTTAGGTAGTTGCACAAAGAGGAAAATGTAGGTTAAAAGTGAAATTAGATACAACTTTAAAAAAGGTGCACTGCATTACTTTCCGTTCTGTTAAGCTGCTCCCACAGCTTGGAACACTTTTTAAACTGGACTGAAATTTTGTGAGCTAATAAAATCCCAAATTTGTAAATTAAAAGATATACAAGTTTAATGCCATACTGTGGATCATTCTAGGTATAGCAAAAATATGTCCATGGAGACGAGCATGCAGACTTCCACCAAATCTGTTACGTAGAGCACCTTTAAACAGTAGAATAAATAGCATTTAGCGGCATTGTGTACAGGCCTGCGAGTGTATGAACGTGTTAGAGCTACAAATTCTTATTTTACGGTCTAAATGTATTACTTGGGCATAAAAGTTCTCTCAAAGACAAGACTTTTCTTTCATTGAATTCTCCAAACAATGCAGAGCAGCCAAGCTAGAATTTAGACTGCAACTTTAGACAAGGGCAGTGTTTGTGCACAAATTCAGAAGCAGCTATCAGGCCGGCACAAACAGGCAGGGAGCAAATTAAAGCCATCAGAACGAGACGCAGCCACAAGCAGCTAATGAAATAATCAGCGCCCAAAATTGTGTAGCAGCAGCAGCAGACTTCACACAGAATGTCTCAGTGAGGAATTGGAATAACAACTTTCACATGTGGAGCTTAGACTGTACTGCGAACCTAATTAAGGCTTCAAACTGGATTTCTGCCTTGGTACAACTATGCGCATTGATGGACATCCACTCATTCTCACGTTCATATTTTTAATGGGTTTAATGTAACTTTTCTGGAATAAGAGTTCGCCACCTTCTTAATGCTTTTCCAGTAATGATCCAAAGAATAGCAAGAAGCCCAACTATTGCCATGGAAACAAGCAGGTGACACCATTAGGCCAGGTAAGGGTAAGATCTATAGAGAGACGCACAAATGCATGTTCTTCAAGGTAATGAAATTCAAGACTGATAAGTTTAATACTATACAGTGGAACATTCTAGACAAAGCAATAACACCTCCATGGAGATAAGCATGTGGCAAACCATCCACAAAGAATGTTGAAGATTCTTGGTTTGATAACCGATAGCCGATAATCCATTCCCCCCCCCCCCATCAACTTCAAATAGAATAGAAATCTTACCAGCTCAAAACTTATCCCAGCATTAAAGTTGTCCACTGCACCGGAGAGGTTAACCCGGGTGGGATTAGAGGATGGGTAAAATGCAGAGCAAAATGTAAAAATGACACTAACCATAACACGAGTTAGCTGAGGTTGGTAATATACTCTCCAAATGAGAAAAAGTGTGTTACTTACAATTCTGTCATTTAAGTAACCACTTTGTGTATGTATATATGTATATAGCTATATAATATATTTTAACATATATAACAGTATATATAATTATATATATATAATATTTTTGCAATCCAACAGAAATGTACCAATTTGCTAACCTGGCTCACACCAGATTGATCTGTGTCTCACTGAATTGAGTTCTTCACATGGATCGATCTGGGAAGGCTCTCGCCGAAAGCTGTTGAGATGTTAAATAAATCCTTCATGCGGAAGCAGCAGAAGGTGAAAAATCTAAATAGTGTTAAATCCAGTGTTCAGAAAAGCACAGTCATCTTTCTCATCCACAAATGTACAAAGTGCCATTGTGTGAACGTTTTTGAAAAACAAAACAGTTCGTATTTCTCCTAAAAATAGGCTGAAGTACGGCTGTCGGCACAGCCAAGTTTGTTTTGGTTCGGTTATTTTGGCTTTCGCCCAAATGCTGCTCGGTGATTGGTTCCAGTCCCGCCTGCAGGCTCTAAATGCCATGTGATTGGCCCGTTTACCATTGGTGCGAAGTGCAAACAAATCAGTTGGAGCCTAACAAGATGGATTATCAAGAGGTTGTGAACTCACAAAAATCATCTTGTTTGCATGGTTACTAACTCGCATTTCCTTGAAATCTTTAAGTATCCCACAAAAATGTAATCGAGAATAAAAAAAAAATCAATTAAAATAAAATAAATAAATAAAAAAAGAGCAGACATTTTACTTCATACGCTTGAAAATTACAATACACGTGATCATTTTGCAAATATCTCCAAATGATCAATGGTAAGAGTATACATTATGTATACGTTATATTTCCCACCAAACAATTTGAGCCGTTTCCCTTTTTGTGCAATCAAATAACGCGCAAAATCAATCCAACTTGACCAACATGTGAATTGTATTTTATCTGACACACCAGATTGTATATTGCAACCTTAGACACTTGGCCGTAGACCCAGCGCGTGATGCGAGAAGAACCTCATCTGTTGACTCTGTAGTAGCATACAGCGTGTGAGGGGAGCGGTCATCCAAGAGCTCTACTGACTAGCGAAGAGGAAAGGAGGCTCCACGCGCCACGCACCACCTGTCTGAGCGCACGGACCCTGGATTCAAAGACTACACTTAGCGGCGAGCGAGGGACGTCAGAGGAGAGGTTTTAAAACGGTGTTCGCTCCCAAACGGAAATTACAGGAGGGAGAGCAGCAGGTGAGAGGAGGAGGAGACCTTTCACCACCCGGTCTGGTGCAGAAAGGAGAAGATGTGTCGGCATTTGCATTACTGAGAAACGATTACGCCTGAAAATGTAGGCTGAGAGCAAGCGACAAATAGCAGCGCGCATTCCAATGTCCTAGTGCGCTCGTGCCGTTGCAGCCGGCGCGTTTAAAGGTGCACTATGCAGCTTTTCCATTAAGACGTTAATGCATTGCCCAGAATGTCCACATTATGGGATTCTTGCCTCTAAACAGATCTGACCTGTAACTTGGCCTGAAAATACATTTGAGGATCTACTGCGGAACATTCTAGTCAAAGCCGTCATTTCTCAACCGAGACAAGCATTTTTCCAATGTTAGACTGAAATCGAAAGCTATAAATTGTTTTTCTCATTAATTGTTCCATGGACTACATAGTTACACTGTCTTAAGACAAACTGAAACTTGATATCAAAAGAATATTTTATGTGCATTCAGTAGTAATATTTTCAGTAGTAATATTTTCGGTACCAGAAAGGTGTTGTTCACAAGAACTCAACTCAAAACCCAAACCTACACTCGATCTTTTTTCCATTTTTGCCTTTGTTTACTCCATGGCGACGTGTTTTTGAAGACGTCCATGGGAACAGGCAGCAGTGGGGCGGCTGGCATGGAGCAGTGGTGGGGGGTGGGTGGCTTTTCTTGATTTTCTCGTGGTGTGAAGCGGCATCCCGCCATTATCAGGCCTGTGCTCCTCCACCTCTTCTTCCCCTCACCCACGCACATGCACAATTCCACGGCTAATCCAACCTAAAGGGGATGGAATGCCGAGTTTGACATTATTCAGCCTTCTAACATCGAGATATTTTGGTTTGAGCAATGGCAACATGACTTGTAAGTATTAATTACAAAAGTAAAACAAAGAATCATTTTAATTTCCATTATTAGTTTAGATAATTGTTCTAGAGTCTGATGTGGGATGCCGTATTCTCTGGTGCCTAGTTTCCGAGGCCTCCAAACTGCTCAACAATCCATCGGCCTTCTACATCTAAACGGCTTCTTCGTTCTTCCCAAACCCCCGCAAAAAAAACAACAATGTGCTGCTCTAAACTTTCTCAAACCAATTTTTCACTTAGCCATTTAAGATGTACCATTCAACTTTTCTACTTCTGAGACAATGTGAGCGGCTGTGCCTCTCGCTCACAGTAAAAGGCTCTTTTTGTACGTAAAGGGCTCCGTGCGTTTCAAGTGTAGTTACAGACACTGCATTTTTACTTCCAATCGTTTCTGATGTCAAGGCTGTGTTCTGTTAAATAACCAGCCGAGGGCCAAAATGGAGGAAAAATAGCAAGAAAAACAAACATGGAGGCACCCATGGCGGTTTCTACATCATTGTTGGATAAAACAAAGTTCTTATTCATTTTCCAGCTAATCACAAAGTAGAGCTTCCACTGTGTTCACTATGAAGTCCCCAGTGGTCAGCTAATGTACTGCTCTAAAAAGAAGTGAATGCAAGATTGTTTAGATAGAAGGTATATCATTACAGGTGGCAGACACACTGGAACAGATACATGGGCAAATGTATGGACGTTAAAAGAGTGTCTACAAGTTTTACTGCCCTGTTCATCATCTTATCTACTGGTGGTTGTATATTTTACAGCTTGTAGAATATGCAATATAGTGCAATAAACCACAAATTGGTTTCATAAGATTAACATAATACTGTCTCACACCCATTACTCAAGTAAACAATTGCACTGTGAATTTACGCTGTATACGGTGAAGGTTAAATCATCTTGTACAATTACATATTTAGTTGGCGTTTCAACCTGTATAGTACATTGTGAAGCTCAGTCTGACCCTGTGCAGCTGGGGGCAAAGACCACACTAGCCTGCAGAGCTCCGAGCACACATGGGCTTTGTGTGTCACCCACTGTAATTCATGTTGTCAGAATGCATTAGCCATTTAGCTTAGCTTGCGCCAGCGCTAGCCAGCCTGCGTAAACAGAAAAGCAAAATGTTGGGATTGGAACAGTGGAAATTCAAATAAATGGGTGGTAAATTAATTTGGAATCTGGCAGTCTCTACGGGCAACTGCAGTGGCGTTCGTGAGTTTCACCACCTGGTTGGATTTGGCAAGGAACGGGCTCAATTTGTCTGAAAACTAAGTTGGCATAAGGAACTGAGCGCAGGCTATCAGGGGTTTTTCTACACAGGAGGAATGGCCGTGTTAGACTGGGGTTTTAAAAATCATACATATGGTTGGCCTAATCATACGTAACATAAATCTGGTACAAGTAAGCAACTTTTTATAAATAATAGAGCTGTCTGGATAGAAAAATTCAATGTAATAGTCAGCGGGCGACTTTGTAAACGCAAGTACATGGCATCGTCGATTAACCGATGGATGGAGCCTTATGCTAGGTTTATACTTCCAGGGGTTGGGGAAATTAATGGGATTTCATAGCAGCTAGCTCAAATTTCTACTGTCGACACCGCATGAAACCGCACAGACTATAAATACTGCCAATGTCTTCTCCACTGCCCTCCGCATGTCTCATTTCCGCGCGGAATTTACATGCGGGAAGTATAATCCAAGCTTTAGTCAAACATCGTATTTGTGACTTTATTGGGATCATAAAAGATACTTGGACAAGAAAGTAGAAGGCATGGAATGAGTTATCTTGCGATTATGGAATTAATTGTGAATTTATTCTGACTTTTTACATACAAATAGTACTTTACTCATCTTGTCAGTGCTCTTTGGGTTAAATATGGCCAGATCGCAGAGACAGTTTAAAGAGCTTTGGCTAATTCCACGCCCTCTTTTAAATCAATAGAGCTGCACAATATATCTCAATATCATGTAACGCAATAATCAATATTAAATGCTTCGCAATGACACAATTTATTTATTATTTCTCAAAGTCCTGACTTTGATTAGATTTAGTCTGGGTTTTGTCAATGCTAAGCTTTTCTGTAAAAGTATAATAAAATATTGGAGTAGCATCAAGGTCCTCTTGACAGAAATGGACTGTTTTTAAAATAAAAAAGTTGAAAAAGGTTGGATTTAAGAATCATTTTTCTTTTTTGGTCTAAATTAGCCTCGATAGAGTCACGGGTTTGTCTCTGCTACGTTTTTATTTAGTTTTAACTGAAATGTTTGTGTCAAATATCAGAGTAATAAAGATATCACAGCACTTACAGCCATATCACAATCCTTTCAAATATTGTGCAGCCATACCAATCGATGCACAGGGAATGTCTTTAGCCGTTTACAGCATTAAAAGCAATCAATGTGTAACAACTTTAATGTAACGTAGCATCTGAAATCAAAAACTTGGACAAAAAAAAAGGATAAAACAACAACAGTTTTGTCACTGTCACTAAACTGTGGTGGTAAAGAAGAGGGGATGGAGAGGCTGATGGTTCTGCTGCTGTGATGGAGATTAGATGTCGTCACTCATCCTCTAGCTTTTTCAATTCCTCCGACAAGAGATTTTATCACAAATTGTCGTCGACGTCGTCATTATTATCATTAGTTTTTTTTAATTTATTTTTTTGTTATTTTAAAAGGATTTTTTGGCCCGTAGGCTGTATTAGATAGGACAGCTTTAGCATGAAATGGGGATGAGAGAGAACATGCAGTATACTGTTGGAACAGGGAGTCGAACTCATTGTGTCATTATTAAATCTAAATGGCAAAATAGAAAACAAATATTTTCGGATTTCATACATAATAGACTTTATTCCTTAATATTCTTTATGTAAAAGCCTTCAGTCACCATATTCGTTCTCAAAATCTCAATGTACAAAATGAATAATTGCTTGACAAAAAAGAATCGCTGACTACTAAAATTATTGTCAGCTGCAGCCGCAAATAGGCATATAGGTTACGCGTCTAGCTCAAGGACGCAACGACAAACTGCAAGTAAACAAGCATGTTATGATCCACATTGAAGTGCACAGTCAACACGAGCGTAACAGATATCCGCCGCCAAGAGTGAGAAAAATGTGTTGCCGCACGCTCTCCTCAATCAGCCTGAAACAATAGCCGAGTTTGTCTTTGGGAGATATCAAAGCCTGAGTGGGTGGAGGCTGATATGTAATTAAATTCATGTGCTTGGTAGCCAGAAGAGACGTGCCTGCTTGACGCGCACAGATGCTCACAGATAAAAGGGGAGTACCAGCGGAGGAATCTCGGCGAATCCCAAACAAATCCCAGGATCAGGTCCCGGTGAGACTGGAGGGAGTGGTGGGTGGTGGGTGGTGGATGGAGGAGGAGAGTTAAGTTTGCGAGCTTCCCAAAGTGGTCACTAGAGACGCTGCGTGGCTGTCGGGACCACAAGGGACTGTGCGCCAAAGGAACAATGTGTAATGCAAATGAAGCACGTCCATATGGTAAGTGTGCGTGCAAACCCATGAAGCAACTGCGGCTCCACACAAGCACAAACATTCAAGTCACAATACGTTAGCGTTAGGAATACAGATTGGGAATCGGAGTAGACCATTTCCATCTGTTGATTGGGTGGTTAATGGTGGATTATTATGAGTAGGTCAGTCAGATTATTTCTGTAGTAACGTAATAATCTAACACGTTATAATGAAACATTGTGTAATTAGATCATAGTTACTATCTTACTAGTCACCTTGCTTCTGCTGTGGGAGATGTGGAGATGTTTCGGAGCTCTACGCTGTTCAAGACAAGGTAAAAAAAAGTCGATGTTCGTTCGAGATTGATTGGCTTGATATTCACTCCAAACATTAGATTAAACAGTTCCACACTTAAACCTGTTCAACGTGGATCTGTCCGTCTGCTCCTTTTGTGCTTCACATCTGAACTCGCTCCGTTTCTATCACACAGAGCACGACGTCAATATGCACAGCAGATAGCAGCTGTTATAATAATACCTTATAAAGCCAATCAATATAGTAAACAGAGACAGAGTGAGTTCAGATGTGAAGCACTCAAAAATGGCTTACAGATCCATCTATAGATCCATAAATGTGGACCCGTTTGATCTTCGTGTTTGAAAAATAAGACAATTCAAATAAACATAAGCCTAAATAATAAACAGGGCTGAAATGTTGAGAAGCACGGCTTAGTAAATTCATCATAACGGCAAGATTCTCTTTTAAATTTATATTTTTTTACTTTGACCAACACTGGCGACAAGTTGGTTAATAATGAGATTTTGGTGGATGTGGTACCACAACATCCACATGTCTTAAACAACCAAAATTTGTGTTAGCTGACTATTTTAGGGATTATCAGGATTTATATGCACAGCAGCAGGACAGAGAAGGGCATTGTTTGAGATTTGGGAGTGAATGGTTGAGTTTAAGATCCTTTTTTACATACAAATACAGTTTAATGGACCTTACTTTTAGAAATAAAAAGGTGTCCAAACTACGCCCTCGGGCCTCCTGGTGTAAAGACCCACATTGTCCTGAGAAGTACCGTTTACTGCAAGTTTACAATCTTCTATCATTATAACCGCAGTACATAGCCTTTTGGTGTGAAGTGAAGGTTTCCCGGACTGAATTAAGATGTGGCGGTATTTACAAACCTCAAATGCATCTTTTATGAATATTTCACTCTGCGGACCACCGATCTGTGGTGCTCCGCTCGGTCTGTGTTTCAATGATTTTTATTTATTTATTTAAGCAGGTATTTTGATTAGTAAATTAAACGATTTGGGAAAAATATGGCATACAAATAAATACAATAATTAAATGAATATATATTACATTTTTATACCATAGGGAGAGTTCAAATTCTATAATATGAGGATGCCAGAAGACAGTACTCCTGTATTTAATAGTATTTTTGGAAGAAAAAAGAAATTACAAAAGCCACAAAAATGAAACGACACTGGGTTTTTGGCGATGTTATGCTTACAAATGTTTACTTATGCCTTTTCACTCACCACCGTCACGTGTTTAGCAAAAGCAGCAAACCATTAATGCACGACTTTCCATATTTATTGACTGACACATTGCAAATTCAGTCAGCCCATATGGCGAGTGTTCCGCATCCCCTCCCATGTCCCCTATCAAACATGTCTCCTGCACCCCTCAGCCTCATTCACATGCTAAAAATCCACCCTCCTCCTCTTCTTTTCCTCAAGAAAAGGAAGAGCGCGTCCAATAGACTGAAAGGACAAGCGGGAGTGGAGAGCGACGAGCCAAAATGTCCGCTTCTGCAGCTCGCGATTAGCATTCGGCATCACCGCGGGAAACGTTTAGCGAGTCTAGCCCCAATCAGAAGCTGCCGCAGAAGCTTCCTACACCGGGTCACCGGTGGTCTCCCGTGTCTACCACAGCCCATTATCTCCTCGTCCGCCCACAAAGGTTCATCCCAGTCCAACAGGAAGCAACGTTAAAAAAAGCAAAAAAATAAATAAAAAATGGTTTTAAAGGTTTTGCCGCAGGACAAATTGTGCTTGTGCCGAGATTGTCTTGATTTGCCTACACTTTCAGATGCTTTTCTTTCGGACAGTCTGCCTGGGGGGACCTTTGCAGAACGGGGGAGGAGAGGTGAGGGAGCCAAGGATCGGAGAGAAATGGGAAGAATTGAATCGAATATAGACTTGTAGAGGAGGTTAGGAAGGGTTCAAAAAAGAAGAAATGTTTCTCTGTTAGTCGGAGAAACTTCACAGAATGCAACTCCAGTAGACAAACTGAAACTTTTATTGTTTGTTTGGACAGAGGGTGAATGTTGCCGTCAGTGCTTTTTGGGGATAGATTAAAAACATATGTGGTCTTTACCACTGAACAAAACAATGCTATGGTCAAAATCAGCTCAACTATTTTTTGCCTGTTGCAACATATCTTAAAGAGCAATCTGTTTCTTTGAAAACAGCATGCAAATGCTTAACAGGTTGTACTAAAATTTTACGATAATGATACTTTTTTTTTTTTTTTTACTCAAACTGTTCAGGAAAAGCCACGTTTTGACCTGTTAAAGAGATTTGTGATACTTTTGACAACGCTAAAGGGATGCAGTCGGCTAAAGTCTGCTTTCTATTTTTCCATGTAAAGCACTTTTTTTTTTCTTTCTGAAAAGCGCTACACATAACATTTTCTTACTTACTGGGGTTGTGGCAAAAGCCGTCGAAAAAATTAAGTACCTCAATGATCTGACCTAATATCTGACCCAAACTGCACTCAGTAAAGTAAGTATTCATATTAGGGATGGGCGCATCAGTGTCCAAATATTGATATATCAGCTACTAATTTGCATATGTACATTTTAAGATCCATTTCTTCATTGTTTTGTGACAAACACACGCCATCAGTAGCACATTGGACTACTTCACCCCTGTCAGGTCTGTTGGTCCTTGAAACCCTTTTCATTGTATTTATTGAATTAACTTCACCCATAAAGATTAGACTAGTCTCGAGTATCAAATATAGAAAAAATTTATGCCCAAAGTACTTGGTATTGTATAAACCAAAAATTGCGGTATCTACTCGGACAATACGATTTTTGGTTGTCCAAGACATTATTAATAATGTTTCCCAAATTTTGATAAGTGGCAGAATGTAGATGTTGTCCCCCTTTCAGATGGGAGCGGAGGCCAGCAGACCCATGGACATTGAGCCTATTTATCTAAATATTCAGGAAAAGTTTACATAAAGTTGACCATTTAATTAGTGACAACAAGGCACTTAATCAACAGTCTAATTATTGAACAGTACAGACCAACCGTTGCGATGTCATCCAATTCCAAATAATGCCAGAGGGGGGAAAAACAACAGGTTTGGGGTGCTTGCAGTTGACGTCTCTGGGTTGGGGTTAAACGTTTTTCCTTCACTGGTCATGCGTGGGGCTCTTCCAAATGAATGATGTGTGTATGTGTAGCATGTTCGAGGGGGGAAGAATGGGCTGGAATGATGATCCTGATTTCCCCTGGGGGCCACATCTGCCCTCGCCAAGAGCCCTATCCCACATTCCAGGAGCATTCCACCAAAAGCAGCAGCAACAGCAGCAACAGCAGCAACAGCAGCAACAGCGGTCTTCAACAGCCCCCCTCCTCACCCAGACCCCTCCTCACACTCTCCCAAAGAGCCCTCCTCCCCCACCTCTTCCATAACCTCCAGAAATGCTCAGAATGTCTCAGATGAAACAACCCAAATCACCATGTTCTCCATTGGTCTTTTTTTGGATCCTAATTCACGTTCATGACATTCTAGAGTTCCTCCAAGGGAAATAAGACTAACGGACCTCTGTGGGTGAAGCAGTTCATTCATTTTAATCTAGAAGAGCGTCTATATCATCCACTGTTCAGCAACTACAAGAGCAAAAAGGACTTAAAGGAGTGATTTTGTGCCAATGACAGATAAGACATGAAGAATAAAAGTTTTTACCCCACTATGACACGTTACCGGCTGTCTCTATGGAGAACAGGGGCCTCTTTAACCTTACTACGGTCCAGTAAACCTTTTTTTTTTTCTTTTAAATGACCAAACTGAAAATCCGCAAATGTTAAATCTTGTCATTTGTTTTTGATTGGGTCCACAAACTTGCTTGGTGTGGCCACTTTATTAAGCTAATGTTTTTTGCGCCATTTTTTCTGACAAAGATGTTGGAACTTCATGCCAGTTTTGTGTTTCATAAGGATAGGCCTTGAAATTAAAAATATTAACCACAAACCAGGTCAAAACATCTGCATTTTGACTGTTAAAAGACAAACTCATTCTGTCCATGCTCTCGACCTTAATTTTATGCGGTCATTTCACATAAACGCAACTTATTCATCATCCATTGCGCACTCCATCTCCGTGGGATTTCGGCCGTTCTTAATAAAGGTATCTCGCATGTCTCACTAACGCCTATTACAGCTGGATAGGGGCTTGCTGTGTGTGTGTGTGTGTGTGTGTATGTATGTGTGTGCGTATGTGAGAAGTGGGAATAGGAGCGTGCACTTGAACATCTGCGCTCTAATGGGAAAAATAATGTTGCAAGTTCTGGTAAAAGCGATATCTGTCACACATCGCCGTATCAGCGCAGGAAAGCCCCTACAAACACTTCATCATTCACTCGCCCCCAACCCAAGCCCATGTGATTATAAAGACTAGACGGGGGAATTTAACTGGAATTTTTACTTTTTTTCTGCAAATTCCTAAGATGCTAACGCTATTCATTTCACAAAAAGGGTCACAGAAGATACAACGGATCAAACTTATTCGCAAAGACTTTCTACGAGTCAAGTGAGCTAGAGCCACTAAATTAGGCATCATCAGTACCAACAAAAAGGCTTGTCAATACGCTATTGATTGGCTCAGGTTCGACTTCAGTATGCTAGCCGCGGTGTTGTTTACCGTTAGCAGATGGTCGAAGAATGCTAAGAAGACACTTTTGGGCTTGTGTCAAACAACATTTTAGCATGCAGTGAAGAAAGATGGTTTTCAAATGTTTCACAACTAGTATGATCTCGACATATGTAAAAAATCTAGGGCTAAAATAAGTTAATTGATTATTTGCTACTATAATTACTATCTGAACTAAACAGTCTCTTGCACAAAGCAAGAATTGTTATTCTCAAGACAAAAAGACACATGTACAATTGGTGGTTTTGATAAAAAAAAATAAAACAATAATACCCATTAGCTTCATCTAAGTCAAATTGAGTGAAATAAGATATTCACGGGCCTTTCGCGTTCAAAAACCAATCGCTAGTTACAGTCCCAAAACCCCCTCACAGTAACAGTAAAAACCCTTAATAATATATAAAAATTTATAACATTTTTTTTTTTAACCTAAATTTTTACTTTGTTGCTAATATTTACTACTCAACTACTGACATAATGGCGTGTGCAAGTACAACTATATAAGCCAACATCCTCTCATAATAATGCCAAAACCATTACAACCATGGGAACACAAAAAAGCAGACAAGGCCGACGCAACTAGTCAAGATGGCAGTCTCCATCCAAGCTCCTTTATCACGCACCATAAATCAGCCATCTTCTAATTGTCCCAGCTTCCCCGCTCTCTGACAATCTGCTCCTTGACAACTCGCCCATATAAGTGACAAACGGCGGCCCCCACAACTGTCGTCCTGGGCAACCGGGACGTTCATCAGGGGCCCCCGAATTTGGCACGGTTTGGGCTTTTGGCTTGGGGTGCTCAGTTTGATGGCGAAAGGTGGAATGCCATATTTTACCACTGCTACCTGAAATCTAATGGAAATAATGCGTTTTTCCTTGGTTTGGAGGGGAAAAGGGGTTTTGTATATACATTTAAATAGTTGGCAGAAGAAAGATGTCTGCATTTTGAGATAGAAAAGTCTTAGATACCAATTTCAGTGACAAGAGTTTTAGTTACATATTTAAAAACGCACACGAGTAAGAGCATGAGCATAGTAATTATACGTCAATTGCTGGAGCGACCATACAGATCGGCTGTCACCTTCCACAAGTCTGCTCCATGGAAACTGTGGCTTGATATGTGTATCACTTCGATTTGAGTTCTACACAATCATGACGAATATTTGAATCTTGCTGATTGAAGCGTCGCAACAGGAACAAGCCGAAAAATCACACCGTTGTTAAATCCAGTCAGAGAAAAGCACAGACTTTTTCCCTCAGTCCTCAAATACACAAAGCACTTTTATGTGCATGTAAAAAAAAAAAAAAAAATAGTCTGTAAATTTGCTAAAATGGGCCAAAACATGTCTGTCTGCGTCGCCATGTTTGCTTAGGTTCGTCCTTTTGACTTCCCTACTACAAAGCAAATTTGGGTATCTGGAAAAAGTCTTTATTATTGTACTGCATTATTTACAGGAGTAATTTGCTTATGTTTTTTAAATCTGAAAGTGTTGCAATATGCTACCCCTAAACCTCAAAAAGGTTCACATTTTAACGAGGCTTTGACCCAAATGTGGTTGATGGGTTGGTACCAGCCAACACCCTCTTGATTATTCCATCAACGCTTCCATTAACTCATTCCATCAACCGAACCCATCAAACACACATTAGGTGAAGCCAAGCCTTGTTAAAAGTCACTGTTGCGTGTATAAACCTTTTGGAGGTTTATTTTGTGTTATTTGAGAGCTCATGCCAACTGCCATAGGAAAAAAATACAGAGGACTGGCTCTAGAGTCCCTCAAATCTTCCTGGACTAGCCTAGTTGCCGAGTGATCGATAGCATGAGCAGGAGCATGAGCGTAGCAATCATATGTCTACAGTTGGGCGCGGCCATACAGATCGGCAGTCACCTTCCACAAGTCTGCTCCAGAGAAAAGCTCACACCTCCACCAAAAGAAGAAGGGAATAATGCTGACACTTTAAAAGGGTATCTAGAAAAAGTCTTTACTGCATTAATTATACAAAGTAATTCAGCTTTTTTTCTTTTTTAAATAAGAAAAGGGTTATAATATGTTGCATTAAGGTGAACAAATGGAATACTGTCGCTTTAAGCAACGCCAGGTAACTCACATCTGTCTTGTCTGAATAACTGCAAAGATGGGGCGCGAGTTAGTTTATTGCCTTTGGAAGGTGGGGAGCCAAATTATGCTGAACAGGGCTGCGGTGATATCCCCATCGCTGTCGAAACAATGCGTCGCCGCCAACCACTTTTCATCCCGACAGCGGCATCAAAGCAAGAAGAATGGATCCTGGCTGAAACCTTGGCTCGATATCTGCTGAAACAAAGCCCTCACTGTGATACGCCTCTCCTCCTCTCTCCTCGGCGCATTCATCCCACTGTTAATCCTTTACACATTACTGCCACTGCACTGTAGGCCATTAGGACGGGAGCATTACAAAGCAACAGTAATCTGGTGCACTCCCACGTTCAATCAGCCCAACAGCCCGCAGGAAGGAAAAGTACGCGCGTATGTAAAGATAGCAGACGGGTTAGGGTGATGCAGCAAAATATGAGGTACAAAAGCATTGAAACCAAGTGTCATTTTGCTGGTTGTCGTAAATTGACAATTATCTGTAGTTTAAGATCGTTTCGTGTAGGGATGTGAAGATTGTGTATTTTGATGGTCAGTAAATCAGTTCATCATAAAATCGAAGCTCTAAAACAAGACATGACAAACATGAAATATTTGTGACTGAAGATCTATAGTTCAAAGATTACACCTAAATGTAAACTACTTTTTTGATCTGTCAGTCGTTGTCACACAAACATTATGGTTTTTCTATCAGAAAGTTACATTTCATTAATCTGGTTTTAATTCAGATTAATAGATATTATAGGTATATAATATTATAGGCTCCAGTCACCCGCGACCCCTAACGGGAACAAGCAGTAGAAACTGAATGAATGAATGGTTTTAATTCAAGGTTCTTTTTGGCCAGTGCCAAGTCTGGACAAACGGAAGTTGCCGTAACAGTAAGCTGACTACTTGCTGAAATGACCTTGAAGAAAGAAGCAATTAGTTTAGAAACGTCTTTTCAATTTGAAATCAATAAAATCTATTACTATGTCAACTTGACTTGTTTGTGCTAGTGGTGATTAAGTGATTACTATTGAAAGCTAAAATAATGAACCTTACTACGTAGTCAATAAAAGCAATTGCAAATGTAGCCTATTCAACTGCTAATATCGCGGCAATTTCTGAGAGTGTAGCTGGAGTAGTTTTGCGCATCGACCTGTGGGTAACACAATTTGTAAACAGACTGCGAGTTAAAAGTAATTATTGGAACCGCTGCGTACTTTCAATCCCACATATTGTTCCATTTGATTTTATTTTCCTTGCCCGTACTGTCCTTTGCAATGTATTATAGTGCTAGCTGCAAGGGAGGGAGCATGGATTTACAATTAGCCGCAACAAAGCTAGCGTCCATCTCCACAAACTCTGCGAGCGTGGTCGGTAAACGTCTGGAAAGACAATCGCGGCTTGCTGGGAAATCTATGTCAGGTCCAAACAGAGAACAGAATGACCGTGGGGTTAAAGAGATCTGACCACAAAAACAAAACTACAGGAGAGTATTGAGCGTAGATCTATAGGCACACTGGGGCGGGCGGCAGGGGAAGGCAGATCGTAGAATAGATATGTACGAGCATGGACAGTGGAGGTGATGATGATAAAAAATGGATTGGACAGCGGTGGTTCTGTGGCGTCCTTGTGTAACGCGTGAAAGTTAGCTAGCATCAAGAAAATACAGGATGCTAGTGGCTTCGCTCCAAACTACTAAAGCAGGTGAGCTACTTCAGCAGGCATTAGGGCCAGACCCATATGGATTTTTAGGAGTCGATACTGATGGTGATGTCTGAAAAGCAGATTACCATTTATTTATGTAGTTATGATGCTACATTTTAATATTTGTATTGTTATACACTAACTCAACAGCAATTCATTTGCTGTTGAGTTACTGTATAACAGCCATTCAGAGTCTATTTCCGTGCATTTTAAGCCCTGACCTTTGACCCAACTCAGCAAGACTTTGGCCAATGTCTCTCGAGGCCAAAATCGGACAGAAGCGAATCTACAAATCTGTGCCGTCCCCCTTTCCGACCACATTCATGCATTCAGGTGGAAGTGTTTTGCCCAAGGACACAACAAAAGGTGGTGAATGCTCTAAATACCATAATTAAAATGATTTAACTTGGGCTTAGTTCCTTGTAAAAATGAGTGAAAAGGGCGCTATCAAAATAACTGTGGTTTCTTGGATTACAGCACATGTGGAAGGGGTCTCTATGACGACAATCCCTGGAAATTTAATTAAAATGAGAAACAGATGTTCCAAGTTCATTACATTCTTTACTTAGTGAGGTCCTTAAAGTGTTGCATAATGAAAGAAGTTGTTTTAAGTTAAAATGGGAACCCAGCCTCTCTTGCAACAGTAATCTGCTCACCGCCCACACTTCTAATCAGCCCAGCGGGAGAGGGGCCCAGCCTCAGCCTCAGCCTCCAGCTTTAGCCGCCAGCCCCACCTCAGGATGAGCTGGGGCAAATGAAACATGTCTTTGTTATGTATGTGGCCTTCAGCAGGAGATGAATTCAGCTCAGTATGAACAGGAGCACTAGAGCTGTACGGACAAAGCACAAAATCATCTATTGTAAAATCCACAATATTCTCAAGTATCCAAACAGTTTAACCTCTTACTTAGAAGCGAAACAGCCTTTTCGGGTAAGCTGAGAGCTCCTCTTTGTATTGAGAAGGCATGTTATCAAGGTATACTTTGGAGGCACCTCTGAGACTATAAAATGCCCAGTTTCCAAACTCAAAAATCCCCCCTTTTTGACAAGACGACACTTTGATAGTACAAGATATTGTGGGTGTAACAAAGGGCAAGAGAGTGCTTGCTGGTGGCGCACATGTGGTTTGCCGACTGTCTATACCCCCCTCTCACCCCCTGTCATATTACAACTGTCAAATAAAGCCTTTGGAGGATGCTAATTATCCATCATGAGTCTTCCTTCTTATTTACTGTACAAGACAAAGTGGAGCATCTCTAGCTAAATGTATAGTGGCAGTGCTAATATAAAAAAAGTAGATGAAATAAAGGCATTTATCTAAAGTCATTACATTCTGAGTGTCAGCTGTAAAAAAACAGTGTTAAAATGGTCTCCAACTAATACAGAATTGATGCATTTTTTTCTCTGGTATTGGACTGAAATGCCAAAACGGAAACTACTGTCCAAAATCGCCCGTTGTTAAAGTCGTCCTCCTAAAGTCGTTCTTGTAGCTTTTCAACGAACCGTGTTGCAGTCTGCTGTTCTGCTTATTGTCTCCCAGCTCTAAGTCACAGGAAGGACAAGAGGACGTTTGCCAGGAAAAAGGGCTGTAACAACACGACACACTTCTCTCACTCAAGGTGTTATTCGAGTTGGAAAGTCCTCGCACTAGATTATTTTACTTTTGCACCTGGAATACAGAACAAACCTGACCTCACCCTGGCATTCTGCAGCCAAACACACTTTGCTTATATGGAAATTTGTCAGCCATCGAACATGGCAGAGGTGAAATTTACCGCTCTGTCGAAAAGAATAAACCTCCCCGAAATCCACCTCAATGCATGTAGCTTTGTGGAAGGTTTTTTTTGGGGGGGCACCCGCTAGCTCCTTGGATTGCGTTCTGATCTGGTTTGATCCAGTCCCAAAAGAGCAAGACTAGAGGTCAAGGACGCCCCCGGAAGCATACCGCCTGACAGCGCGGGGCGGCAGGGGTGGGATTAGGCGGCGACGCAGGGGGGAGGACAGATTAGAAGGTGACGCAGGTCGAAGTGTGGAGCGGCAATCTGGAGAACAGTTGGACCCCAGTCTTAGAGCAACAGGAGAGGGAGAACAAAGACGCAAAGTGGTGTACAATTATGCAAGTTCACTGCAAATGCATAATGTACTTTGGGCCTTTATTTGAGACATTTGACGAGCCAAATCTTACACAATGATTTATTTGAAATCAACATTTGTACCAATTTGTGATCAATGCAAATTTCAATACTACAGTGATAATTTTTTTCTTGTGCTTGTTCAGTGTAGTGGTCCCAGCTCCAGACCCTTTGCCAAATGTCTATACCTTCTCTCCCTATAAAAACTTCAAACTGCTTAAACTTTAATTTTATTTCATTTTTCAACAAATAATAGTGTTTCTTTGTTACCAGTGGTCTTACACGAGTTTGGATAAAGCTCAAATCTTAAACTGATCAGGAAAGGTCAAACTTTGTCCTGGTTATGTGATTTTTTTCCCCCCAGTATTGATACAAATAGTTTTGGTACTAGTTTAGCATCGATTAGTATCTGAGGGCGCAAACTTTTCTATTTATTCTAAAGTTCTGTTAATAAAACCACTCTTTGTTGTTGTAAAAAGCTCTAGGTTGTAAAATCTCAACGGAATTAAAAAAAAAAAAAAAAAAAAAAAATCTCAAATGGTGTGAATACTGACATGATACATTTTCAGCCATATTGAATCTATGATGTAAAAACTAATGAATTAATACCCAAGAAATCAATTTTGCCATTGACTACCGTGGTTTTTTTTTTTCACTTTGTCTCATTCCTTACATAAGGTTTGGAAACAGTCATTTCTGGTTTTCTAGGACCTTGGGCGCGTGTACATTTTGTAATCTGACCACTTTCTCTCCCGTCCAACACTGTTAGTTCAACAAACAGCCTTGAGTCACGATGAGTCGCATTCTGCATCTCCACTGTCATATCTCCTGCCGTCGCTGGGTTTTGAAGGCTGTGGTTAGGAAAAGCCAAAAGAACATGACAGGAGGAAACCGGGGCTAAACAAGGCCTTAACCAGGACCAAACCAAGACTAACCAAGGATTAAACCAGAATCTGAACCAACATAAACTAAATTGACAAGGATGAAAATTACAACCATACCAGCACTGAACCAGGATTTTACCAGCATCCAGAACTAAACCAGCACCAAACCAGGACTGAAGGAGGGTTTAACCAGGACCCAACCCAGTTGAACTAATCAGGCCAACAGGAAAGGACTAAACTTGGCTTTTACCAGCATAAACCAGGGCAAATGAGAACCGAATCAGGACTAAACCAGGGCTATAGAAGAACACAAGACCAAACCCAGACTAACAAAATCTAAAATGACTGAGATGGACTCTTGGATGAGAGTCGAAATATCTTCTTTTTCTAAAACAGGGTCCATATGACTACAACTCAAACTTTTACTTAAAGCTGTAAAAGCAAGAATTAAACCAGGATCCGAACCAACATTAACCAGGACTAAATCATGAAACAACCAAAAACAGAGTCCAGATGACTATAACTGAATCTTTTTCTACAATGGAAAACTCCTGGATGAATGAGGGATTACAACCAAGGGATTACAACCAAGATTGACCAAAACAAAATCCAAATAGCAATATGAAAACTGGACCAAACCCATAATACGTAAAGACTACCAGGAAAAACAGCCTAAACCAGGACTAAGCCGGGTCTAAACAAAGGCAGTACTAACTAGGAGTGGGCATAAAGTTTGTGTCTTATTAACAAACAAAAAAACGCCATTTCATTGCCTCAATTTGTTTTTAAAAAATATTCTTTTCTGGTTAAAATGTTTAAACCGTGTGTTATTATTAGTCATAATAGTCTGCCAGTCTAATGGTGGTGTAAAAAGCGTCTGACTGTGTGACGAAAATGACTGCATGTGAAATTTACTGCATTTTCAAACTCGTGCTGTTCTAATAATGGCCTTATTGGAGGAGACTGAATAGATGAGAACTTTTGACCTCGCCGGCACAGCTTGGCACGGCACGGCACGGCTGGGGGAAGGGAACACACGAGAACTGCTTAACACAATTTGTATCCAAGCTTGACATCAGGGGACACAGAGCAAGGAAGGTGGAGTGTTCACTTAAGACATGTGAGGCGAAATGGCCAAACGTTTCAAGGGTTTTATAAGCATTTTTCTTTTGTTTTTGTCCCGATTGTTGGTTCTATCTTACAATTGTAAAGAAGCAATGCCCTAGTTCAGAGGTAAATGCTATATCAATGAAGTCATAAAAGGATCAAAATCGTTGCCGCTACAGCTGACAATCAAGTTGTTTTGACCCAGATAATGATTTGTAATTGTCAGTGATCAGCTTGGGCCTTTTAAATAGAGTGGTCCAAATATGTCAGTAATCCTGTCAGTAAAAGCAAGTGGCTTGGAAGTCTTTGGTGGAAGAAATGTAGTTTTTTGTTTTTTTTAATATACTTAGGAAATAAGCATTGAAAGACAATTTAATTTGTTTTAATAAGGCAAAATAAAATGAAATGGAAAATAGTTGCCGATCAATATGAGGGGCCACACATTCATGCTTGTTTGATGAATCCTGTTTAGAAAGTCCTCTCCCTGCGAGCCTCAAAACACTCACTGAATCTCCCAGATCTGTGATGTCATAGGTTGGAGGTAACTCAGAAATCTTCCGCAATGTTTTTAAGTCCATAAATCAACGACAGACTCAAAAAAGCATTTCTCACATAAAAATAATAGCAACTGCGTGGCTGAATTAGCATGTCGGAGGAACGCTAGCATTGCTTATCTCACCTATGTAATTCCCTCTGCTGCCAGTAGATGGTGCCAAAAGTAAATTTGTGACATGGGAAACACCAGCCTGACATGAAGTTACTCAAGTTACTAAGTTAAGTTACTCAAGAGCATGGTTAAAGATAAATAACGATACTAATAACGCAGAATATTTGTCCTTTAACTTCTTAAATCTTGAGCATGCGATGGTGTAACGGATATGATCAGGTGTCATTTGGCTGGTCAGACAATGGGAGAATGGAGAAAGTTCATTTGTCATCACTAAACCACTCAATTGGGATTTGATCATGCCGCTGCTACACTCCTTTTCCATAATAAAAACTGTATAAAAAGATTTGTGCGAGCACAGATACGTTCTCAGGTTGTGTGTATACTCATACTCATATAGGACGTGTTGGTACACATCACAAACATATCTTATACTGTGAAATGGACATCACAGTGGTCAAACCTCCACTTGACCACTGCGTTCAAGGACATTACACGGTGAATAACCAATCACCCACGCCTGTGCCGTTTTCACACTTTATCAGCATCTCTTCCACACCCCTACGTTCGCTGTGCTCATCGCCCTCCCACTGTTTAGCTCCATTCACAAATGCAAAATGTGAAAAACATGCCAGCCTGCAAACACTGATTTAATTAGCTGATTTAATTAACTGATTACCAAACTTCTCTCTCAAAGCTACAAACGGCGGGCCGCATTATTAATCTGAGAGCAATAAGCTGCACTTCCCACTCACTGCTGAACCTAGCTAACCCAACATGGCTCTGCTTTGACTCTGTGCATGTCTGAGTTGTTTATTAGCTACATGTGTTTTAATGCTTGTTCATGCAAATGGCTTTAATCACATGGCGACATTTGTAATGAGAGCGCCGGTGTTGAATAATTAAAAGCAACAGATGGATTCTCACATCTCAGATATGCAAGCCTATTCTAACCAACATAAAGCCGTTTAAATGCAATTTAGGGTTCAGGCAAATATTTTTTAAATGGGCTGTACGTGACTATTTTGTGCAGTTATAGTTTCTTTTTGCCTCAGTACATGTCTATTGTAATAGTAGCTTTTCAAAAAGGGTTTTAAAAAAAAAAAAAAAAAAAAAAAAACAGATCAAGTACAGCATCTTTAAATCGTATATTACAAACATCCTTGAACAATGCCTGCTAGACAAATAATAAGTTAAGATACAGAAATATTAGCTACAATTCACAATATAATATTAGAATCTAAACATTTGCTTTAATAGGCATACTTTAAACAAAAAATATGAGTAGAAAATGGCACTATATTGAAATTGAGGTAACATTGTGAAACTTATTTTGAAGATTTGCTCATTTTAGTGAGAAATCCCACAAAAAGCTGATGAAAAATAAGTGTATAAAAAGGTGATATGACTGCACTTTTGTGATTACTTTAAGAGACATTTCAATTTTTTCTGATAATTACACCTCAGCTTATACATCTTTCCCCTCAAACCGGTCGGACCAGTTCTGCCAGAATTTACATGCAAGAGAGGACATGGCTTCAAACTGTCGAGCGCAACTCTTGTCGAGCGGTTGCGGCCAATTACTACGTACTTTTCCGGTTGACTTTTTGAGAAACATGCATGAAGGCCGTGTCTTTGTCGGAATCAACTACTGACGAACGTTTGTCAGTATTGGACCAAGTTGTAATGTTTACCTGCCTGTCCACCACCGCCTTTAGCTTCCGGGTCTTTATGCGAGACAAGGGGGGGATGTGGACCGGAGGAAGGGTTTGTTCGGCTTCAGTCCAATTGATAATTTACATGACATCTGAATTTGGACCATTCGTGCCTAGTGGATTTGGGAGAATCGATCCAAGGCACCTCAATTGACGTGGCAGGTTTTACATGCGCTTTGGACAATCGATTTAAAAAAATTGGACCAGGCAACTTATCCGGATTTCCTGCCGTTCGCGTAAACGCAGCGAGTTATCTACGCAAGTAATGAGCTATAGCAAGCAATACTCATCCTGACAGCTGACGCCACGAGATTTACAGAGTGGACCTTGTATTCCTGTCGCAATAATCACGACATACCAAGAGTTAAAGTGACAGATGCCAAGAAACAAATTAACAAAATCATTCCTTCAAGGTTTCTGACTCTCACTCACACTCTTTATTGCTGCTGGGGTATCTATACCATTCTCCATTGTCTCCCGTCTTGCGCCGACAACGGCACTAGCTCTCGGTTAAATTAGTGCGTTTCATTCCATCAGTGTTCATCATTTTTTCATAGACTGCTGAATATTTGATGCGCTGTGACTGGGGTATACATCGGTGTTTATGAGTGGGGCGTTTTAAAAAAAGGAGTGTGTATGTGTACGTACGTCGATGCGCTCGCGTAGGGGACATTAAGTATTAAGTAAGCTAGGGGTCCAGGTCCTCTACTATCTTCCTCGCACGCTTGGCCGCTCTGCCATGTCTCGTCTTTCCAGGATAGGAGCCTGGGGAGCTGTCAAGACGCGCTGTGCTGTTCTCCGTGTGGAAGTGGGTATGCGCGCGTATGTCTGTGTGTATGTACACTATGGATGAATGGATGGAGACTGCTGGTGGTAAAAGCCAGATGAGTTAATAATGCTTTTTGCTGGAGCACACAAACAGTGGGAGACGCTGTGTGACATGTGCTCGGCTGTCCTCTTCGATTCGTCGCATAAAACCCGACAGCTGGGACAGACGAGGGATGAGAAGCGCGCTCGGTGTATAAATCAACAGCGAAGACATGCGACTGGTTTGAAGAGGATTTTTGTACAATAAATTACAAATAAAAAGGTGTGGAAAACATAAAATTTTTTAGAGCCTAGATCACAGTTGAGATTTGTTGTTTCTGACAGTTCACACTTCACTGTGTTTGATTAAACCCAGCTGTCACTCACTTGTGCGTGACAGAGGCTGACCAATAGGAGGGGTGGGCAGGGAAAAGGGTCTAATGCAGCACATATACCATCACAGGAGTCGGAGCACGATTAAAGTTCAGCATCATATTGCCCAGTCCTGAATCAATATATTAGGGATGGCATATCGGATATCGGTTCAATATTGAACATTTTGCCGATATTTAGCTACAATATTTTGCACTGCCCCAGAAGGTGTGTGCTCATGTCTCATTACCAGTTCATCCACAGATTTGACTTTTTGAAGAGACTAATGAGTAAGAACAGAAATAGGAACCCAATTAGGCTGAAAATATGAACGATTACACAGTCATGCCAGAAATCGTTTTATATCCCAAATAAATGCATGTTATTATTTTTTACAGAAGTGATGTTATTAGCCACCACAGTAATATATATCTATATATCTATATCTGCACACAAAAAAATCATGTTGAAACAATGCTACAATCAAAGTTTATCTATATAGCGTTTTCTAATAGCCCAAATGCTGCTGAAGGTGCTTCACATAAGACAAAAAAAAAAGGTCAGACGCCTAGACATTAAGAGCACTAACGGACACTTGCAACGCGTTATTTGTTGTTACTGACCTTCAGACATGCTCATGAGGACCTCTGCTTCGGCATTTCATGTTAAAGACCTGAATATAATGTATTTCCTGACAACTAAACACTTTCTCTCCGTCAAGTATTCCCACGCCTGGAATTGAATTAGAACTACATCTACTGGCAGCAGAGGGAATTACAAAGGGGAGTTAAACAAAAGCTAGCTTGCCACCACCAAGCTAATGCAGGCACGCAGTTGTAATGAAAGCGATGTTACGGCAGAAGCGCTCAGGAGGAGTCTGGCACGGGAGACCTCCGGATCCTACGTATGACGTCACGAATCTGTTTTCTGAGGCTCGCAGGGGAGAGGGCTTACTAAATATGAGTCATCAACCAAGCGTGAATAAAGCTAAAAACAACTCCAGGCATTTTTCTGGATTAAAATACCAACAGTGGCAGGCAAAAAGGAAACTAGGTGTCAAAGGCTAGCCTGAATAAATGTGTTTTTAGCTTGGCTTTGAAGAGGGTTCTCTCAGCGACAGACCGTAGTTGTGATGGGAGAGAATACCAGAGTTTAGGATGAGCAACAGCAAATGAACACAAAGTAGAACGATCTTTTTTTGGAGGGGAGATGTCGTTAGGGTTAGAAATCTAATATAAAGCAATCTAATATTGAGAGGCCAAAACTGTGAGCTGAATCGTACCATTGATTTACTTTAAATTATGTCATTTTATTGCCTCATTCTCGTGGACGCTATTTTGTGGCTTGTCTCGTCTTGTGAGAATAGCGTCCCGTCCCGCTCATAAAAAAAAATATAGTGAAGTGAAATAAATATCCCGAAGGAAAAAGCTTTACGTGAGTGAAGCAAACGGTGGAAGGTAACTAGAGTTTTGATTCCTGCTCCAATCCAGCCTGGACTGCCAACCTTGACGACAGGGAGAACATGCATCCAGTTGAAATATGAATGACTAAGAATGATGAACTACGGCAAATCCAGAAAGGAAAATGTTTAAAATATCCCACAATTCCACTGTAAACATGCAACAAAACCCAACAAATGTTCATTTGAAAAAAAAAAAAAAAAAGGTCAGACCGTCTAATCATAGCATGTAGCCACTCTGTCTGGGGCACAAAGACGGACAGAAGCTACTGACAGGAGAAAGGAAAGAATGCGTCCCGGCGTTGACATGAAGCAGGTGTGGACACTAAATTTCGTCTGCTCCCCACCCCCCAGACCCTCACCCTCACCCCACACACACCCACTCTCTCTCTCGCCCTCATTCATCCTGGCTCATCCCGGGCCTATCTGGGTCATCCTTTCTTCCATCTCCCCGGGGTGCTACAGCAGGTACAGGACAAGTCGGGAGCATGGATAAAAGGCTGACGAGATGTGCTGGTCACCTAAGCGCGCGGGCGAAATCTTAATGGTCAACTCGTCTTTGGTGAAGCTGCTCTTCTACGGACAGATTATAGTCCCAAATCATGAAGAACACTTTGCAATAGTTTTTATCTTATTCAATAGCATTGTTCTACAGTAGCACAATTGTAATGCAAGACACTAAAACAGGGCTATTCAACTTAAGGCCCGGGGGCCAAATCAGGCCCGTCAAACGATCTGATACGGCCAATCTTCCAAATATTATAATTTTTTTTGTCTTGTTTTCTACTTTAATTCTGGCGTAGTACAAGTTTAAACCTGGTTTGCTGGTTTTGGTGGCTTAGTCCTTATTCAATTCTGCTTTATACCCAGTTTAGACCTGGTTTCATTCTGGGTTTAGTCTTGGTTCCGACCTGGTTAGGAGCCCATCTGGCCCAGAAGCCACGGCCCCCTGAGAAATCTGGCCCTCAGGAAAATTAGGTTGAATAGACCTGCACTAAAATAAAAAATAAATTAAAAAAACATGATTTTCCAGCGTTTGTGAGGTTTTTTTTTTGAGGACCAATTTCATAAAATCAATTTGAATCCAGATTATTCACTTAAACTTATTTCTCCCACAGAGACATAAAGATCAGCCCTTAAATTACCAACTATAAAAGGAAGTCTGATTTATGAAAGTTTTAACTACAACATATTTGGCGAGAACTCGTAAACTAAATAAGATAGCCAAAATCCTCTCTAAATACATTTTAATTAGTCAACAACAACAAAAGCGACATTTAGACCTGGCCATTTTTCAGATTCCTTAGTCTCAAATATGTGCCAAATTTGAGCCATTTTACACATAAACACAACTGTAATACAATTATGTGAGTAAACTACAATTTGATAACTAAATTCAATATATTTTGCCTTAAAATTGTTTGGGTTCAAGGATAACAGTCTTTGAAATGTTATATGGTGCATATTTTCAACATAAACGTGCACATTATTGGGGTATGCTGCTCTGGCTGTGCTGCTGCTGCTGCTGCTGCTGTGTCCTTTGGTTTGTTTAAAAAGAAGAACACGAGGCGGAAGGACAGAAAAAAGGATGAAAGCGAGAAGTGGGCGCCTGGCTGCTTTCATGTCGGCATCACTGGACTGAACCGGGACAAGCGCACCGATACTGCACAAGAACGCACAACACTACACAAAGTCATGTACACACGAGCAGAGGTAGTAGGGCAGCGGGCCGGAAACGAGCGCGCATATCCGACAGATTGTGAAAAAAGGAGTGGGCTGAGAGAGGCTGAGGAGGAAGAGGGAGAAGAGCAAAACAAATGGAAAAGAAGAAGGGGGGAAAGGAACGATAGACAGTGAGAGAACAGACGGAGGGCGGCGGAACGTGGAGGAACAGCATGGAGAACCTGAGCAGGGATGGAATGAGAGCGACTGCCCGGGAGAAATAAAGGATGACTGGGAAGAATGTTGAGAAAATAAAAACACAAAAAAGTAAATATACAAATTATGATCATATTTGTACATTAAATATAAAAGGGGACATGCAATAATGTAGACAATGTATGACAATGTAGACAAAGACAGAAAGTAAAGATTTCTTTTCGTAAAACACAAATAACTTGATCACAAAACTGATCAAAATATGTCCTATAGGCAATTATTTATCCTTAATGGGATTGTCAAAAAATACCCGTATACTAGTGTGTGCAATTTTTGTTGGTTTGATCAGCACTTTTCTACGTTCAAGTGCTCTACATCAAGGTGAAAGAAGTTCGGACTCCCCTGTACAGTGGTCCCTCGCTATAAAGCGCTTCACCTTTCGCAGCCTCGCATTGACTGTGGACTATTATTAATCAATCTCCTCCGTACCGTGTCTCTTGTACAGTAGCTACAGGATGCGTTCAGCAAATTTATTGCTGGCAGTATGATTGAAATGCTGTATGTCTGTACGTTTTCTCTAACCCTGGCTAAGTTTTTGCTTGACGCGACCGTGAAGGGCAGCGCGCTCACTTGCAGTAAAAAAAAATAATGCTGACTACTTTTAATTGGGTGCAGGTTATTTTTAGAATGTAACTCCCGCAATAAAAGAGGGACCACTGTATACTAGTTCAGGGGTTGCCAACCCTCAAGCAGAGGCCCAAAACCGGGCTGTGGGCCCTTTGGTACAAGTCCCCAAAGAAAATCTCTTTGGATTTTGTGGACATTGTGGAAATGAACCTGTTACACAGCCAATAGTAACAGGACTAGGGGTTTGTTGTAGTTACCGATCCTCGCCCTCAATGAGAAAAGCGTTAGGGGGCCGCTGTACTAGTTGATACAAAAAAATAAAAAATAAGAATAAAGTCTCCTAAAGAAATAGCGCCGATTCTTAGCTAGCGGTGGTGGAACAGCAATTTCAAAGGAAAGTTTAAATGTTTACGGCGCTACAGGCCCAACGACTGCCAGTTATTGATTTTATTACATTAAATAATTGGAAAAAACCTTTTACTTTTACTGAAGCTTTTGGCGCCTCCCTTGCAAATTTAACATTTAACTACACCTACATGTATGATTATGATCGCAGTGATCGGTATAGCAGTCAGGGAAGCCGTTGGCACAAAATGGCAGCCACGTCTGTCAGTGAATAATTGATGAATGCAATATGAAAGGCATTGGATATAAATTAATTTGGATTATTTATTAACACTTAAACACCACTTGCAATAGAATAACTACACGTATGCACCCTTTCAACTCTCCAACTCCATCAATTATACAAAAACTAGACAAACAAATCCCTTTACAACCCCGGGCGGACTTAATGTTCAACTAGAATCAACAACGATGGGGGCGTAGGCTCGAGTCGTCGCGCCTCCCGAGAGGCGGGCGGGTGGGCAGATAGGGGAACACATATACAGGGGAAGAACAGACTGTCCCAGGGCTATGTTGTTTGATTAACCATCCCTCTACTGCTAAGTCCTATACCAACAAAGTAGTACAAGCGCTTACCTGTTTTGTGGAGAAAGATGGCAGCAGCGGCAGGGTCAGGAGAGGACAAACATGGAACGAAAACAGAGAGAAGGAAAACGTTAGAGCTGGTAAGAACTTGGGAGGAATGTTCAAATAATTCAAAGCGACATTGTGTAAATATTAAATGGACAACTCAAAGCCCAATTTCAAGAGCTCCAAATGTCAAGGCTGAGCACATATAGGACAAATACAAGGTTTAATGTGACAAATAAGTGACAAGGGGGGGGAATTAGCAGCAAGGAAGACTGGCAGCGAACCAATACTAACGGACCAAGGGACAGCGAGGTCATGGAAGAGTAAAACTAAATTCATTCATTTAACACATTTAAAGAAAGACTATATACACTATTTTAACTATTACTACCATCAAAACACATTTTTCATTACAGTAGTGTATTGTATTTTCTAGATCTAGTTTAAAGACGACATATTATGCTTTTTTCTGGTACTTGGTATTGAACTAAAACGGGGTGGTAATAGAACCATTGGGACCATTGACTTCTTAATTAAAACTGCAGAAATGATAAGCCTCACCTCTTAATTGTGGTATTTCACTTTGACAAGCAGCATTTATACGTTTATTTTTGAAAAGTGGCAGTTTAAAACCCTACATGTGTCACTCGGAGGGGGTGGGGGTGGGTAAAAACAGGACTTTTCTGACCACTTGAGCCTCAGTTGCAGGAAAATAGAGGATTACTCAAACATGCAGGAATCAATCAAAATATAACAGTACAATAATAGTGAGGAAACACTGTAGTGATAAGGCCAAAAGTTCATTCAAATTGATTTTAATATGCAACATATCCACAGAACATTCTTTATGTGAAATATTTACCAAGGGACAACATTTCCATAGAAACAAGCAGGAGGAGAAGTAAAAGTCAGGTTTGTGGAGAGCCCCACAAAACATCTTTAGTCCAATAAAATCATCAAAAATAAAAACACATGCTCTGATTTTTATTTTAAAAATGTTTTGCTAAAAAGGTTACGTATAGTGGCTTTAAGATGCTCAATTAAGCACAAGTTTTACAAAAAAAACTTAACAGGAGAGCAGAAAGCAAAGTGCCAAACTTCATAATCAACCAAAACAATATGTAAAACTGCCATCTATCCTGTTCCACTTCCCACGAGTCAACCTTCAAAACCTCCTCCACTTCATGACTTGTTCTCCATCCTTGGGGTCTCATATTGGACAAAAACAGATGTGGACAGCGGACAGGGGAGAGGAAACTGGACTTGTCACCGCGGGAGAGGGGAGGACGGCGCGCCAAAAAAGCCAGGCAGCGTGACACCTCATTAAGTATGAATGAGATGCGAGAGAGACGGGACAGAGGCACACAACACGGGCAAAAAACACAGCCAAAAAGCCAAAGTCTCGAGAGAGGGAGAGCGAATGGACAGGTAGAGTCACACACGGGAGAATGGAGTGTTTCTTTCATGTTTATCCAGCTCCGGCGCACCACCGGGCTGAGCTTCTGAAGTGCGTCCAACTCGGAGCGGACCCTGTGGACTGACCGGAGAGTACACCCACACACGGCAGGTTTGGTGCAAAGCCGATTGTTATCAGGGTTTTATTTATAGGGACAGTGCAGGAGGAGAGTAGCGGAGACATACGGTGATGAGACAAGTGAGGTCAGACAGATTTTTAGTTTATAAAACGTAAGATTGAGTTTAGATGAAGCAACAGCACCAGGTAAACTATATGCTGAACTACGGCTGTATATTTTATGTGCGAAAGTAGTAAACATAAAGAACTGGTGTTTGGTTGTTTGTGGTAAAAGTATATAGTGTTGTAGTAAAGAAGACTGTACTATTTCAGACCAAAACCAATCTGTCGAGTGTCGAGACCGAAGCAAGGCCACGACCGTCGAGTGTCGAGACCGAAGCAAGGCCACGACCGTCGAGTGTCGAGACCGAAGCAAGGCCACGACCGTCGAGTGCCGGTAGCCCGGCCCACGACCGTCGAGTGCCGAGACCGTAGCCAGGCCAAGACGTCGAGTGCCGAGACCGAAGCAAGGCCAAAGACCGTCGAGTGCCGAGACCGAAGCAAGGCCAAGACCGTCGAGTGCCGAGACCGAAGCAAGGCCAAGACCGTCGAGTGTCGAGACCGAGCAAGGCCAAGACCGTCGAGTGTCGAGACTGAGACCAAGGAACATTGTTGGAAAAATTAAGACTCTTTGTAATTTTGTATCTCTGTGTTTAATATAAGGGGACTAGTGTGATAACAATGCAAACATTTCAAACTAATTTGATGCCAAGAAAAACAAATAAACCAAAATGACAGTAGAATGTTTTTGGTTTTTCAAGCAAAATGGAAATGTAACGTAAAAAATTTACCACAAGACAACCTCTGTTATTACCTATTTCAGAAACAGATAAATAGGAGTGGTAGTGGTACCAGACAAACGCTCCCTTTTCACAAACTTGCCCACACACCACTACAGTTTGAAATACGGTTACAGCAAAGTGGCGATGGATGTCAATGCTGTTATCCATTCTTGATTCATTGGGCTTTTGCTGCCAGTGATGCATCAATCCAGTCAAAATACCCAACTCGGCCTTTATTTCATGTTCGTTGTCAGAGAAAACATTGAACCTAACCCTTTCATTCTTTTTTATGTTATGTGGATAGACCAGCAATTAAGGTGACAAACCTGTGGTGGGCATTATTGTGGCAAATATTATTGTAGCAGATATTGTGACAAATTAATCTCTTATATTTTTGGCAGTATCCCGATAACTAGTCAGACAATACTAGGTCAATAGAACAGAAATGTGTTCCCTGAATTCTGAACTGCACTCCAACTCAATATCATTTTACAGGCCCATCCTCAAAATCTTTCATGAATTCCTCAAAGCCAAATAACCAAACGTTCACTGCCAGAACACATCTATAATCAGCAGCTCAAAAACCCCACTTGCCTAGTCTCCATCCTTCTCCACGACAGAACGGACCCAAATCGAGCGGGAGAAACCAGGGCTGGTCGTGTTGACATGCGCGGAGCCTGAAATAGTCCTGGATGACAGCTATCCCTTTCGTTTGATCGCCACCGCAAAAGGCAACAATATAGGGCCCTGGATAGATACGACAGTCACTCTCCTGCACTAGCGCGGCGTCTCAAAGGATGTTCACTTGTGCAGGGCTGTGGTAAGGTTAAATGTTCACTTGTGCAGGGCTGTGGTAGGTTTACGAAGCATCAGTCACTTCACCTCTCTGTGATGTGAGGAGATGTGGAGCCGGGCTGGCAGCTGACATGCACGTGGTTCTACATAAGGATTAACACCACATCAGCATTCTGGAGATGTACTATGAGGGGCGCACAAACAGGCCGGATTAGACGCGGAAGGATGTCAAAGCATGTTCATGATTAGGCTTAATGGCTGATAGGAATGTAATGGATTAGAAATGTATTAAAAAAGGTAGTAAAGATGTTTAGTAAGTGGCCGTGGTTCACTAAAAGCTTAACCGGTCTAAATATCAATAAAGCAGTTGTTGTTAAGCAGGTCATCAGGTCGTGATAACAAAATTACAGTGCGAAAAATTGCAACCGAAAATCCCAATTAACAATACCATTTAGACTCGGGGCGTGATGGTTAAACAATTTCCCTTCTGATAACTTTGCGTGGCTCAGCACCGCGGTTTGCGGTATATGCGCTGTGGCCCATAATAATGCAGGTCTATTGAGGTTTTACTTGAATAATGGCAACAAAAAACACAGCATGCATAAGTGGCAGTATGCGTGTGTACACTTTAACTTTCACTTTTGTTTTCCGCATATACGGCACTGATGCACAGATCGTGCTTATACTTTTACTACACGTTTATTAGAAGGAGGAGGAGGATTATGGGAGATTGAATAGTATTTTTGTTTTGCTGCAATTTAACACAGACTCTGTTTGGCTGCATCTTCTCACTGGATTTTAAACACGCCACATTTACTTACGGTTTACGCATTTACCTGGAGCGAGGAGGAGGAGGATGACAGCAAAGTGTTGATCATGTCCGTTTTGGCTTCAACCAGGCTTTTAACATACAATGTACAATTCATGATAGGAATTCCTGTTTTACCTTTCTTTAACCAGGTAAGAACCCGTTGAGATCAAAACCTGGGGACAGCTTGGCTAGTATAAAATAAATTCAGGTACATGCTCTTTAAGTATTCAGGAAGACTACAGGTCTTATCAAATGTAAACATTGCTTCCCCATGGCTTTTATGGCACTAACATGGCGGATGTATTTTGAATGGAGATTCAATTCAATCCGACTTTAACCGCAGACAAGTCACACCAGTACGCAAGACCTGATCCAAACTAGATTTACTCCTCGTTTGTACCCACACCCACAGTATGTCCAGAACTTCTTTTGTGTCCCGAACAATCCACTGACCAAAGCAGCACTCTTCTCGTGTCCGGTCGTCAGCATTCAATCACGGCGCGCAAACAATCCTGAGTGTTTTTTCCTCACCGCAGGCAGCTGGCGTGGTAGTGAGGCAGGGCCCATTGTAGCAGAGCAGTTGTTCAGTTGTTCACTTCAGAGGGGCACTTCAGAGCGAACCCCCTCCCGACACCAGGACGACCTCTGACCCCGGCGCACACACATCGCGGCCTGACCTTTCTGTGCCGATTAAAATTCCATAAGGAGGGGGAGGCGGGGGTGATACTCTGGTTCACCTTCTGGTCCGTTCTGGACTCTTAGGCGCTTACAGGTAGAACAAATGTATCATTGATGATGTGAGCACGAACTAACTAGAGTTTAACAGCATGAAAGCAGAGTTTGCTAATTGGAGAAACGCATCCGGATACTCCTCTGACAGTAGGGCTGAGGGTTTTTTTTAATTGAATTTTTATTTATCATCTACTAACACATCTTGGACTAGTTTATCGTTCAATTCTGAGCTAATAAATCACAGTACTGGGGGGGCATTTGAATCTCTGTCCACTCTGTGCCTTTTAATTGCGCCTAAGGGATAAATAAAAGGGATTGAATTTTAAAAACAGATTACAGATTTGAGATATGAAAACAGAACCATTTCATTTTCAATCGTTTGCAGCAGCTACACATGTATCACTCACTTACCTAATGCATTCAGACCATCCTAAATATTCACCGCAATGAATTTATTGGCACTTTTCACAACTCTGAGCCCAGTTTGGCTGCTTCGGGTGAAACTAGCACACTAACAGCGGACTTCCTGCTTCTCTGAGAATAAAATACTATAATTAGATGTAGAGGAAGCGCTGTGGTCTCATTTTCACCCGAATACGTGCTTTTACAATACATCCGTGCTGGAGCCAAAGTGGTTTTACTTTATTACATGCTAAAAATTGGTTCTGTTTTTCACGTTTCAAAACATGAAAAAAAATCAGGTGCAGCGCAATTAAGTAAACAGCCACCAAATCATTTTAGTGGAGCCCAAAAAAAACAACGATTGAGCTTTCTTTCAGACATATACTGCAATTGGAATTTCGATTTGAGTAAAAAAAAAATATATATAATAATTAATATTTTTATTATTATTATTATTATTATTATTATTATAATAATAATATAATAATAATAATTATATAATAATATAATAATAATAAATAATATAATATATAAATAATAATAATAATAATAATAATAATAATATAATAATAATAATAATAATAATAATAATAATAATAATAATAATAATAATAATAATAATAATAATATATATTATTATTATTATTATTATTATTATTATTATTATTATTATTATTATTATTATTATTATTATTAATAATAATAAAATAAGCACATCAAAAACACTGCTGAAAAATGAACGACTAAACTAATGCAAGAATGACATGCATTTCTCAACATGTAGAGGTCTAAACTACAGGGTTAGCAGTGGCCATTTGGATTCAATTGTAATTAATCTTGCAACCCACATCAGGATCATGCCGTTTACCGTCAAATCTGCAAGAAAAATCTTCAGTAAATGAAAAATCTCCAACTTTACCTGTCAATGACTACGTTTTGTGTTGACTTTATTCTCATTAATCATGAAATTTTATGTTTCCCCCTGATTGAGCACTTTATTGGTAAAAGCACTATTTTGTCACAATATATTTCATCTACTGCAAACCTGGAAAAGAAAGAGCTGTGAGGATAGCTTGAATTGAATGTGCTTTCACTTTGTGGTCAGAAAAAAGCTGTGCTAAAACCGTGCACGCTTCTAAAATGCATGTATGTGAATATTAATGATGAGCTAGATAGAAGCCAGTTAGATTGAATGACATTTTCTCCTTGTATGATTTGTAATTTGGGTACTGCAGCTGTAACGCTTCACACATCTGGTGGGTAAAGCTGTAAATCTTTGAAACTATTAAGATAGTTATTTGCAGGCTTTGCTGAGTTGATATTTTGTTTCCTTCTCAGTCAACATATTGATCATAAAAATGCTGCATTATCCGGCTGCCGCAGAGTAGACCCGACACTTTTGATTGTTCTAATCTGGTAAAATGCAAGACAAAAGCTCTAGAAGATTGCGTTATTACCTTATGTGTTTAATCTATCCGATTCCTGCACGTCTTCCCTGTACCTGCCTGTTGACATGTCCTTTCTCCTGGCCTGAGCCTCTGGTTTGAATACTTGTGTATAATTATGGCTGCTTCACAATGGCCCCTCTATCCCACCCTGAATGTGCCGCAGCGTGTCGTCGGTGCATGTCAGGACAGGCCTCTTGATTTAGAGAACATTACAAAACTCCATTGACTCACCGCAGGGACCAGAGGAGCAGGAACTATTAGAGCATTTATGGGAAATTTGGTTTTGTTGATTGTCATAACAAACCATTATAATTTTAGGAAATCTCGGAAAATAAAATAATTAGCACTTGATTAACTCGACCGTACCTTTCGGAGTAGTGAGAGGTGAAAGTTGTGAGGTGAAGAGCGGTTATTGCTTGCTGCCTTCAGGAAATTGCTTTCAAGGTGCGACACTAACCGTTTTTAATCATTGCTATTCTATTTTTAAGTACAGAAGCTTGCATGGAATGTTTCCTATGTAATGTGGAATGTAGAAAAGTAAAAATACTGTACTTAAAGCTGGGGTACCTGCATCTTGTACAAGCAGGACTTTGTGACAAAGATGAGACCGCTGCGTTCTGTATGAAGCCAATAATATTATAGTACATGTCTTGTCAACCTCAAAGTGAGAGCCAAAAGCAGCGCTCTGATTGGCTGTGCTTGGGTGGTCCGCCCCAGTTTCATGTCTGTCCGAAAAAAGCTGTGCACACGCCCGGAAATGAATGCCTCTGAATATTAACAATGGGCCAAAGGGTTTATGAGAGCAAGGAATCCATTTACCTTATATTTTACTTGAGTAATATTTTGGCCCCTGTATCTTTTACCTGACAAAACTGAGTACTGGCTAAATTAAGGTCAAATTCAAAACACTACTTTAGGTCAAGAAAAAAAAAAAACCTCTAATACACTACTTTTTTTTAGTTTAGTTTAGTTTAACAAAATGGAAAAACTCACATTTAGAATGAGGCTGATTTTGTATATTAAAACAAGATTAACACGGCTATGTTTTGGACAGGCTAAAAAAAAAACATGCGTGTCACATGAACGCAGCACACAAAAATAGACTGAAAATCATCCAGCCTGGTTACGAAAACAAATGTTACACTCACTGACATGAACAATATCCATAAGCGCATGAAGCAATTCTCCCTCCCCCCCCAAAAAACCCCAAAAACCTGACCATCAAATCAGTGCGATTCTCATTTGCCACGGGCCAGTGAGGAGCGCGCGGTCACATGTCCGCACGGAGCCGCAGCGCTGGACAAAAACTGGCCCTGCTCTGTTTGTGTGCAGTTAAGTGTGAGGCGGACTCCAGCTGAGAGAGAAGCAATAGCAATTCCCACTGACCTGAAAACAGCCGCTGCCGATCCAAGCAACTCCGACACAGCGCCGCGAATGTCAGCGAGCAGCATGCAAATATCAACACTCGCAATTGGAATTTTTATTACCGTTTATACTGTACTTTCCACAGACTTTCGACAGCAAAATGCCCTACATTTCGAGCAGAAAAAACATGCAAATAGGTCAAAGGAATTATTTTTCATTTTTTTCAGTAAACAAGAAGCGGGCAACTGACTTTTAAGATCAAAGCAATTTCGACCGTAGAATTCCTTTAAATCTGTTATGCTGTAGAATTTAAGTGCATATTGTTAACCTACATTTGGGTCTCTATAACAAATAGTCTCTGCAACTTCTACTTCCTGGATACACTGAAGCAAAAGATGGGCTGTGTAGAATTATGAAGAACACGAAAGTCCATCAACTTTAAGGCTAAAGCGCTAATAGCTTATATAACGGTTTATGCTAACACAGCCATTTTAACGCTTACAAATTCCGCGGTTCATTTGTACAATGTAATTTGTTGTTGGAGAAATCCCAGCAACACAGCTGATCCTAAAGAACGGTTCTGATATTTGAAAGCAGTTTATGCAAATTTCCATTGCAGTTTACTTTTGTTTATCTTTAGAACCAAGATGGCCGCAGGAAGTCACTGAACTGGCATGAACCGACGGCATCCAAAGTGCTTTTCTTCTCAATATAATTGATCAAATAAAGATTTTATCATCTTCCTCAGGGGCATCTCAACATTTAAGCTATTGTTTATAGCCTATTTTTAGAGCACCAGCAGAAAATCTTTGCACCCTTTACTTTCATAAGCCGACATACCAAAGCTGAGGTGAAAAAAAAGCCAGTTTAATGTGTCATGGAAGATCAGTGATTAGGATACAAAGCACAGTACTTGGATCAACCCAACCACCATGGACAAAACACTCACTAAAACACTGTATCCCACCTCCTCTCTCCCACAGGTGCAGGAGGGATTACGGGAAGGAACAGACGGCACTCCTCTTTTGTGAAGGCGGCTCAAGTGAAAAGAACATAGGAAAGATGATACGATAAATGACTGTACCCACCCAGAAAGAAGGACAAAACAAGTGAGCCTGACCTGCATAATGGGGGAAAGATTGTATAGAAATTATAAGGGGGCATGCACAATATGTGACAGGTACTGTGACACTAATAGTTCTTGAGCCCACCTGGTGGTTCTTTTATCATTTCCCTGATGAACATACGTTAGCATCAAACGTGTTGGCAGTCCATGCTACAATAAAGGAGTTTTATTTCATACCACAAAGTGCCTCAGATTCCTTCTATGACTGCCGTTACATTGTCTGGTAATAATATAGCAAGTCCTTCATCTGTGTAACCTCCTTGTATTGAAATTATATGGGGGTATGCAAACTATATAACTTCTAATTCCTAAATCGTTGAATTATACCCCCATTGTATTGTTATGGAGGTATGCAAAATGTATAATATGTATAATGTAATGTATAATATAATATAAAGCAAACAAAAGCAAAAAGCTCCCCTTTCTTTGAAAACTGTGCAGAAATAATGCATTCACTGTACATTCCAGACTGTTTCTTACATATTGAATTATGCCTTGGAATTGATCATTTTCATCCATTTTCTACCCCTTAGCAATGAGTGGCCTCTTAAATAAGTGTGGGAGCATGGACATCCCTGCCGCGTACCCTCCCCTCCCAAGCGCCGGTCCCATCTTTTCAAAAGCTCCTCCTCCTTTTTCATGCACTTCTGAGTTTTTTTATATACTCCTCCAAGTGTGTTAGCGCGCCGCTGAATAGAACCCTCTTTGCAATGAGTGACTGATGAATGAGGTAGCCTTTGAAGCCAAGAGTCACGGCACGGCTGGTCGAGCATGAAGAGACGGCGCACAAAAGCCGAATGGGGGGCATGTGCGAGTAAAAAAAAAGCTACGAGGGGGGTGTATTCAAAATGATGGGTGAAATAGTGAACATACAAGGAGGGGAAGAGGATGGAGGAAGAGGGGAGAGAGAAAGAGTGAGAGAGAGTGTGTTTTGGGACTTATTGCATTGACGACTTGAGCAATTTGCATTGTGTTTTGCAACCTAGACCCGGTATCGGGCCGAGAAGGGAAATAAGCTGGTCAGGGAGTGTGACAGCTTTTTTGGACAAGCTTGTTGATGTGAAGTGACCGCAGTTTAGAGCTTTTGTGGCAGCAGAGGCACACTTTGCAAAAGGCGCATTCAAGTCTAAAGATGAGTTGCTTTTCGTTGTGAATCAGGCAGAGCAGCATCATAATGTGCTGCTCAATATGCTAGCACAGGAGCTTTCTGCAATGTTCAGTACACATAATGCAATAATGCAGTCAAATACCCAAGCAACTAACGGCCTTAGGAGAATGTACTACAAAGATGTATCCTCATTTTAAGTTGAATACAAACATGAAAATGGAAAAATCTCAATAACAAAAATCGTATAGTGTCATATTGCGCAATAATTAAATAAAATGTTGCACCATTTAGAGGCGTGTTCAAATTTCAAACATTTTAATTTAAATGGCTCGGATGAACTAAAACAATTCTAAATAATATATACATTGATATATAATAGAATCATATAAGCAGTCTCTTCATTCCAAAGTACCTGAGTTGGGAGTTGAACGACCCTAGGATTCAAAAGGTATGTGGTGAATCCAATAAACTACTGCTACATAGAAAATTGGACGGTTGGATTCAAGTTGGTTTCTCCGCTTAGAGCAGGGGGTGTCCAAACTATGGCCCGGGGGCCAAATGTGGCCCTCAGTCCAGTTTTTGTTGGCCCTCAGGCTTCCTGCTAAGTTGGCCCAAACAACAAAAAGTAGTACTTTTTACTGTAAAATTGGCAAAATTCCAAACATTTTATATTATACCAACCAAATATTATTGTTCTGTCTTATTAAAGGCGTGGAGGTGCATCGAAACTATGTCAAATGCAAAATTGTGTTCACTTCATTGTCGGGTTGTCTGTGGCCCTCTGCTCCGAATAAGTTTCAAAATGCAGCCCTCAGTGGAAAAAGTTTGGACACCCCTAGTTTAGAGGAATAGTGAATCAACACTAAGATATACTTTGGCTCCATTTGCTGGTTATATAGGCTACTGCAGAATACGGTATCCTATGGAAGTTCATTACTAATAAGGAAAAACAAGAGATGTGAAAAGTAGCAACCATTGCCTCATCAGTCCAATGTTAAAGACCTTGAATGATAATTTTCAGTGGAAGAATTAAAAAGACTTGAAACTCTTAATTTCAAGTCAATGATTGTGAAAAGCATGTACACCCCCCAATACAATACTATAATTAAACCAAGTGTAAAATTACAAATTCTTCCAACTTATTAACATTCAACTCGTACGCCACAGACATTCAATACTAAATGGAATATTTTTTTCTCTTTCACCAATTTGACACCAGTAATTGAAAAGGTCTGTTTATAGTAGTGACGAGGGAGTTGGCCCTGTCATCTTTAGGTTCAGTAATCCAGTTCTAATGGAGGATGACAGTGTATGGAAACATTTAAAACACCACGACACAGCCTTACACATGGATGTAATGAAGTCATGGCCCTCGGTGCACCAGGGAGGTGTACGATATCATTCATTTGCATTAGCTTTGCATTTACAGCGGAGTGTCACATTTCCATTGGGCCAATTGAATCTTGTCTACAGCAATTTGGTGTGTGCATGTCCTGTGATTGCACTGGTCTGAAAGATGTTTTTTTCTTAATTGTGCTGAAGACTAGTCAGCCAATGTGTTTTTCCATCTGACTATTTAAAACTAGAAGTGCATGGTGGACGTGGACATTAATTATTTGGACTCAAAAATATACTTGATTGAAATTATTAAAATATTCATAAGTGTACGTATAATATTGTATCAAAGTGTAAAAATAATCTCTTATTCTAATTTGGAGAGTTGCAACTAGAGATTATTTTAGTAGTCAACTACTCAGCAATTCTTTTTTCAATTAGTCGACTGGTCAAACAAATATTTCTATTGTACATTGAGACCAATGTACAATATTGATATATTATCAACCAAATACAAATATGATGACTGACGGCTTCTAGATAAAGAATATTTACAAATAACGTGTATTATTGATGAAAATTAGACATTGTTCTTTTGTATTTTGATTTAATAAGGCCACTGTTTGTGATTTAAAAAAAAAAAAAAGTAATTTAGCTGTTTTTGAGTCTGTAAAATCCAGATAACAATTACTAAGGGTGCACCGATATATCGGCCCAGTATCGGTTGATATTCATGTCATTGAGTAACATTGTTTCGGTCCAAAACCGCCGATATCAGTCCGCGATGTTACGCCGTGGTAATGAAAGAGTTAATTCACTCGCGACCACAACAAAATACAGCAATAAGTCTTTGTTTAGTGTTCAAAATGACCAACAAAGTATAGACAATATCGGCCTAATATCGGTTAACGGCCCAAGTGTTTCCAATAACATCGTATCGGCCTAACATTTCCAGATCGGTGCACCAACCACAATTACGATGATCAAAACATGCCTACGATTTTTTATATAGTCAACTAGTCATGATTAGTTGATTAATCGTTGCAGCCCTCATAATTTGTACTAGCTTAATATTAGTTTTCTGATTCATGAATTCTACACTGGTTGGAAGAGCGGTTGAGAACATAAACCGAGGATGTAGGAGCTAAAAATCTTTAACTACTAGCAACATATCAAATTCAAGCACTTTTATCTAACAGCTATTCCATGTTTACCCAATCAGAGCTGGTTTGGACCAATAGTTTGGCTGCATTGACAGTATTGAGCAGTGAGCACATTTCTAATTTGTTGAGAAAGCCACTGCCATAGCTCACTGAACAACATTGCTTTGCTGTTGGATAACTACAACAGACCATCTGGACAGTCAGGTTATCTTTAAATCACAGCATTATATTGGTGGCTACTGCTACCAAAATTTACTTTGCCAAATCCTTCATTGCTCATCCACCAAAATAGCATCCGTTTAGCCGTCTTCGTTTTGCCAGAATCTATGTGGCACAATTCCCAATGTATTACAAGACAGAAAATGGCAGTTTACGCCTATGAAAACACGTCATATTTGCTTGTTATGACAAACCAAGCAACATTTTAAAATTTCATGCATTTTGTGCTTTCTATGGAGGTGTTCTTCCTGTCAAAACACACCACATTTAAATGCAAACTTCTACACACCTCCGACAAAAGTAAAAAAAATAAAAAAAATAATAGATAATAAAAAAAACAAAAATCGCTAGGTTTTCTCTTGCCGACAGTCGATGCCTGGCTGTCAAGGAAACCCATCCCGTACCCATCACACGTGGTGACACCGTCTTAGAAGACTACATCCTCACGCTCGGGAACACATTTTTAAAAAGTCTCGTCTTGCATTCTCTTTGTAATTTTGGCGATCATCACTGCCATGCAGGGGCAAAATTTCCGTGCCGCGCAAAATTGTAACTACTAGGTCTACTCCCTCTCTCTATCTCTCTCTATCTGTTCCTCTGCTGCTGTGTTTATCTCAATATCGCATCGCATGAGATCAGATCGCTTGGCAGATAAAAGCGCTTTCCCTGACGCATCACTTCCTCTCTCCGGAGGAAGCTGACACGGCCATGGGAACTCAAGACGACAGGCGACAGAGGAGGGGAAAGACGCAATCCAACGGAAAGACTTTTAAAAGACCATACAAGAACAAAAAACAAAAAAATAAAGATATGGCACAAAAACTAGGCGTAATGTGTGTGCCCTAGATTTGCACAAAGGAGTTGAGGGCTGCACTAAGAATAGTAAGATTAGCATTGCAATGATCTTTTTTAGAAGCGCTTGGTAATACCTACTACTAGCTTCTATTAGCTCGTACCTTGCCAAAACAGTGTTGTTACAATGACATCTTCAGTAGAAGGCTGATTACTGGAGATTAGATGAGCCACTGTTAACACAACAAAGGCGCAAATAGACTCCTTCCAAAACAATTAGCATTTTAATGCAGCTCCCCCCAAACTTTAGGAGTTGTGGCATTCCAGAGCAGTAAAAGGACAAGTGAGAGAGGAGGGATTGTTTGTAGACCTCCACCAAGGCATTATCGTTTCACAAGACAAGTATTGCTTGGGCGGGATTGCAGCAGCTCATCATGCAAGCTCCAAACAATGATTTTAGACCGCCATTGCAATACTGGCAAAGGCTTGCAAATTAATCATATGGAGTGCGCTTTTCTAACTCTCATAGAACCATTTGCCGACGTAAGCATGCAGGAGAAAATCTATTTCCATATCGGCATTGTCTAATGAAGATCTTAATGGACAACTGGATAAGAACTCTTAAACAGATCATACATGGCAAACAATAGAAAAGTTTGCCAGTCCCAAAAGACTGCAAAAGTAGGAATATTCAAATGAATACAACTTGAATCCCTCTAGTGGTCTTGCAGCCACTGGTGAATAGGTTAAATAAAACACAGTGGCTCTTAGCAAAGTTAACCTTGTGCCCGTTTCATTCTGAATGACTTCTCAAGGAGATCTTTTATCACAAGAGGCTCAAAAGAACACTAGCTCAGACATTTTTATTCTTTGTATCAAGGCAGGCATGTTTTTCAAGCACAGAAGTTTGTCACAACTCCCTTTTTTATAGAGAAAATGATGAATCGTTTAGTTTAGACCTTACAAACGTGTTCTGAAATGGATGCAATTCTTGTATTAGTTTTCCATTTATATTTCCGTCTTCCCTCAAATGAGAAATGTACACTGTAAACTGAATTCTGACTTGAAAATATACATTTCAAATCAGACAATAAAACTATTTAGTTGCAATAATGAAGCAGCCCTATAATATGAAATAGGCCATTCAAAGTGGAAATTTTGTTCGCAAATGTGATTTCTTTCCAACCAGTCTATCATATTAACATTTTCTCATGACAAAATTATACCTGATTTGATTTGAGTGTGGCACAAAACTCTTCCAGAATGGGAGGTACGGGTAAAGCAGCATAAACTGACAAACGTTTGAAAAGGACCAACATGGACCATAAAAACGCCAAGACATCCCACTCCGTCATTTTCTTCTGCGGATGTGGTCAAAGTGATCCCGCTGGGTTTGTCTGTGAGGATTGCTTATGCCCCGCCCACCCATTCAAAGAGGCCGGCCGGGATTTGCATTTTTCCCACAATTCAATTAACACGCCTGTCAGCCTCCCCTGCACGCTCGCTGCCATCACTCACACACACATGGCCGCTGAATGCATGCCTCTCTATTGGAAATGTATGCAGATACTTATTTGTCCACAAACAGCTGAGAGGGGCTCCAGCTGAGGCGACGGGAGACGTTAGAGGGTCACATCCTGTCACCACTCGTCACATTCAGGGACGCTGGGAGATTGTGTATGCAGCTAATAGATGCACAGCAAGCCAGACCCGGGGGAGGGCAGCGAAAGTTAGGCCAAACAAAAACATCACATGCATCATTTCTTTAAACTTTCCAAGTATTCGTGGTTTCAAGGCAATATTTTTGACCAGCTTAGTGCGGTACACATAAAAAGCCATTTAGCTGTGACGCACACATTTTTCACCTTGTCCCCAAATATCCTCGTCCCTTTAATGGCATGGCAGAAACAAAATCGTTAACAGGTCACAAAGTTGCCCTTATTTTTGAGTTGAATCTTAAAAGACAAGAGGAATTTCCTTTGCCAAATGTCACGCTTAAACGGTAAATAATGCCCCTACTTTGGTTGTTTACACCGAACATGTTTACACTGCATGATTCGTGCAAACTCAGGCGTGCAGAGTAGAATTATCAGGACAATCTTTGCTAACTTCAACCGTCTGTTTTTTGGGAATCACACATGTCAGCTTTTCCTCTGAAGATGTCAACATGTTTTGAGCACCCTGTGTCAACAAACTCAAACTGTCAAATTACAACAAGGAATGACTGCTTGACTGTTGTACCATTAAACTTATCTAATCAGGGCAATTTGTTTCCTGGTCAAAACTGGTTTCTGCTCAGAACAAGTTACATTTGAGAGCATTCGTCAAAAACCTTGCAGCGCCAGCAACCTCGTCTTTTACCCAAACCGCAATAGACTAGCTTGGTTCAAATTCAAAAGCCTAATTATTTTGTTTGCTCCGCTGCGCTGTGCATCTATTCAAATTTCAGGCCACTATTTATTTGGTAAGGGAGAGGAGCTGCGGAGACGTCCCAGGGTCACATTCTGTCCCCTCTTGTCAAACTCAGGGACATGTAGACACTGTTGGCCTAATGGATGCGCCACTTTTCCCCGGGGAGGCCTTCCACTCCCCGCCTGTCCTCCTCTGTCTCCAAAGAGAAGAAAAATAAAGAGCGAAGAAACGACTAGAGGCCATCAGCATACGGGAGACTGAGAGACAAAGACTTTATACGCAGTGTTTGGTCAACGGGGACAGGGCCAGAGTAAATTTAGCAGTCAGGAAGCAAGAGCGGCCGAAGCTATGCCGACTTTGCCACAGGGAAGGCTAATGACTTTGCCTCCCAGTTTAGATTAATTGCTTGTAATCCCATTCCCGTGGCCTAGCATAGCAGTTCGCGTCACGGCACTATTCATTAAATCGCTATACAAATTCCAATTAATGGGTGCTACATGCTAAGGCTAGGCTAATCGATAGGTGCTAATCCCATTGGCTGACAGGCGGTGTTACAAGGCCAAGGAAAAAGGGATACAAGTCATTTCAAGACCCATGATTGGTAGTAGAGGCGAAAGATGAATAGTCTGCATAATATTCAAATTCAGCCTTACTTCAAAACAAAGAACTGGCGCTTTTGTAAAAAAAAAAAAAATTATAATAATAATGTTTTAGCCCATCCATGGATTTCAAAGTGATAGAAAATTAGGAAAGCAGCAATGGCAATTAACAATTCAAAACTAAATATTCCATATTTTGAATATTATGGAGTCCATAAGATAAAACATTATGTGACTGAAACCCATGGCCTAAATGTGTACCGGTAATAAAAGATATGACATTTAATAATTCCCACCGCAAAATGTTATGTTCCCATGCATTACCTCCAGGCATGACAGGACAGACATCAAAACATTTTAAGAATATTAAGTTCCAAATCACAATGCAACAAGTCTGAAGAAAAAAAAAAAAAAAAAGATTGTGATTTCATCTAGACCTGCACACCCTTATCCCATTTGTCCATGCGGTTTGACAAATGACATCAGTGGGAGGGCTGATATTTGACAAACGCCATGCCGGATGACACACACCCAGCCTTGCAACGATTAAGAAACGCATCAGTAAGTCTTTTCCTCCCTGCTCCCTGCGCCCTGCGTCATCCTGGTTATATCAATCAATGGAAAAACCGTGCGGATCGATTCGAATGGCTTGGAGGCGGACCAGAGCTCACCCTTCACACCGTACCACCGGCAGCAACGGCGTACATTAGCAGTCATCCCTCTGCCGGGGTGAAACGCAGAGACCACAATCAATTGGGTTTCCATACGGTTTTAAATCAAGTATGTATAAGCGTCACTGGAGACTGGGGATAATGAAACGACATTAACCCGTTCAATCCAAATGGCAGCGGGAACAGCCACTAAAAGGCTTTTATGTGTCCATGAGATGTGCAAGAGGGTCAAAGTCATGGTTGCTTTAAACTGTACAATGACAAACTACAACATAAGCAATAGGAATTTATCCATAATGAATCACATGAGAAGCGTTAAAAATGGATTGAAGTAAGAAAACCCCCAGCAGTAGAGCCAAAGAGCAAGGCTATATTCAAAACAACATGGTTACTTTGGAGTATAGCTTTAAAGAGGTCCAAATTGTTAGTTGTTTTTTTTTTTTACAACGCAGTACTGCCAAGACCCAGTTAGCAAACCTGTCCCAAAACCCTAAAGTTAACCAAATGGCCTGTTCCTAAACCGAACCTTAATCCTAGCCCTAGCCTTACTGTGAAAAATATAAACATTTGCTAGCAAAGCCACCAATTCAAAGAGGCGGTTGTGTGGCAGAACTGGATTGTGACAAAATGTAGGCTGTTAGAATAGGAAACAAACGCCAATACTGCTAATAGCTAATATAGGATGTGTTTACATTATCAGTGTGGCAATAGCTCAATGGTTCGAGAGCTCATCCGCCAACTCATGTCGTGACCTCGCACAATACATTTCACCACCTTGGACAAAACTTCGACCCGTACATATGGCTGTGGTTTGCCAGTGAGTGATTGGCGGTACAGGTTGACAGTCGTGCCCCTGTCAGCCATGGTAACTGAAGTAGTTTACCGCCACTAAATAAGGTGTAAATGAATACTGAAATGTAAAGTGCTTTGAGTATCTTGAAAGGCGCTTTGTAAATACAAGACATTAACGTTAACTTAATATCTTATGAGGAAAGTTTTACTGAAATTCAGAGAATGCTAATTAACACAGACGTCAAACAGAATGGTTGAAAGGTAAGTGATCATTTGGAGCAATTATAAAAAACACATTAATATTGCATTCCCTTACAATGGAATCTGAAAGGAGCAGCATGATCCAACAACAAGTGCTATTAGGAAATACTAATTTAAAAAGTTGAGTCGGTTTAAACGGAATCAAATTTGCGTGTGGTTTGGTGATTAATGGCATTCTTTGCAGCAACACAAACTGAATGTGTGCGTCTTGGTATTCCAGCTAATCTTAGTACTGATGAAAGGGCATGTCATGTCATGTCTGTTAGCATCACGGAGCAACTGTAGCTTCAAGTTACTGCGTATACAATTAACAACAGCTAAAAAGGTGCTCCGATCGATCAGCCGCTGATCATGAGCGAGTCAATGACATTTGTCATGAGGTAGATGATCTGTAAGTTATTGCAGTAGTGTTGTTTAAGCTCCTTGAAACCCTTTTGAGAACGGAACAACGAGCTCACCTGCTCGTCTTCGAGAACGCATCACTCGTTTACAGGTTCACACACGCTGGTGGTTTACTCAACAAAAGCAATCATTTCATGTATGAAATGTAACAAGAGCCATGGGCCTGTGTAAGTTGTTGAGTCTTATTTTGCTGAGAAAATGGGCTTTTTGTAGCTGTACAGTTACCAATGGAAAGTGAAAATGCAATGTCACGATGGCACATCACGTAGTCCTCCTTGCTGAAAAGCTTGCTCCTATATCCACTCCGTTTGGCTGTGCGCTGTACCAGATGCACCACTGCATGACGTGGACATGAACGGCACAAGTATTCATTTAACCCATGCAGTTAATTAATGAGCAGAAGCACATTAGTGCCTAAAATTGCCAAGGAAACCCTGTTGATCCTATAAACTAGATAGATTTGGTCGAACTTCATATTATCAAAAGCCTTTTTTCTAATAAATTATGTATAATTAATATATTTGTAATTATTAGAAAGAAAAAAAAAGTCAATGTGATCAGTTTCGGCCTTGATCGGTATCGGCTGATCAAACTTTGGCATCAGGCTCAAATATCCTGATTGGAGCTACTTTAACAGCACAGCCTTTAATTACATGCCTTCAAGTGCCTTCATTAGCTCTAAATACCTCAATGTTAGCACACTCCCAATACACAAGACACTTTGAACGGCTATTTTTTTCCCCCATTCTAGACTTCCCCTTAGCCTCTCGCAACCTTTTCAACCTATACTTGTAACAGGTAAACCGACATGTTGCCCCATCCAGCCAGAGACCTGACCGGGGTAAAAGGGAAGCGGTTTGGTTGCGTTTCCGCAGTGACCTCGTCCTGACCGGTAGCTGAACTCGAGGCTGAGAAAGGGAAGGCTGTGGTAGTTTTAGAAACATGCTGTCAACACCGGAGCCTGGAGCTATGTGCTAAGGAGAGACACATCAGGGTCGTATCGCACCCAGGATGGGGTGTGAAGATTAGGTGTGAGCATCCCAGCCTTTTAGCGCGTTCCAGTGAAGCATTGCAGCAGTTTTCATTAGAGGGCAACGCAGCCAACTGTTGGGTAGAAGGACGGCCAATTATGTGTTTTAACTGGTTTATAAATCTTTGTTATGAGTCGTTGGGGAAAAGAGCAATTCGATTTATAATGCCAGGACAATAGCGTGGAAATGGCAATCGGCTCGGAAAGTCTGACAATAAACGCTGCTTTTCAATTAGAAATTAAAAGTATGCGGCTACATAAGTGTGTGGCTTATTTGTGAGACATAAACACGTTTATGGAGCATTAAAACTGGCTTATACAATAAATTTAAAATACTATTTTCAAGAGGACTAGAGAATGCCTGTACCACCAATCATGTTTATAAAGAGGGCTCCTATCTCTTGCATTAGCAGCCAACTTTAAATAATGTAGGATATCTCATATCCATTTAGCTTTTTGGAACATTCTAGTTTGCCTTTTCAAGATTTAAGCCTTCACCTGGAAAATGTCCAGTTTCCCAAAAGGTTTTATCATTTAATTTAGTCCACTTGCATCCATAGATTTATATGGGACATTGTAACATACTTTCTCTCCAATAGGGAGACAAAAATCACCTACAGGCACTAAACTTTAAAATAGTGTATATATAGTGTATATCTGATAAGTCAACAGAATGAAGCAAAAGATCTGAGTCTGTCCGTTATTGAGATTTCTAGGTTCCAAATATGTTCAATTTTGCGCAATTTTTACACATGAAATTCCTTATTTTTACGTGAAAAAATACCACGAGAAAAATCAACTCTCTAAATGTTAAGATTTTTTTCCTATTCATCTGCGGTGTCTAATTTTAACTTAATGGAAAATCACGACAAAATTCAACTTTGATCAAAACATCCTTACATACTGTAGCTTCAGGTCAAATTGTTAACCATTCCATTCATATTGGATGCGAATGTTCCTATTGTTGGACACTTTGAAAGTAAATGACTGATATTTACTGAATTTTAACACTATTCATATCGGCCAACGGATCAGTTACCAGCATTTTCAACTCCTTTAACAGCAATACTGCCTCTGGATTTCTACACCCGAAGTGCTCCATTTTGCATGATTGCACAACCTAATGCTTATGTACAGGATATTTTACAACAGATCTTTAATGCACACAAGAATCAAGTATTGACAGTCACCTGGACCCTTTTTTCTTCTCACACTGACAGATAATGGCAGAATGTACCATTACTGCTGCATAAATCCTCTATGTCAGTACACAAACAAAGCCTGATGCATTATGGGATTCAGAGTATTGATCATAATGGCTAATCCAATCAGGGCCGTGGTTCAGGACGGGGATAAGCGGCCTGGGCTGATAAGTGAAGGCGATTTAGACCCATGGAACGGGCAGGAATGGCGGCCGGAGCAGGGCTGGGCACACAGAAGCTATACCCAGGGATGAGCCCACATAACCAGCTTTGGAGCGCCGGGCAGCCACTGTTTACCACCCGCTAATCTGATTGGATTAACACCGACCTGCCTGGCTCTAAAAACAAAACATGCCTCGATGTGGTATGCGTCTTGCGGAGAGATATTTAATTTGCTTGCATTCATTTTTCTGTCTTACTAGAGCTGGCATATATATATTAAAAAAAAAGTATTAAATTGAAACGACTGAATTGGAGAAAGGAAAACCAGAGTTCTAGCTATGACGGCACAAAACTGGGAAATTGTGCGTTTGGGGAGAGGACGTACTCAATAGATTTGATCAAACTATTGTCAGTGAAGCCAATTACAACTCCAGGTGTGCTTTTGCTCAGAGAACAATGTTATAATATGGTTAAAAAGTAAATTTAGCACAATGAATATTAATGCGTCCCACATTAAAAATTGAATCACAAATGGTTCCCACATGTCTTGGTAAACATGCGCACACTTACAAAGCTTGTTCCACATCTTCCTGGACTTTCTGCAGTAATTCGGGCTATCCTGGCCGGCACCATGCTGAGCTGCGACGCACACGCTACAAAGACCACTCGCTTGTCCGCCCGGATATTTTTGGAAACTCATTTTTCCGTCAACAGCAAACGCACCTCTCTTTCGGGGCTTTCTGGATACTACGGGAGTGTAGCGGTGTGTGTCAAGCTGTGCATATGCATGGGCTTCAGAATGACAAATTAGGACTGTTGCCATAGCGATTAATCATATATATATATATATATATATATATATATATAATATTTAATATAAAGTTTTAAGACTGCAATCGATTGGAATATTTTTGTTATTGACATATCAGTCTTTATATATACACAAACAACACAAATGAAGAATAAATCATTGAATGAGCAGACATGGCGTTTGACGCCATGTCAAGCACTCAATCACTTAGCAACACCGCAAGTCCTGGAAGATTTGAGGACCCCGGAGCCCGTCCCTTGTATTCTTTCCTGTCGCAATTGGGATTAGCCCTACAAAAAGTTATAAATAATCCAGGGTTTGGGCTGGTACCAACCCATCAACCATTTAGGTCAAATGTGTAAACCTTTTGGCGTTTTATTTTAGATATTAATTAGTGTGGAAAACACTAATTAATGAATGCATATGAATAAAACATGCCAATTTTACAATCAGTTTGCATATAAACACCCTGTTTCACAAGCTGATGTCATGAGGTGGTGCCCTCCGATTCCAGGAAGTTATGAATATACGGCAAGCTCTTGACAACCATGCTAATTGGCTATTAGCTCGCTCTCCAGCAAACCACACAAATGTGCAGCTTATTTCAGATGTCCGATAGCCGCCATGCTAGCGTCCCTCTTTTCAAACCGCCCCTCTGTATGTCCTCTATGCACGCCACCTCCCCACCATCCCAGCACCGGACCCCCACTCTCGCCCCCTACACACCCTAATCATTCATTAGAACCAAAGGCAGTTGTCCATTAGGCAAAGCAGCCATTTTGGAAATTGCAGCAAATCTTCCATGAAAAGACATTTGCCTCTAATGCGGCAGTCACGCTCTGAGGAAGAAGCAGACAAAACGACGGACGGATGAGGAGAGATGGAAAAATCAAAAAAGAGAGAGAGAGAGAGAGAGAGAGAGAGGGAGAGGAGAGGAGAGGACGATGGAGAGAGAGCCCCGCGGCCATAAAACCAGCGAGCGGAAAGCAAGAGTATGTTTGATTAGAAAATGACACTATGGAGGAGAAGGAGGCGAGGGGGACTGAGAAATTGGTCCCATCATCGGCTTCCAGTGAGAGGCTGGTGACACGCTGAGATAACACACACACACACAGAGGTGGCACTCACACGGGCCACAGATGGGGGGGGGGGGGGGGGGGGCGCTAATTTGGGCAAAGTAATGGGGCGCTCTTTAACCAATCACACTGTGGTAGGTGGTGCATAATACATTATTTGTTTACACATTTAAAAACTATATGAAACTCAACACAGGCGTATGATCATGGGTGAGGACAAACGGGAACATTTATTTATATTCTCTGTAGTTGTGGACTCAGTGACATTTCATTGTAACAAGCAGCAGATCGTTATTTATTTACATCTTTTTATTGTTGAAAAGTTAGAACTCTACAAGTGTCACTCGGAGTTGACATTTTTCAAATAATCACAACAACGTATAAGGATGTGGGTGGGGCTAGGGGCTAGGTGACAGTTGCTCAAACATGCAGGAATCATTCAAAATACAACTTTGCTACAACAGAGTTTCCTCATCATTAGTTGACTCAAAGTTAGCCGTTAATTAAAGTTGATTTTGCATAACATTTCCCCTTCAACTTTTCAAATCAAGAAAGAATATTTGTTTTTTACTGGAGACATTTTAGGATCTAAAATAAAAAGCAGCTTTGTCCCTTTAATCCACTTTGACTCAACTGTACTTTACAACGCTGCTCTGGCCTGGACAGAAGCTGGCTAGTCTTTGGACCGACTGACCCCTTCGCTCTTTTCACCTGAACTTTACAAAGAACACTGCGGCGAAATCCAGCGCTATGGCAACGACAGCTGCGAGACTTTTCAGGAAATGGGCCAGTCATTATGGTGACAGCTTGTGTTTTCAATCATCGCTCACACGCAAACTTGTGAAAGTGCGGATTCAAATGAAGATGTGATGCTATATCTGTCTACTGCTTCTGTCTCACTTCTTCTTTGTTGCAGCATTGGAAGGCTAATCTCAAAAACAGACAGCAGTCAGCAGAAAAGTTGCACTTCTGATTTAGAAAAGGGAAGAGGATGAAAAAAATATATATTTTGCAGACCTCTTTGATTTTTTGTAGAAAACAGGAATTTGTCTTAAATTGCACTGTGAAACCTCTGGCGGGTTGGACTGCCATCTGCCCGTCTCCATGGAGATGTCATCGCTTTGCCTGAAATGTTCCACAGCATGGCATTAAACATATCTGATATTTTTCTATTATTAATATTTCTTAAAACGACCTTGAAACATTGAAAAATACATTTATTTTTCTTTTTACCTTGAGCCAATGAGTGCGGGGGTTGCCTTCCCACAGATCTGACCTGTAAATTGGCTCATGGAGATATTTATGTTCAACGTCATACTGTGGAACGTGACGGCAGAGCAGTAGCATGGAGACAAGCAGGAGACTGACAACCAGAACAGTAACCAGGTGGACCTTATATGACTCCACATTTACACACAAAAAAGCCGCTATAATACACAAAACATGGAACAAACACAAAACACGACCAGAGAGCAACATTTTAAAATAAGAACTAGACAGTAACAAAAATAAATATTGATTTTTTTTTTTAAACACAAAAACAACCAAAACAAACATGCAAAATAAATAAATTAAATAAAAACAGAGCTGGGTGGGACCAGAGAGAACACAAGAGAAGTAAATTAGAAAATGAGAAAATAAAGGGGGTTTCAGCCAAAGAAAAGAGGGGTTAAAAGCCTACAAAGTCCAAAATAAAAGTCCCCTTTTATCCATTGTTTCTTGAATGTGTGATTATTATTGAATATGTGTTTTTTTTCTCCCATGTCGCTTATGAAGTCATATGAAGTCAGCCCCGTCCTTAATCGTCAGAGCAATTTGTGTCATCCATTTTTTTGTGAAGGCCTTCTTCTAAAAATGGAAAGTACATTTGGGTTTGTAACTTTAAGAAACTTGACAGTCTATTTAATTTCATTCAGGGCAAAGTACTGCAGTTCACATCAATAATACTGCGCCATAATTTAGTCACTTTTTTTTTTTTTTAAATGGATAGTTAGTTAAGTTAATAATGATTAAATAAAGCGCAATATATGAGCTTTTTTTTTTTTTTAAACCTATTTTTGTACTTCCAATCCAGATCTCCCACGGGACCATCCTCACACATTCAGACAAGATACAGATGACAAACTCTCATCTCTACCGCCACCATCACCATCACGTGTTTTGTATAGAGAGAAGGGATGTCCCGATTTAAAATTTGAGTGTGGCGATGGTTTTTCACTGTCGCCCCTCGAGGCAACCGCTGTTGTGATTTTGGGTGATACAAAAATAAATTGAGTTGAGTTTCATTGAATAAACATTGCGATTTACTGGTAATTCGCGATGATCAATGTGTGACCTGCTTTATGAAATCAAACTTTCTGAATGATTAATTTGACATAAACATAAATATAGAAAAGGAAAGGCTGAGCAGAAAGGACTTCTAAAATCGTCACATTTCTTTTAATTGAACTAAAAAAAAAAAGACCTAATTTAGTCAGAAAATTTACTTTTCTATAAATTGAATTTTTCGAAAAACTAAAATGTTCTTCTAAAAAAGTTACGATTATAATTTTTTAGTCTTTAGTGACCTAAATAATCAAGATTAATCTAAGTTAACTGGCTTCTTGCCAAGTTGGTCCAAACAACACCTCTTACTGTAAAATTTCAAAAATGTCAAGCATTTTGATGTTATACCAACCTAATATGAATGTTCCAAGTCTTATTAAAAAGGTGTGGAGGCCAGTGAAAATGTCAAATATAAACTTTCAAATGATTCACTTCATTGTCGGGTTGTCTGTGGCCCTCTGCTCCGTATAAGTTTCAAAATGCGGTCCTCGTGAAAAAAAAGTTTGGACACCCCTGCTGTGCATCTCTTTTTGTACATCTTTTCTCCTCTTCATTGCAGCTAATGTGAAGAAACTACTCAATTAAATGTTATTACTTCGGAATATGATAATAGAAGCTACTCTAAAGGCTTATAGCTATTATTTTAGTGAAGAGTAGCATTTCTACAAAACAGTGATATTTGGAAATTCTAGCCTTATTTTCATAATATACGGTAAATAAAAAATTTTAATCTACAAATATTATTGCCTTAGAAATAAAATAAAAAGGTGTGACATTCAAAGGGGATATATTGTGTAGTATACAATTATTATTTTTTTGCCCGGGTAGATTCGCCCGCTTGCCTCCACCTCATTAAAGTTACATAGAGTAACTTTAATAAGAAGATCCAAACATGAGCGTGAATACGAGCACAACACCAGAGTGGGTATGTCTGACCTGTCTCAATCAAACACTATGGAAACTAGTGATGTCATGTCAAACCCAGTCCTTCTCTTCCACTTTGCTTTGGCTGCTTGAGTGCACTTCAGAAAAGTGTCTAATTTAAGCAGTATTTTGTCAGACTCTTTGGCATGTGTGCATTGATTTCCACTGGCGTCTGTAGAAACGAGCGCGCGTCTTCCAGCGCCAAAGATTTCTAAAGACACTGATGGAATTTGAACGTTTCGGATCGTTTCGCAGAAGCAGCTTTGAAGCGCTTTCATTCAGTAAAAATGGAGCGTTTAGAACATATTGAACAGTGGATACATATAACATGCTTATGAATTTAAAAGACGCGATTCAATTTGAAGAATTCAATAGAAGCGACGTGGGAATATTTGAAGGAAATTGAAACGAAAATAGTTTGGCTAACTTTTTTTATAAACAATTCAATCATAGCACAAAGCAGGCTGTGAATGTTTTTTTATTTCCTTTTTATTTTATATTGAATTTATATAACTGGTCTGATGGTACTTTGGGGGATAACTGGATATATTTATAAATATCCACACAAATAAATACTATAAATAATATAAAGTGTATACTTAAAACGTGCTCGTTTCATTCTCGATTAAACAGCTTGAAGTTTAAGACACAGACATTAGTGATGCGCCGATCAATACCAAATATCCATATATAAATGCTGAAAGAGGTATCGAAAAGTATCGATACATGGTCTCGATTTTAGATGTTTTTGTGCATTTATTTACATTTCATATCAGTCCAAGCTGAGGTTGAACAAAAACAATGATAGCCAAGGTCAAACTGTTTATAGTCAAGGCGTTTCAAAGATTTTTGCACAAACCTCATTGGTATCGATACACGGTCGATGCAGTCATATTTGTATTACTCGGAATCGGCTTGAATAATATATATATATATTAATAATTAATAAAAAGCACAAAATACTACACCTCAAAATACTACACCTCAAAATTCCTCAAATATCTGTAGAATTTAACATTTAGTCCAGGACCTACTGGCAGAGCCATAGCACGTCACACTTGACGGTTACACAGGGTTATGTCCTAACTTGCTACAACATGCTAGTTAGCCAAGTATTACTACCATGTCATTAGTCGTCACTTTACTGCAAGTATGTAAACAGAATATGTCCAACAGCACATTCCGGAGAGCACATGCCCCATCAAAACAAGGTAGATCCGGACTTTACAACTGACACATGTGAATGGTCCGATTGTTCTGAGCTTTAGTGTGACCATGGTTCACTGAGGCTGTACGTTTGCAGTACAAGCCAACTTATGAATACCATGTCCTGGGGCTCAGAGTAAAGCTGTATCTAGTGTATCTGTATCTTGAATGTAAGCATTACTCGTCTAATTCCAAGTGTAATTGTGCCACTTTATGTGTAAGATGTGTAAGTGTTTTGTCGATTAACTGGTCTTCTCGCGTTTCAGAATTCCAGAGTGCGTTAACGCGGGGCTTTCATTGTTGTTGTTTTTATTACTGGATGAGTCATAATAGACTGCGTTACACGAGTAAACGCAGAGCAGCGAGACAGGTCCTTGAACTGTGCACAACACGGCTGAATCAAAGCCTCTAAATGCTGTTTTGACGCACTGTTGTAGTGATTATGAATAAAGCGCTCTTAAATAAAGAGTCGTGGTGTAAAGTCGTTAGCGCTTACCTTAGCTTAAACGGGTCAAATATACAATAATTTCCCATCTGAGGCAAAAACCTGTATAATCCAATTGGTTTTCTTCACCAATTTAAACAAACCATGATGAATATTAGTCCATAAACACTCCAGGGTCCAATCAATCTTATGTGCAGCTGTATGCGGGCACTTGTACGCTCTCTGGTGGAGCAATAGTATATTACAAGTATACATAGAAAACAAGGCAAATGAAACGTCCCAGTTAACAGAGCAGAATTACTTCATACAGTTAAGCATTTAAGTCATCTTTAGTTGACCAATATTTGTATTAGTTGATTATTTTCATGGTATAATAAAGGATTTATACGGATAACAGCAGGTAGGAGGAGGTATAGAGTGACGGCGTTTGGGGAGTGGATCATGAGTTTGTATACATTAGGGCTGCAACGATTACTCGAGTAAATCGAATAATTCGATTACAAAAAAGCTTCGATTATTATTTTATTGCTTCGATGATTCGTTTAATTTACATATTTAATTAAAAACACGAGAATCTGTGGCGCACGGAACGACTTGTGGCGCTTTTGTTTCACACGGAGCTTGTTCCGCTCTGACGAAGGCGCAACAAGGAGGAGAGCGGCGCGTTTTAAACTCACGAGTGCGACTCGTGGATGTATTAGAGTTTTGATGAGTGAAAGAGCCATGGATCTATTATAATAATCCCGAGCTGCAACTCTAAACACCGCAAATCTAGCTCCGCCCACCCCAGCCCCCGCGCCTTCGCCACGCCCCCGCGGACCCCCGCGCTCCCCCACTCAACAACTCTGCTTCCAGTCACAGTCGTACTTTTAAACAGCCAATGCACATGGAAACAGACCGGAGGACCGCGGTTATGTTAGAATAATCTGTTGTGAAACAAAGTCCGAGACGCGGAGGCCAAATGACCGGCACACGAGCCAAAACGGCAAAACGCAAAATGCAGAACGCAAAATGCAGAGCTCAAAACGCCAGGACCACTGGTCCCACCCAACATAACATTTTACAAATGTCTTATTTGAAGTGATGTGACAGAGCCACTGTAACCGTTTACAGTCTATGACAAGTTAATTAAGTCTTTTATATATATTATTTATATTACAAACCAGAACAGTTTGGACTGAAGTGAAATGTTGCTGTTTTTTGGGGACAAATTTATATGAAATTAAGAATAAAATGTGTTATTTTAAGCAGAAATTCTTTATTTTGTATTTGTTTATTACTATGAACTATAACGTTTATCTAAAAAATGATTTAATATGCCTTTAAATGGTTTACTGAATGTACAAAAAAATTAAACGATTACTCGATTAATCGAAGAAAAGAATCGATAGATTACTCGATAGCTGCAGCCCTAGTATACATCAATAAGACATTTACTGGCTCTGTGTGCACATAGATGTATAAAGTGCTTCTTGTGAGTGCAGTCGAGTTCAAAAGCAATGGTTAAATCCCTTTCAGGGCATGTCTTTAGTCAACAAGAGGCCTACAAAACAAAAAACAAACGCCGCAAAAATGCTGAATAATGGAACTTCTAACTGTGAGGTGAAAGTGCTAACCACTATACCACCATGCACCCTGAATCAATGACACAAAGAATCACTTTCTGACTTTAAAAAGTAATTTCACTGTATTTCGTATTCCTGAGAGCGACAGCCGATGCATACTTCAGTGCACGACGTTCCCCGTGCTGTAGCCTTAGTTCAGACCTCATTGCTGCGATTGTCCCGTGTTTTCTGAGATCCTCTCTTCTCTCGCCCCCTCACTGTCCCAAAGCTGTCAGGGCGCATCATAACTTCCACCACACCACGTCCGCACTCCGAACAGACCCGTGGTGCATTCAAAAACTCAGAATCTCTTGTTTTTTTGCATGCCTTCCTGCCTTTGTGTTGTGCTGGCCTCTTCTGTGCCCTTTCAGCTGCGCGCAGAGTTAGGTAGACAAATGTGTTTCACCCGGAGTTTAAGAAAATATTCCTGTCTACGTGAGAGGAAAAGACCTTCACAAGACAAATGGACAAAATGGGCTACAACATCTACATATAATATTTTCACACAAGAGGGTCCGGAATCTGAATTAGCTCAGGCAGACAAGCTGTTAAAAGCTTAAAAAGACTTGATTGATATTATCCACAGCATCATCACTGATAAATGATGATAGTTGCAAATGTTTGTATTATTCCAATGTCAAAACTAAGAAATCCCAAATTAGTGTTGTCATGATACAAACATCCATCCATCCATCCATTTTCTACCGCTTGTTCCCGTTAGGGGTCACGGGTGACTGGAGCCTATCCATTTCAAACTCTATTTCAATATTAAGAAATAGACTCGAGACTCAACAGCGAGTTCAACGTCACAAACGACATTAAAAACAAAGTCATCTTTGACACACAATTGTACTTTATGTTAGCATCTTATGAGAATACTAAAACTGTCCAGGAAAGGTTAATGTGACCTTTTTTGAACTGATACTTGCTCAAGTGAGTATCTGAGTTACAAGTGACTTGTTTTAGTATTAGTATCTGATTTCCGATACTTTTCCCAAAGAAATGCAGAACTCCCATCACGTGCAAAACATCCCAGCAATATACACGCAAACGTCTCCAATCTGGTCCCAGGGTTCACCTCTGACCCGGGCAGCGGCAGGAGCCCAGTCTGACGCCAGGAGCAAATACCAGCAGTAATGGGGTGCTTATGTGTGCGTCCCCTCACTAATAATCAGCCGGATTAGAGTGGAGCCAAACCCCCGCAGGGTCCCTGCTCTCCCCCTCACACCGCCTCCTCCGCCTCCCCAACCTGCCCGGACCATCACAAAGACAGCAAGGCACTATGGGAGCTACAAGTCATTTTACTTTTTTTGGATACTTCACACTGATTTTATGGTATTGTTGAAATTTGGGGTACGCCATATGATTCAAATGTAAAAAACATAATTAAGCGCAATCCATCAGACATGTGAATGATTGCATATAAAAACAGAAATATTACATTGTTCTGTATTTTAAAGACTACATGGCAAGTTTCTATCATCAAACTGCTTCTTTTGCAGCCTTTGGAGGAGTTCTTCTCATTCCAGGTGCTGCTCCATATTCAGATGAGACACATCTCCAAAGCAACATTTGAGAGATTTTCCTATACATTTCCCACCTCTCGTTCAAATGCATGAAAAGGGAGTGAGACAGGTAGAGTGGATAGCACATATGCCTGCCATACGGAGCGGGCTGCAGCGTTGGGAGTGTGAATAAGGTTTTTGACAATTTGCTGCAATGTCTGTCCCCAGTCTCATCCCCATTACCCACTGCACTGTCCTGTCCTGTCCAATAAAGCCTACGGGCCAAAAGAAAAAATCCTTAAATGAGGATTTATAAAATGTATAAATATTAAATCCTTAAAAAAATAAAAGATTAACTGCATAAAAAGTCAGTGGCAGTGGGCCGCCATCCAAATGACTTTTCCTCCTCCAAAGGGGAAATCCTTTTATAAATCCTGTTACATAACACTAAGTTTACATGCACAGGTAACAGAGCACGCCCTTGATCGAGTGTGATTTCCATCTCGTTTCTCCAGAGAATTGTTCAGACCCCTCTTGTCCCAGTCGACTGCGACGTTTGTGGTTCATTTTTCTCTTGAGCCAGGCCCATTTTAGCACATTCCTGACGCATTGTGAAAATATCGTCCGAAAATTGAGATATTCATTTCGGTCCACGTCACCCACCCCTAAATCAACATTAATATTCGGAACACAAGACAGTTTCACATATGTGTATTCTGAGTGTTGTTTCTTCTTTCATGAAACAACACTTAAAGCAGACCGCCAAACAATAGCTCCGAGAACCCACCCTGAGCCAAAAGCATACCTGCTCCAAGCCCTCATCGTCCTATTGATCAGCCCCAGCCCAAATGAAATATTGAGCCAGCGGAGGCCATACAAAGACACATAAGCTATTGGACCGGCGTAGCCTTTAACCACAGGGGTGCAGTCAAATGGAAGCGGATACGACCGTCAATAAGTCTGGATGAGGGATGCAACGTGCTGGAAACGACACAGGGAGTGCACTCAAACTGTCCCAACGTGAGATAATGATGTTCAGACTTGACATGTTTTTCCAGGTATTTTGTGATCTAATAAAAACATACGTAGATCAGGATTTTACATTTTGTTCATTGTAAACTGCGATATTGATCTAAAATGACTTGTTCATAGATACAGCCCATTGACTTCCTGCTCTCTTTTTTAATCGCCAGTAAAAACCGAAATGTGGGCGGGGATAGGGGGTAAGTGAAAACGGAAATATTCAGAGCAAATGCGGGACCGTAAAGGATTACTCAAACATGAATGAATCACTCAAAATACAACTTACAAAACTAATGAGGATAATAGTTAAAAAAAAAGAAGAAAAAAATCTGCTTTTCTTAACGAAAAATGGCAACAGCCAAAAAAATAACAAATACTGGATACTATGCTTCTTAAAAGAAAACGGTGATAAAATTTTTTGACACAAATAAATTAGGACATGGCCAACAGAATTAGAACAATTAATATCAAAAAATAGATCTGCATTATATTTTCAAAAGCTCGTCACAGCAAGGATTTTTTTGCCAAATGTTTTTGCAGGGGAGGGCATCTGGCTTAAAACACATGCCAACTCAACATATCATTAGATTGTAACCCATCTTGAAGAGAAAAAGGGCACAGATGGTAGAGCTCGACCAAGATTCACCGAGAAGCAAATGGCAAAAGTTTGATTTTTAAGTATCGCCGCAAACAAAACAAATGATCCATGATATTGGCATGGTTTACTTTTCTCGGTTTTAAATCCTTTGCTTCATCAAAATCACATTTAGGGCTAAATGACTGACCTTTCCATTCACACATCATTCCAACGTTTCCCCCCCCCATCTTTTCATCCAACAACGCGCAAGTCAACACGCGCGTTCAATAAATGCCCTTTTCCATTCATTTGGCAAAGTGAACGGCTATGGTATATATATATTTTTTACAATTCAAACTTCGACCTCAAATAGATAGTGAAGAGTTATCCAATAACCACATGTGCACTTGAGTCTGCGCGGCTGTTGTGTCATGTTTTATCAGATCCCCCTCCGCTCCTGCAAGTGTATCTATTATACCCGACATGAAAAATGTATCACACTCGAAGGGCAATATTTGTATCCAGTTTGGAGGGTTTGACAGTAAACATACATCGTTTGAGTATGAAAGAAATGGAAGCGAGTTTTACCCAAGGGAAATGTTTAAAAGTACTGCAACTCTCCTGCAACAATTTTTCATAATTCTTAATATTGCAGAGCCTTATTGCGCAAATACAGCAAATATACATTTAAAAAAAAAAGGACATTGCAATGACAAAAAGAACAGACCGGACCGTTAGCGATAAAGACCTTCACTTATTCATGCTACAACGCTTCACAGCGACGCCGATCAGTCTGGGAATCGAACCCATGCACTTCTAACCTCTGCTGCCGGCCGTTTATTTTTGGAAAAGCTGGACTGTTGGTTTGGAGAAGGGGAGCAAAGCAGAGGCCCAAACGTAAACAACTGCGTGCGATAAGAGTCTCGCATAAACCGATGTACGCAGGAAATTTGGTTGAAACGGCAACGCTGAGTTCGACACTTAATTTGGGGAAAGTTCCGTTGTGTTCTTTCTTCAATTAATCTGGTCATAAAAAAGAACCCTTTCAGTCGCACAAACCCAGTCTCCTGCTGCCGCCTGTAACTCCGCTGATGCTGAAACGAACACGCTGCAGACGATGAATTATTTAAGTACTTTATACATTGACCCTTTTTACTACGCCATGCAACTCGACATGCCCTACTGAAAGATGAGTTACAGAAAAGAAACCTGTTTTTCATCCAAATTGTCAACACTGGTCCTCCTTTGTTGAGTCCCAAAAAAAAGTGTCACGCTCCAAATATTTCGGCTCCAGCTCGTCCCAAACACTCTCACTGGGGTTCAGAGCTGTAGTATATGAGTTTCTGCTTCACCTCAGATGTTTTCTCTGCTTGATGCCAATGATTTAACCCTTCTCAAACACACTGACATCTATTCCATGACCACAGGATTCGTCTTTCCACGCGGCCGTTTCAGAAATGAGAAGCAGCGCACTGCATCAACAATAAAACCAATGCTTATCTACATGTTATAACAAGGGGCACTTTGTAGGTCTTCTGATGGAGGGTATGCCACCTGCTGGTCTGCGTGAAGGTGCAATCGTTTTTCCTGGAATGTTCCACTGTACGACATTAAAACGCATCGATCCATCTTGGGTTTATTCAAAACCAGTTCGTTTTAGTGCTCAAAAATACATTTCAAAACATGCATTCTTTGATTTGATTTCAATAACACAATAGTAAAAAAATATATAAAACATTTAAATCGACACTCAGATTTCAACACTTGATGATGATAATAATAGCACTTTCTTTATGTTACCAAGTGGTCTTTTACTAGTTCTGGTAAAGGGTTAGGAAACAATGGAAATAAGCTGCTGGCATGTCCTCAGAAATGTTGCATAGTGTACCATTCATTTTAGAGCTTGCATAGAGGAAAAAGTCTAAGTTTTGCCATGAATTAATTTAAATAGATTAGCCTGTGTGTTTGAAAGTGTATCCATCTAATGAAATCCAATCCAATCCACATATCAATGTAGGCTCTAAAGTAGGATTTGTGTTCATTTGTGTTCAAACTGCAGAGCCTCTCATAGTGACATTTTACAGTAACAAGGAGCGGGTTGTCAAGTAAGATTTTTTTTTTTTTTTAATGACTGCGTCCCGTTTTAGAACCCTACAGAAACAATCAGATATTTTTTTTCTAATTACAGGGATGTGGGCGGGGATATGGGGTAGGTGAAAACAGGAATTTTCTGAGCACTCCAGACTCAGTTGCAGGACAATACAGGATTCACTCAAACATGCAGGAATCAATCACAATCAAACTTTGAACACATGAGTTCAAATGCCCACGTTCACTCACTGACATCTTTGCGGTTCTCCAGACACCGCGCTCTCCGGCCGCTGCCTTCACTCACCTCGGGATCTTGTTCTTGCTCTCCTTCTTGTTGAGCACGCCGGGCACGCAGTTGGTCAGCTCGGTCCAGTCTGCGTGCAGCCCGCAACTCCAGCCCGTGGAAAAGCGCGAGAACAACCACGTCTCCTTTCGGTTCGGCCGGTAGCACGTACACTTCTTCTGGCCGGGTCTGCAGTCGCACGGCACCTCCAGACGCACGTTCTGGACCAGGTGCCTCCCGAACGTAGTCCCGCCGGTTTTCTGGATGTGAAGGAACACTATCACGTCCTCGCCTTTCATTTGGAAATCGATAGTCCGCTCCAAATCCCGCACGGGAAAGTAGTATTTCTTGACATAGTGCGGGTCCGGGGTCGGGAAGATGTCCACATCGTCTCCCTCCGTGAAGTAGCCGTGCGGGGAGCCGAAACTGATCACCCCGGGAGCCACGTACTGGTAAAGAATCAGCATAAAACAAACCGATCCGACGACGACCAATAAGAATTTGCTGCTCCTCTCGACCATGGTCCTTGCTTCTTCCCGTCGGTGCGCGCTACCATTTCCCAGTGAAGCCGACGAAAGGCAGCGGGGCGAGGGGCTCCGTCATGCTCGCTCTCTTCCCCCGGCGTGAGGGCTGGCTTCGGCGGGGATCACAAGAAGAAGCGCCGCGGTCCGCTCCGGAGAAGTTGGCTCATGGCGCTCATGGACAGAACGAGGTTTTCAGCGAACGCGGCGGAAATTTGGAAGTTGGTGGAAACACATTTAAAATAAAGCTCCCGACGCCGCTCCCGTTGGAGATAAGTTGACACGCCGCGGGAACAGCACACACTAGTGCATCTCTGCCGCGGAGTTAAATGTTGTGTACCCAAGATGCAGCGCGACTCGTACCTTTCCTCGCTCGCTCGCTCGCGTCTCCCTCTCTCCCCCCCGACCCGCGAAAGCAAAAGTCGCTTTAAATTTGTGGTTGATGTGTAACGCCCACCGCATTCTTCATTCTGTCCGCGTCAGCCAATCAGAGAGCAGCTTTATGGACAAGCCCCATTTTGATTGGCTTACGTAGTCATTTTTGCTTACACTATTTTCATTTTTACGTATCAGTAGCCTTTTTCCCCACTGAGACTGCATAAATCAACTTTCATGAGCTTTTTAGCCACGTTTCCACATATTGTCATAGTTATATTTTGTCTGCGGCTTGTGTGCTGTTTTCGCCAACCCACTTTCCTTTAGGCTAATGCTAACTTATGCTAACATCTATTTACTAAATTAAACTCCGGCACATACATGTAAGGTTCAGGAATGTTGTGTATTTTCAACAATAAAACAAAGTGACTGAAAAGCTACTGCTTGTTTGGTCATGTGAAATGCTATGATTTCTAAATTCTGCATTTTTTGAAAAGCCAGTCATCCCATTCAGATTACTATGCTATTTTGCTATTCATAATGAACAAAATGTAAAATAATGATTTACGTACAGTGTTTCCCATTGTTTCCTATGGTGGCCCCCCGTAGGCAAATGTTGTCCCCTATAGCCTAAAACAAACTAAACAATCAACTACATGACAAATAATACGTTTAACTTCTTGTATTATCTTTAAAAGCATAAAAAGGAACACTGGTGTTTAAAGATTGAATACAGGCAATAAGTGACATTTATAATCCAGCATTTGTATAAAGTAGAAATAGGTTAATCTTTTCCACCATAGTCTCAGCAGAATCTATGGGAAACACTATAGGAACACTGTGGGACGTATATGTTATAGGTGATTACGTACAAAACAATAAGAAGAAAACAATATACTATGTCTCCTACAAGCCTAAAGTCAATATGATATTTTTGAGGTTATGGTAGAATTACTCAAATGTGCAGTAAAGTATTGCATGTGATTGTTTGGGCCAATTCAGCGAGAAACCTGAGGGCGTATCTATTCTTCGCATTAACACATCCCTCTATTTTGTCAATCTTGACAAAAGCTATGACGAAGGTGGCAAGACTATGCTTATTTTTACCAATTGCAACTGTAAACTTTTGTGTATATAGTAAGCCTATTTTTATTTTATACCATAGTAATACTTAAATTGTTTTCTCTAATGCATGCCCCTTTGATTTCATATATGTTGTGTTTTATTATTGTTCATCGTTGTACGTTGCACCTTAATGCAAAACAAGTTCCTATGTTTGTGAATTTTGTTCATTGACAATGGCAATAAACCTTTTCTGATTCTGATTCTGAACTTGATCTAATTCAGATGATTTGGGACCATTAATAATCCATAGTAACTTAATAAACGTTATAAACCAAAGTAAATGTTATGCTTATGTTTATGAATGTCTAAATCCAGATCTCTCTATATCTTGTCACCAGTTGAAATTTAAATGTTAAACCAACCCACCACTCCCTGCCTGTCATCCATGAGACCAACACTCCTGCTGTATGCTGTTGTGCACGTTTCTGCCGCTAGTGGTCGTTGTTCTGCACTTTCTCTTTCAGCCCAAGCCAAACTGAAATGTCAGCTTGATTTAGGAGCTCCCCAGGGTGATTACAACCAAGCATGTTTTGACTGATCACATTTACAAGTGGAAACGCAACAACCACATGCTTACGTAAGGATAACACGGGGAGCAGTTTCACTACACCTCACATCTAGATTACATTTAAATTGTTCCCAACTATGAGTTAACATAAGTAAGTTCATTTCTGACGGAGGAAATCAGCTACTTGACTCGTCCATTTGTTTTTATATTGTAGTTCACAATCCCAGTTCAGTTTATATGCATGCATCTATAGCAACATTTTACATCCATCCATGTGCTTCTGCTTTTCAGGACCCGGGTGGAGGAGGCAGCAGTTTAAGCAGGTACAGTAATGCCCAGACTTGTAATCTTACATTCAGCTTGTCCCAGGTCTTCTTCTTTCCGTTGGAAGCACCAAGTCCCCAGGGGAAACTCATTCGGTCCGTTTTTATCCAGGATCTTGTCCTTTTCACCATGACCCAAAGCTCAGGTGACATCCAAATCTTGTTCATCATACAGTGGTATAAGGAATGAGTTATTTCCTGTCAACTGTTTCCCACAATATCTCTCTCACCAAATACAGCGCCCTGATGTTTACCTTTTGCACTGGTCTAGCTGAAACTAGAGCGCATACTGCAGGATAACGGACGGAAATGAGCCCATGGCTACAAGCCAGCGTGTTTACAGCATCATGTATGTTCATTAACATGCATTGTCCTCACCAAGTCAACAAATAATAATAAGATAATAACTAGTGCATATGACAAGTTAGAATATAAACATTTCACCAAAATGTAATGAACATGACTATTTTTAAGATTTGACTACAAAATGTAGGCATTTTTTCCTCAGATTGACCCTTTTTGTCAAGATAGTATATTGTCATATTGCATAGATGCTGACAGCGCACAGCGGTCTTATTATTGGTTTATTTAGTCGGGATAGTGCATGTTGATGAACGTACATGAAAACACACCAGATTGTAGCTATGGACTCATTTCTATCCGTTGTCCCACATTCACAAACACTCTCATTCATGCACCAGCACACATGGACACTGGAGGAAAGGTGGGTGAAGTGTCTTGCCCAAGGACACAATGACAGCATGCACTACCGCCCCCCTGTGGCACTTGGCAGTCCAGCAGTCTCCCATCCATGTAATAACCAGGCCCACCCCTGCTTAGCTTCAGAGGTCTGACGAGATTGAGCATTGATATCTTTTACTACAAAAGGCGCATTTAAAAGATATCTGTACTTGGAGAAAACTGATTTTATTTTACTACATGAAAAAAAGCTGGGTGCAGCCCTTTTAAATGGTCAAAACAATGTGCAATTGGGTGTAAACTGCATGTTAATATAATACATCCATGGTAAACTGTCCCTGCATTTTGAATAGAATGTCGCTTATTGATGACATAGTGGAGAGATTCCGTTTAAGAACTACACTTTTTGAAAACTATTAAAGAGTCAAATGTGGATAAAGAATTGCAGTTTTTGGGTAAGCAGAAGCGAACTATAACATAATTTTTCTGATCATTTTAATTTAGATGTTTTTATTGGTTCAAAGCTGGAACTTGAACTCAAAACCTCCAAATCTAAATATATACCTTCTTCTTTTCAGTCCATTACAAAAATGTAGCAGAGTAGAAAGTACAGATACCTGCTCTCAAATGCAGTGAAGTAAATGTATTCCCTGCAAAAGATAACTACGGGTTACTTCATAACAGTACTTTTATTGCACTTGTTTACTTTCCAGCACTGATTAAAACAACATGAGAACCTGTCATATGCACTTTAAACACTTAACCCGTCCCCACCACCAGCAACCGCCTCCGTCAGACCCTGAAGTGACTGCATTTTATCAACATTGTGTGCGTGCCATAGTGCTAATATGTGCGTTCCCCCATGTGTTGCGATGGGAGGAGGGTTTACTTAAACAAGATGGATGCTGGCAGAGTGGTGCCCTCTGGCTCGGTTCTACGCTGCACTTTATCACCAGAGCTACTTTATTGTGCCTCCCTTTTGCATAATGACTTTGTGTACAGACGGATATGTTCGGAGCACTTGTACAGGGGGTGTGGGGGAGCCATGTTGGGTTTGAGATGTAAAAAGAATGCGTATTAGTAATTATGTGTTATATAATGAAGAAGTTCTAATGAAAGTTGAGTTCCCAGTTTGAAAGGCAGTACACAATATTGACTTTTCATATTACTAATGTCATATTTTCAGGCAGGGAACTGTATAACTATAAAATGGGAATAATTTACATTTTGTGAAAGGAATAACCACATTCATGATCCACAAATGCTGAACTTTATTTGTTTGAGATTGGCTCCACAAATTGGCCAGTTTATCTCATTGGAAGTCCAACAACACATCACATCTTTGAGGTTGAATAATGGCCCTAGTTCCTGATCCTGAACAAATCATTTCACATTTTTGTTTATTTATGCTATGAGACATTGAAGACGCTGAACTTTGTGCCAGTTTTTCTTTCATGTGGACAGATATCAACAATAAACCAGGTGAACAGATCTGCACTCTGACAGTCACGTGTCCACTCACTGCGAGGCGTTTGCAGATCGGGACAAAACTTGGAAAGTGATTAAAATAAATGCACCCTGCGACACTGACCTCCAGGAGCTGTGTGGGTGTGTGGGTCCAGGAGCTGTGTGGGTCCAGGAGCTGTGTGGGTCCAGGAGCTGTGTGGGCCCAGGGCTGTGTGGGTCCAGGAGCTGTGTGGGTCCAGGAGCTGTGTGGGTCCAGGAGCTGTGTGTGTGGGTCCAGGAGCTGTGTGGGTCTGCAGGAAGAATCTGCAAGAAGTCTATTTCTCCGAGACATTGCAACGGCCCGGAGCGGTTTTCGAGTGATTAGACGAGTGTTCTTGAGCAAAACCCCGTGATTCTGTGTGGTGTTCGTCAAATATGGCCCAGTGCACTGAAGTTGGTGTGACCCGCCTTGGGAAATTCTGCCATAGAATTCTGATCTGCCCTCTAGCTCATGTGATGCGGAGCTTAGCTAGCTTTTTTTGTTAAGGACAGGGGGAGGTAAAGGACTATTCAACTTGCCCCACAACATTTAATTTCCTCAAAACACCGACTCAGGAACACCCTATCGAAGGAGAGATAATCGGGTTACCTGTGTGTGACCACAGTCTGTATCGGTGATAAATGTGAGCGTAGCTGTGTTCCTGTTCTTCCTACTGTTTACTTGATTTTCTTGGTGTCAGATACAAATGAAATATTAAGCAGATGTGGCAATAGAGAGGTGATAAATTGGAAAAACGGAATTTTACACAGATCCCCAAGGCACACAGGTTAATTAATGACTTTGGGAAATCTGCCTGGAGCAGGAAGACGAAGCGGCCCTTTTCTGAATGGTGTTATGTCATTAGCATAACCTCTATAGATGAAATCCCTGCGCCCCCTTTAACTCGCAAAAAGTGAACTTTATTAGGGTTTCAGGCAAATGGATATTGTAATATATCAATGTCATTGTTATTGGTCCATCCTTAGTCACTAAAGCTGCGGTTCGAGTGAGGCATTTCCATCTGCAGTGGTTGGTACCAATAAAACGTGTCCAAGAAAGGAAGTGTGTGTCCCCTTATGGCATACGGACCGACTAAATAACTCTCATTTCTTCCCATCCATCCACATGTCTTTGTCAACACGGATACTGACTCAGTTCTAGAGGTCAAAGAAACATGCACAATCAGCCGAATTCACTTCCTTTTGGGGCCGCGTGGACTCATGGAGGTTTAGTCGTTATTGTCGTGCAAAGAGTTCAAACATTACATACATTGGGATTGTATTTTGAAATGTATTTCATTTTGACTAGAAACCTCAGACCCATAGATTACATAATCATCCTCAGGTTCAGACATTGTGAATGTGGGATACTCAGGTTTCGGTTTCTGTAAACACGTGTGGTCATTACAAACACACCATGCAGGATGTTGTGCAATAGGTTTGGTGTGGTGTGAACTGTGCTGGGAAATGTTCAAATGAATAAATACATGTCTTTCTTTTTCTTATTCTTGTTTTACTGTTTGAGAATTGTTGTAAGCGTAGTAACTTAAGCATAAGTCAAAAATTAAATATTTTGCATATAATCATTTCATTTGTCCAGTTTTGAGACCTGGATTTTTTAAAGATGCTGAAATGTAGACGTAAAAGGTACACTATCCAAAGTACTATCCAAGTAACAATACAAAGTAAATGATGTCACTATATTGCAGGATATATCAATGCCTTTGCACAGGTTTTCAAATTCGTCTTTCTCTACTCATTTGTCTTTCTTTCATTTATCGGTTATTTTGTATCCTTTGTTTATTTGTTTTGTGCAGTTGGCTTACATTATTGAAGCTATTTATTAAGCACAAGGCTCAGGAACGCATTCTAATTAAAATCTGCTTTTATTATTAAGTCAACAGTCCTTGGACTCTAGAATTTTCTCATATAAACTTGCTCAACTTAATTTGTCATTCATCCGACGAGCAGCTCCAAATTCCACTGACACAAATGGAAAAACAAAACAGGGCATTATGTCAGACTTAGAACTCTAGCCTGATTTGATTTAACCTTTAATTTGTATGCTCAAAGCTCCCACACTAAGCTTTTGAGGCGGGCACCTTCACGTTAAAAACCCATTTCACATTTCATAATATTGTACTATTTGTTCTATAAAGTTTGTGCAAGTGTTGAACATTTGATCTTACTGTATACCTCCTACTGGGGGAAGCAGTTTAAAGGTGTACTATGTCACTTCTCTGTCTCCATGGAGATGCTATTGCTTTGTCTGGAATGTTCCACAGTATGTCATTTGGCCTGGTGCAGTCACATGCTTGTCTTCAAGATAAGTTTAATGTCATATTGTGGACAATTTCAGGCAAAATAGTAAACATCACCATGGTGACAAACTGGTAGTGGATGCCCATGGGAAAAGTTAAGGCCAATTCATACTTCCTAAGTTTGTTCTTGTAGCTCTCTTTTTCTGCAGTTATTGCAGACAATAGCACTGTGATTGGTTAGATTTTCAAAGTGGGCGTGGCTAACTGTAAATGTATTTTTTGTCTGAGAAATTTAGATAAAAAGAGACCATCGGCCATCGTGATTAATATATAACAGTTCAAACACTGTGCTGCCACTGTACTGTTGATAATGGACATGGCAACGTCATAGCAACAGCTGTTTGAGTTCATGGGAGAAGTCTGTTCTTGTTCTTGCAGCTTTAGGTGCAAAACTAAACTCCTGGCTTCTTATGAAGTATGAATTGGCCTTTACATAGTGCACATTTGAAGGACACATGCTATATGGATGTTCTAACATTGTTAGTTGTATTTAGCGTCATTGAGGCTTGTTTCATGAATCCTGTTTACTAGCACATCTTCTCTTCTGAGCCTCAGAAATGTTTTAAATGTCCCATATTTGTGACATCAAAGTTAGCGCTCCGAGGTCTGTGCTGTTTTTAAATCCACAAATTATCACCAGACACGTTCTGAGCATTTCTGTTGTCAAATCCCGTTCATTACAACCGTTTGCATTAGCATGTCGGGGCAAGCTAGCTTTTGTTTATCTCCCCTTTGCAATTCAATCTGCACCAATCCTGATGAGGACTTGCATGACTGTTCGAAAGTAATGTGTGGTTTACGATACCTTCATTATTTGAAGTTGTAAAACATGAGGTGTAAAAGTAAAGAGCATGTTTAAAGGTCAATAACAACACAGATAATGGAGAATATATATGTCCTTTAAATTAGGCTAAAACAATAGCTTGCAGGATCAAGGTTAGTCGTAAGAAATAAAATAAAAAAAACTTTGCTGCGAAGCAATTCTAGTGTTGCTGAATATGTCCTGTGAAGGTAAATTAACTAAAAAAACAAAACAACAACCAAAAAACAGGACCAACTGGAGCAGAGTGGGGAACGTGGTTACATCCTTTTCTGCCCTCAAGAAGGAGATAACACCAACCGCAGACAACACCAATCAATCCCAGCATACTTCCGAGTTCGCAGTAGATAAAAATGCGTACTTGGGCTTACATATTGTAGGATTTTGAAGTTAATAGAACATGCAATATTCTTTAAGTCCTGAGCGGTTCCCAAACCCGTAGACACAAATATTTCTATAGAGTTGCCTAGGGGGAGTTGTTGAGAGAACATTCGGAGTATCCGCACGTTCCCGACATTCCGGAGTGTGTTAGTGTAAGGAAGAGAAAATATATACAGTATACAGGGATGTCTATGAGCAACGGAAATGAAAATATGCAAAGTCTCTCTGAAAGTGGTCTGAATGTGGTGTAGGTCTGGTCTCGCAGCTGTAAGCCAAAATCAGAATACATCACCTTTAAACGTTTATAGCTAAAATTCATTCATTCATTCATTTCCTCCAAATGTACGTGACATGTCAACACACTGAACTGCGCTGGATTGAACGTTTGTAGCAAAAGTTTGTGTACCACTATGCAAAATGTCCGACGCAAACTGAAAATCTGAAGTACGGCAACACGATCCCGATCTATAGAAGGGCAAGTGGTAGAAATGACTTTAACTGTAAAAATGCTGATGTGTGGAACTGGTTTAAGATTATACAGTGGCACAAATGTATATCTTCTCTTTCAGTATAAATAAATGTCGGGTTATATAAGATAAAATAAGATAAGATCACCTTTATTTGTCCCGCTATGGGGAAATTACAGTGTTGCAACAAAAGGTACAGAAACAGATTATGCACAAAATAATGATAAAAACAGATAACTTATAAAAAGAAAACTCTCATAAAAAACCTCTTATCATAAACTCTTATAAAAACAGATAACTTAAAAGAAAAGAAAAGAAAACTCTTATCTTAATTATAATAACACTCTTATTTACAGCTGTCATATGGACAGAAAAATATTGCACCAGGGATGATTGACATTGTGTCAGTATTGCACAGGAGTATAACAGTATTGCACAGGGGTATAACAGTATTGCACAGGGTATAACGTATTGCACGGAACAGTATTGCACAGGGGTATAACAGTATTGCACAGGGGTATAACAGTATTGCACAGGGGTATAACAGTATTGCACAGGAGTATAACAGTATTGCACAGGGGTATAACAGTATTGCACATGATCATGATAGCCGCATGACACGTTCAGGGCTAACAGTGATAGCAGTGATCATATCTCTCTCTCTTTCTATAGAACAAAAAGTGACAGCATTATTCTCTTTTTTTGTTTTGTTTTTCTGGCCTGAACGTTTTATAAAATTGGACAATTCCAGCGTGAAATAGAGAGAGAGAGAGGGGAGAGACATTCTGCAAACAATCGAAGCCGAGAATCGAAAAACTACGACACCGCCCTTAACCCCTGGACCACCGACGGCATTATTCAAACGCAGGCACAATAGAGGTTATTAAGGTTTGACATCTCAACAGTTTTAGCAGTGAGTGGCAATGATGATTATTAATGAAAGTTTCTCTTGTCTTAGTTTGTACCTGACATCTATATAGTAAGAAGAAAATCTAGTAAACTGTTGTAGAAAACCAGAGGAACCACAGGAACACTGCTCTACGCTCACATTTGTCACTGAAACAGACTTAAAGATCCCAAGCAGTTGAACTAATTTCCCTTTTCTTCTTAATTAAGATGTTTCTGAGTCCGTTTGTTAAGGAAATTCATCGTTATGGGGCGAGTTGAGTTGAAGTGTCCTTGAGCTCCCCCTGCTGCTACGGAGTAACAACAGAAAAACTACTTTCAGATTCTACTTTAACGTATAAAGTTAATTTGAGTGAAATAATAATTCAAAAAGACAAAAGCAAAGAAACACATTTGATCAGTTCTGCCATTCGGACGGAATGTTGAGGGACATTTCTGGGCTGAAAGTGATGTCAGTGCATTGTGTTTGGTAGTGTTGACTTAGGGCGGTCCCTGCCCTCCAATGGAAACTATAAGTAATGCTCATATTTCTTCAGTAGAGTTAACATGGTAAAAATGGGCATATTTGTGTCTCTCATTGCTCAGTTGTTGCCAGATCCTCTTGTTGCCAGAAACATTTGATAAATATGAGATGGATATTGACACGCCACATTCCCAGGAGACGGTGCAGACAGACAGAGCCCTTGACTGGTGGAAATGGAGAAAATATAGTCTAGTGATGGAGACACGATCTACTCAATGATTTTGTCTGAATTTTTTTGGGGAAACTTCTGAATTAGAGTCTGCTGATTTCACACTATTATACCTACAAAATTAAGCAAAAATAATAACCGTGTAGAGTAGGAAAACAAGACAAATTGCAACATAAGTTTTAGATAAATCAATGGCTTTATTCCATATGTTTCATTTTACTGCACATTTTGCATACCATCACTTATTTTTTATGAATGCATTTTTAAAATTAATAATAATAATAATAATAATAATAATAATAATAATAATAATAATAATAATAATAATAATAATAATAATTGGTTTAACATTAATGACAAACAACTATTATTGCACTAAAATGTAATGTATTTTAACAAGATCGGAGCAAATTCCCTAAATCCTCACTGTAAAACCACAAAATGAAATAAAAAAACAGTGAAAATTGTTGTGACTAAACATTAGTTTTGCTTTAGCAACAAGACGAGCATTGATCATTCTTAGAGTCAATTTGAAGTAAGTGTTTATCACCAGAACAAAACAAAATGGATTTGAGAGAATATTGTGTTTCGTGTGCTGTCTGGTCCCAGGCCGCAGTGTTTGGTTCTGACTTTGGGAACTCTGTGAGAACAGAACCGAAGGCGGACCACATGCTCCAAGTGTTTATGGAGGTCATTTGTCATCTTGTCAATGAAAGTTCCTCAAGGATTTTAGGCGGCACCAATAAAAATATAAATGTCGATGTTGTTCCAAAAACAACTGAATGAGGTTTGTTTGATTCACATTTGTTTGAGTATTGCACCAAATTGAGGCGTTTAAAACCCTCTGGCCAACCTTGTGATGTCATTAGGTGGTAATCCAGAAGTGCTTTATCATGTTTTTACATTTATTCCCCTTCACCAGAAATGTGATTATTTTAGCATTTAATTTGCCTTTCCTATATGGATAACATTAAAAAAAACCTTAAATGCTTGAATATATCATTTTGACAAGTGCTGTATTCAACAAACGTGGCCTTCAGTCAGCCTTTGTAAAAGACCAATGCTTATGTTTTCAAGTAAATACATGCTCTTGAACCACAATTCACCATTCCTAGGTTTACATCCAGTAAAAGCGTCAATCACAGGTTTCCTCATATTCGTACACTCAGTTTGCTGGGATAATGCACAGCCGTAGTTTTACGTCAGTCACGTAGCAGTTTGAGAAGAAAAAAGAGAAGCAAAATGGTGTGAAAAACGTGAAGCATCATGACGGCCGCGCTCTCGCTCCTGCAGCTCGGAGCTTCTGTAGTGACCGGGCTTTCCCTGGTTTGTATGCACTAGTGACGGGCGGATCCATACCAAATATTGATATTGATACTGACAGAGGCGGAGGGTTAACATGGAGTGCATTTAGCAGCAGTATTTAGCAACAGCGCCCCCTGCCTGCGTGTTTGAGCGTGTATTCTCTTTCTTTCTGTTCTTTTATCATGATTTGTGGAGTTATGTCTGAGTCCAAAGCCGCAGTGAGACAAGCTTGCATTACATTGTGGTGTTTCATCAAAGTGACTGCTGTCGTTAAAGTACAAACACTTCTGGAGGCCCTTTTAAAATCAGTAAATGTCTGTATTGCTGCTGAAAGAGTCTTATTGTGAAAAGGTCAGAGTGACATAACATTAAAGACACTAAAATACACTGACACGACAAGAAGCAGCTAAAGTGCAGAGTTCACCTTTCTCATCAGATAGTTAAGTTACACAAAAATGGAACAAAACAAAAGAGGATATGTTTTTAGGAACACATTATGAGGAAGCCTGTGGTCTTCTGCTGAGAAAAGCAACAAAAAGCACCAGGATGCAGGGATTTACTTCAGTCTATTTCAAATATTCTTGGTGTTTCCCCCAAACCCTCATTCCAGAACAAATTATTATTATTATTATTATTATTATTATTATTATTATTATTATTATTATTATTATTATTATTATTATTATTATAATAAATATATATAAAAAGAGTTCTCAGACTTGTTTCTCTGATCTTTTTCTACAATGGAACACTCCTGGACGAATGAGGGATTACACCGACATTATTATTATTATTATTATTATTATTATTATTATTATTATTATTATTATTATTATTATTATTATTTTATTATGTTTTATATATTTTTTGTATTTTTGTATTTTTGTATTTTTGTATTTTTGTATTTTTTTATTTTCTTTACCAGGAGAGTCCCATTAAAAACAACAAAAACAAAACAGTTTCCCAAAGGTGTCCTTGCCAAAAGGCCAAATTAGGAGAGTTTGTGATCATGTGATAACGTTTTGAAAGTACCGTATTTTGCGGACTATTAGCCGCTACTTTTGTTAGATGTTTTGAGCCATGCGGCTTATTTAGAGGCTGCGGCTTTTCTGTGTTTTTTTTTTCTTTCACCGCTAGGGGCGAACTAACGCGGAATTAAGAATCAAAACTAACAGAAAAGTAAAGCAAAGAAGCAGATTGTTGCTTTTTTATTCAGCTAGCAAATAGAACACGGGACGACCAAATTACCAACTATAAATTATTTTCAAATTCTTGCCCCATCATTATGGAACCCAAACGAAGAAGTTCGTATGAAGCAAGTTTTAAGCTGAAGGCCATCGATCTTGCTAGGAAAACCGCGCGCTCTGCACGCAAAGCTTAACCCACTCAATGAATCGTGCACCGCGTTTTCCTAGGCAACAGCGTTGATCGATGAGCCTGTGCGTAGGCATCATGCGGTACGAGCTCAATGACGCTTTGAGGTCTGTCCTTAAATTTTGTCAAGGAACCAGTTTCCTGTCGGCTGCGGGTTATCAACATAGGAAGCTGCGGCCTATACAAAAGGTGCGGCCTATGTATTGTTTTATTATCGTTTTTTTTTAAAATAGAGCAAATGCGGCTTATATAGGGGAGCGGCTAAAAGTCCGGAAAATACGGTATAATGTACAAACTGAAATGTGGCAGTTGAAGTGTTTATCATGTGACGTGGGTCTATGGGGGCACACTCAGAGGCATGGACCTTTCAAACTGGCGCTCGAAGCCAAAAGGTTTGCCGACCCCTGATCTACATCAACAATTGATCAATTTCCCGGGACGTCATCAGCATGAGCTGGGGGTGTGATGCCAGCAGGAGGCACTAGACTTTCATTTGTTGGAGTTTTGTAATAACACAATAAAGTACTGACGTAGTTGAAACTACAGCAGGTGAGTTGATTTGTTTCTTTAAGTCCTTTTGTTTGAAATGGCATTAGAGTCACAGGCTAGCCAACAGGTTTTTGGAAAGCCGCACTCATCCTTTGTGTTGAAAAGGAACATTCGTATTGATCCCACTAAATCCATGTTGTGTTTTGCAGAGACATTTCAAGCTCAAGGATCACAATATTTTGTTTTGAAACATTTTTAGTGCTATTCAAAAGTCCAGCAGGTGAAAAAGCAGTGCAATCAAAATGTCCCACAATACACCTTGAAAACTACTATACAGCAGTTAGCCCGGCCGGTATAGACCACAATGCATTGCGAGAATCGGGAAAACATCAGGCGGCGACAGGTCTTTAACTGAACACAACACGACTGAATGAAGCAGCTGTTCTGAGAACTGACCGGTGAGCGAGTGTCTGAACCGCTCTATAAAGAGGTGGTCTCTACGTCCCACCTGCTGCTCATGTCTTACCAGGAAGTCCGTTTGTAAACTTGACACAATCTTAAATATAGGCTAATGATGTAGGCAACGCTTCTGTGAAATGTAACCGGTTTTGTACTTTGAAATTCAGTTTTGAAGACCTGCATGAACTGAAATACTGTATTGTGATATCGTATCGACAAAAGTCTCACAATGATATCGTGGACAATAAATCAGATTATAGGCATCTCTGCTTAAATACATTGTTTTGTTGGTGCAGCAGCTAAAAAAAAGTGGTAATTCTTTGGAAAATCACCTTAATGTTTCTCACCAAAGGCGTGTCAAAGTCAAGACAATTTAAAAGGAAAAAGTAGCCTCTCCACAATACCACAATCAGTTTTGTTGTTTTGCTGTGCTCTTTTGACCCTTGAACTTTAGCCGGGGGGACGTGCACATTTCCTGGGTGTGTCCGATGCTGCGCTTTGGTCCCAGACATGGAGGATTACGGTCATCACGAGGGACAGTGAGAGGGGGACTGCCTACTCTCATGTTTCAGCCCGACGCCGTAATGATTGAGGCTTTGTTTAAAATGCGGTGCAGGACCACAAGCCACTGCGGGCCGGCCAATAAGCGCGTATTGATCTGCGGACATTTCTTGGCCTTGATATCTGAGCAGAGAAGAAGAGAAAATGGTAAAGGAAATTCTATGGAGTAAATACTGAAATGAGAATTTCTCAGTTATACTTCGAGATGCGTGCTATTCATTCTGTACTGGGAACCACCCCTACGCATTCAACCACTTCATCCAGGCAAGGTGGATGAAGTGTCTTGCCCGTGGAGCAGGGCGACCGCACAGGCGAGGACAGACCAGGAGCAGCAGTGAGTATAAAAAATCCAAACGTTAGGTAAGTCAAGGTAAATCACTGCAGCTCAGACCCTGTCCACATGAAACTTAAATCTATTTTGTCAAAAACCAGTCTTCAGCTCATGGAGCGGCCTCCTGCTGGTGCCCAGAGTCAGGATTAAACATTCATGCATTTTGCACTTTGAATTGCCTTGTGTATGAATGGTGCACTACAAATAAACTTGCCTCACCTTGCCTAGCCACAGCATTGCCCCGCCTCTACTTGTGCCAAACTCCGACAGCAACAACAACAATAGCGCCGTATAGCGTTTCGTACATCCTGTAGACCAGGGGTCCCCAGCCACTGGGCCGGGGTGCAAAACCGGTTCGTGGTCATCTGCTACCGATCCCAAATGTATTATTATTTTAGTTTTATGATCTGTTAACACAAGAACTCCCAAGGTCGTCAATTTGACGGTTTTCAGAATTGCACGTCTAATTCCTCTGGTTACGTTGCTCTTTCAGATTCATGGGCTCTTGACTTTTTCTTTACCTTTGTGTATATCATCCCCATATTGCAATTCAAATGAAATAAAAACGTTGAAACGAGTTCTGAGTAATACTTCCTCTAACTCCCACGCCCGTCAGTTTGACGGCTCTATTGATTACATTGTAATTTTTCGTTCCGGATGACAGTGCAGCGCGAGTGTTGCCTCACCTTTAGTGTCACAGCAAAGCTAAAGGTAACATGGATTTGAAGTGATTATCCGCACAAGAGGCCCTGGCAATGCTTCAAAACATTGATGAGGTTTCATTCGGGTGATGAAGGAGATCAGACTCGAGGACTCGTGGGCTTTGGGCTGCTCAGGTGAATCAGACAGTGAGTCGGAGGACAAATGCGGTGGACGCAAAAAGAAGCTGGCAAAATCTCACTGGTAGTCGGTCTATTGTAAATGTTCAAGGTATTTACGAGAAACTTTATTATATAGTTATGGCATTTTAGGCTCCTGAGATCGATAAACGAAGCGCCTGTTGCTTTAGCTGCCACGGTAACATCGCATATTCAGCGGCATATTCTTGGCAACGGCGACAATATTCAAGGTCTTTACAATCCGGTGTTGTAATAGTATTTGGCTGGCTTTTTTTCGGCAGATGGGTCCAGATCGATGAATGAATATGCGTATATCCTCTGTAACAGCGGCTTCGCTATCGCAAACAACCCTCCTCCTCCTCCTCTTCCTCCTTCCTCCACTGATGCTGGTAAACTTCGGCACTCTGAATAATGATAATATTCATTAAAGAGGCTAATAATGTGTTAGAAGAATCATTCTTTTGATTACGTCAGCGCCAGAGCGCAACCGTCAAATTGACGGGAGTTCAAGTAGTTCTAAAATCCTGGTAGTCCTAGTGCTAAGTCCTATTATTATATATGCTTTAACCATGAAAATATAGAGCCAACAGTAAACAGTATTAAGATATAAAAGTAAAAGTATAAAAGTATTAAGATATTTTAAAAGTTATCAAAGGATTTATACACATTTTACACTGTTGTTACTGGCTCTGCCCCGGGACCTGACATTTTTTTTGTGTGATCGCATCGGTCCTCGTGAGGAAAAAGTTTGGGGACCAGTTTTTAGAGCCTATGCATTATCTTTGTGTTACTTTTGAACAGCGCCACCAAGGAACCTGGCATATGTATTACAATATTTCCAGGTGTCTTATGTCCACAAGTGTGGATGTCCACATTTAAAGAAAAGGTTTCATGTTGACAGAAAACCTTTTAGAAACTATCGCCGGCCTCCGGCTGGTGCCAAAGTCCAGACTAAACATGGACCGGCCTCCTGCTGGTGCCAGAATCAGGACTAAACATGGACCGGCCTCCTGCTGGTGCCACAGTCAGGACTAAACATGGACCGACCTCCTGTTGGTGCCAGTCAGGACTAAACATGGACCGGCCTCCTGCTGGTGCCAGAGTCAGGACTAAACATGGACCGGCCTCCTGCTGGTGCCAGTGGACCGGCCTCCTGCTGGTGCCAGAGTCAGGACTAAACATGGACCGGCTCCTGCTGTGTGCACAGTCAGGACTAAACATGGACCGGCCTCTGCTGGCTGCCAGTCAGGACTAAACATGGACCGGCCTCCTGCTGGTGCCAGAGTCAGGACTAAACATGGACCGGCCTCCTGCTGGTGCCAGTCAGGACTAAACATGGACCGGCCTCCTGCTGGTGCCCAAAGCCTCTACTAAGATATTGTTTAAACCTGAGCTAAAATCAGTTCTGTTTAGCTGTGCATATGAAAGGATTTTATCTCCGCTTTCTCAGTTAAAGTACATTTTATACTGATTATTTATACTTTTTATCTGCTTTGTGATTTTAATACATCTTTTCCTGTTATGTAAGGCACTTTGAACTACTTTGTGGAAGGAATGCGCTCTGCAAATAAACCTGCCTTGCCAGTTGTGTTATTTCTTCTGTATTTTAACACTTTGTTGTTGAGCACTTGGGGACTTCTTTTGTCTGTGAAAGATGTCGGATCAATTCTACTTTTTGCTCTTTGCATCTCAACACCGGTGTAGTTGGAGAGCACTTTGCATGTAAACAAACAGTAAATAAGATGAAATTCGAACCAATTCTAACATGTACACAAAGTAGCAAGTTAATTAGATGTCAGAAGAATCCAAACTTTGAGAGCCCAATACCATTTTCACAGACAAACAATGCACCAAAAGCGTTCAAACAAGCGCATTCTTTTTGTCCATTCACAGTTTTCTCATGGCCCCATCTCGCTCTTTTGTTCTGCCCACAATCCTGCTTTAGTGGTGGGGTACTGCCTTGTGATCAGCGGAGAATAATATCCCAACTCCATATCAATTTTCTTTGTCAACATTTGCCTGGGGAAATTTGGCTGGGACAATGGCGCTGCGCTCGGATAACCACTCCGGCTCTTTGTTTTCGAGAGGCCGGTGCAATCCGATCTAGATGCTGCTCTGGTTCGTGGAAGACTAATGGAACGCTCGTAACCTCACCCCCTCGTCTCCTCCCTCCTTGTCCCCTTTGATGCGTCCTTCCTTCCTTCCTTCCTTGCGTTTGCAGTGAAAACATAAAGCTTGGTGGCGGTGCTTATCTCTTGTCCTCAGTAATGACAGGTTGGGGTTTAGATCTTTTCTCCTCCTCATGCACTTCTCCTGTCTGGCTGTGGATGTGCTCTCAGCTGCCTCGTGTCAATTGCACTTTATTGCCGTGACGTATCGGCGGATCTGTTCTATTTGTTCCACTGAGGCATGAAAAACCGCAGCTGAGGTAGGTTGAAGAAAGGACATTGGTGCATGTTTATGAAGAATATAATAACGACGTTTGAGATTCTAAAGTGACATATTTTCGTGACTATGGTGAGCTCAATATTTGTGTGTCCGCAGGCTTTATTGTATAGGACTGTGCAGCGTGACATGGTGGGAAAGAGCAGGGAAGACATTCAGCAAATTGTCGGAGCCAGGAATCTCACGACGCTGAAGCCGACACAAAGCGTGACATAAGTGCTGCTGCTTTGAACACTCGACCACTGAAAAAAAGATCAATCTCAGCTGATTCCTCTAGATCAGGGGCTCCCAAACGTTTCAGGCCGGGACCCCCAAAATCACTGCCACCGATCCGGGACCCCCAGTGCTAATTGAAATGGCGTTCAATCATTTTAAGTTGTGTAACGTTTAAAATCAGGTTTAATTTGTGTTTATTTGAGTGGCTTAATGTGTTATTTTTGCTAATTTCACTGAAATATTCTTCCAATCCCAGAATTCCAAGCTTTTGAAACAATATTTTTGTAACTGACACAATGTCCACTTCTTACATAAGCTGTTCCCACATAAGAGCTCCAGTCTTTATCAATCTGATCATCTGCTGGACATCAAAATATGGACTCCAGAAGCTCTGTCCTGCCCCCCTCCCCCTCCTGCTGACGCTAATCTGCTTACAAATAATAACCTTAAGTGAATTAGATATTTAATCATCTTATCATCTTAGACTGCGCCGGGCATGACTCCGTCTGTCAGCCGTGGATGCACTCTGGTGGGATCTGATGTTTACAAGTAGGATTAGTGATGTACAGAACAATTTTGAGGAATTTGACAAAGCGGTTGACATGGGTCAGTAGGTCAGGGTAAAATGCTACGATACTAAATCCAGCCACTAGGGGTCAGTAAATAAAGGTTAAAATATTTTTCTGTGTGTTTAATTGTGCTTTGGGACTACATTACTTCAGTCTTTTCAGAATGAGACACTTTTGGGAGATTTTGAAGAATGAATACATTTTTAACGTGTCCTTGAAGTGTCCTTTTATATAGTCTTTGGGGAATCCTGGAGGCATCCACAGTGCAGTGGGTTAAGGGTCATTTGACCAACTAAAGGGTTGGGCCTTCTGTCGTTCCCCTGGGCAAAATGATTTATCCACACGCTGTTTCCAAAATGTAAAATACAAATATAAAATGTAATCAAACCAAAGAAACAAAACAAATGTATTTAATGTCTACTATATGTTAAAGATACCATCTCAAGCAATAACAAAAAAAAATCATATGAATAGAAAATGTATTGAAAAAATAATAAATAAACAATTATACATCAGGAACTATGAATAACTATGTTATTGAAAAACCAATGATCAAAACCAAAATGTGGCTCCAATCTAAACCATCTATTTTTGTTTTTTCTTGTTTAAGAAGGGCAAATATCTTATGATTTTTTTCTTCTCGATTAGTGGACTCTTTTGACTATTTCAGCTATTGAATAATTGTGCCCAATTCAAATGAACAATTGTACCATATAAATCCAACGCATTATTAATAATAGTTGTTTTTTTCTTTCCTTTTCTCCATTACAATGTCGTCCTTCATTTGCTTTCCTTTCAGTGCCCTCTGAGTGAACTTTGCTGAGGAGGTATAAACACTTCCTGTGTACAGCACTCACATACACAAGGTCACTGGACTAAAAGTGTTTTCTCTCCTTTCTGCTACTGACACATTTCAATTTTGGTTTTGCAACCTCTCAACATGCTGATCCAAACACTTCACGGCCCTAGATCTATTAAGGTGTTGAACTACATATATACACGGTTCCATCTCCGGTTGGTATTTCCTGTGCACCACAAAAGATGGCATTCTCTCCCTATTTCTGCTTGAATTGTAACCGTACAAACTGTAAATATGTTTTTGATTGTTGATGTACTAGCTTTCAAACTGGACTTTTAACAATATGGCTGGATTGGTTGTGGCCAATTACAGACTTTCTATCACACGATCATTAGTTGCCCATGTACACAGGGCTTTTCTTGATGTTTTGCTCTAAACTTTGCCGTATCGTAGCGGTTCATTGATTGCATTGATGTGAGATGTGGTAGTGCGGTCAGGCTGTACTCTGGGATCCCTTGTTGCTGTTTAGTCTGGTATTGAATCACAATGGAAGCGCGGCGCATGTCAGACAGAGTAAAATCTAGCTAACCATTATCTACAAAGCGTGGAATGACGTTATTTCAGTTTTTCGACCTCTTCGGCGCCACAGTCCACGCGCTCTGATGTGGGGTTAGCGACATCAACAGGCTTCCACTGTGTAACGCGATGCTCTGCCCGTAAGACAGAAGAAAGAAAGGGAAATGGCTACTGATAGCATGCGCGCGTAATAGCTGCAGGTTAGCTAGCACCGCGCGGGTGTTCAAAGCTAATTCAGCGTTTCATCCACATGTGAGGGTTCCCGTGTGGTCCGCCGACTGTGGCAGAGCGGAGCATCAAAAGACGAGCAGCTTGTGCGACAGTGGGGAGAGGGTCTGTGTGAACGGCTTTGGGCTGGGGCGATGACGGCACAGGTGGGGGTGGCACATAAGAAGAGGATTAGCCCAAATGTAAGAGGTAGCTATAGACTTCAAAAAAATGCCCTTCGACCGTGATGAAATATGTTTCTTAGCCTTTTTTTGTGCGCTTAATTTTGATCTATTGCGCTCAAATTAACTTTAAACTGCAAAATGCAAACTGAATGTTGTTTGGCACCACAAAAAAGGAATTCCCTCAATACATGGGCTCAGAAACATAATTCAAGGACAGAAAGGTAATCCGTTCAACTGTGTGTGATCCATCAGTGATCAATGTGATCGTAGCTGCAGTGTTCCTGTTCTTTATCTGGTTTACGACTACTGTTGATTCTATTTTCTTTTTTTAGATTTCAGGTACAAACCAAATATTTAGTTGTAGGACTTTATATTTGTTAATAGACAGCACTTTCACATTTAAGTGTTCTGAGCTCTCTAAAAAACTTACAAGTCCTAGAATTTTAGTTTCTAGTCTTTTTAGAAAAAGGCCGGAATATAGCCCATATCTTTACAATTTACATAATTTTTGTTGTTCTTCTGAAAAATAGTCTTGGCCTAAAATAGAGAAGTGGGGGGGAAGCATATTCCAGTTCATGGAAAAATAAATTAAGGACATGCATTTTTTTTTGGAGGAGAAACAGTCCGAGTCAAGTCACTAGTTTTCATGGTCAGGTCAAGTTTTAAGTTATCGAAATAGTGACTCAAATCTGACTTGGGACTGGTACTGGATGGAACATTGGCTTAAATATATGCATAATGTCCGAGGCGACGTAACGGCTCCTCCCGGCAAAGTCATTTCTGGTCCAGCTCTTTCAATTCAGTTTGTTTTTGTAAAGCCCCAAATCACAATAGCAGTTGCCTCTATGGGCGACAATGAAATAGAGAAGCAGATTAGACAATGTTCACAGGAATTTAGCAAATGGATAACTGTCACAGCATCCCCTGTCCTCAGACCCTCCCTCTCAGCGAAGAAAATCTACAAAAAACCCTGTGGGGAAAAGTAGAAACTGCTCATCTGGCTTCTCGTTACCAGCACGCTAGCTCTCGAGAAGTCACAATGTCGCTAAGAAAGAAACCAAATGATACCGAACACTGTTAATGGTAATTTTTTGAACTTTCTTGGACTTGGTGTTTTGAAAAGCCAGACATGGTGCAGATGAAGCAAAACGCAACGCAACAGCTGAGCTTCAAACCGGACCGAAAATGACGTTGCGGGTTGGAGGAGCAGCGGCTATAGGTCGTTTTGAATACATCCAGTTAGCATTAGCCTCCAAACATCGCACACTGTGATAATCCCGGACGTTTTTGCAACAAAGAAACCTCTTGTCCACATGCAACACTTTTGTCACACTGTGCTGCTTTAACAACATACTCGATAGGGGGAAAATCTTAATTTACCCGTTTACTAGAAAGTTGGATGTCCAAATCGAGAAATTTTCAGGATTCTGTTGTTCTGTTATGTTTGTTTTTTACCATTTGGTCAAAAACTTCAAAACCTGCCACCTACTTTTTTCTCTTCCTTTGTAACCTTGTTCTAGAAATGAAAGCAAATGCAGAATAACCATTACACAGAGAAGCCCATGTAGACGATTTCATTTGCGGTAGACTCGGCTGAATATCCTGTCATCCTCTCAGCCCCCGTCTCATCTACAGATATATTAGTGATTATGGCGTTGGTACATTTACAATCTGCAGTTAGGTGTGTGTTTATGGGCTCATTAGCCAAACAAGAGAGTGGAGTGCATAAAACATAGAGCGACTGTACTTTGTCATCGCTGCGCAAATAAAGATGTCATGTATACGCCACAGACCTGAGAAGAGGAAAATCTACTTTTTATTACCTCATTAGACTATTATATAGAATAGGGAAATCGTCTGTTAAAATATGGAATTGGAATGTAAGTGTTGATATTACGTCCCTCATATCTATTTACTTAAATTAATGTACACTTTGTTTTCGCTGTAGGAAAATGTGTTCTTTGCATTTGATTAACATACACGAGTAACTTTTTAACAAATGAAAAACATGAATTATGGTGCTTGTAGAATGCGCAGACAAATGGCTATTATTTATTAATACTGTATGTCCATTACATTTGCTAATGACTAATAACTATCAATATCTAATTTCAACCTCCACCTTCAAATGTTTACTCATTAAAGGATTTGTGGCATTTGGTGAAACAATATAAGCATTTCATTGTCCGGCCTGCTATATTTTTGCCGCATCCAGCATAATAATAGATTTAATAGTAGTAGTAGTAGTAGTAGTAGTCAGTGGTGGAATGAGTATTACATTTTGTTACTTAAGTAAAAGTACAGATACATTAGCAAAAATTTACTCAGTATCACATAAAAAGCAACCTGAGTAAAAGTGTTAAAATACTCCCTTAAAAATGTACTTTGAGAGTGAAAAGTAAAAGTAATTCAGACAGATTTTGGAAACTGTTAAAGCGTCATATTCTGACCTTGATAAAGAATTTGGCAAAATGTGTTAATCTGAAGTCATTTTTCTCTATATGGCCCATTTTTGTTTGTTCAAAAGAAATGCAATCCATGTCCATAAATGTGCTAAAATAATTATAAATTTTTTTTGCAGATAAATACGTTTACTTTTTAAGCAACTTAAAAAATGTACTGAAGTAAATGTAAAAAGTATTTACTGTAAATGTTCTTAAGTAAAGTATAGATACCTAAAAATTTTACTTAAGTACAACTTAAGTAAACACTTTTACTTTTGTACTTCAATACCTTCCTCCACTGGTAATCGTTAGTATGTATGCTAATTTTGGCCTAGACTAATGGTAAATACACAAAACAGTGCAACACATGGTAATGTTTTTTTCTAACGAAGCTCTGGTGTTACTCACGTGGAGTCGATGGTTGTCAGTCGCCAAAACATAGGTTTTTCCTATTTGAGAAGTTGTTTGGAGGCTTACGCTAACTTGCTACGCTAACTGTTACGCTAAGCGAAATGTTACGCTAACTGTTACGCTAACTGTTACGCTAACTGTTACGCTAACTGTTAAGCTAACTGTTATGCTAACTGTTACACTAACTGTTACACTAACTGTTATGCTAACTGTTACGCTAACTCTAACTGTTTCGGCTAATGTACAGCTAACTGTTAGCTAACGCTAACTGTTACGCTAACTGTTACACTAACTGTTATGCTAACTGTTATGCTAACTCTTACGCCAACTCTCTCATTGAAAATGCATTAGAACTAATGTATAGAACAGTACCGGCCGTTAGAAGGCAGGTGTTCTACAGCAGAAGGGTCTATACTTCTGGGAGTTGTTTTCTGACCCCATACATTTACTTGAGTAATATATTGTACAGTGTAACAGTACTCTTACTTGATTCAAAGTTTTGGTTCCTTTTTCCACTGTGCATAAGTCTACTTTAAAGTGACAAAAGCTTTAGGTAACATTAGATGATTTGAACATTTGTGTTTGTAGCATCGCTCCTTCTGAAACGTGACTGCAACCTTATCTACAGTTGTTCCGTACACGTGCAGGACAGGCAGACGGGCTTGAGCTGCTCCCATGGGTGCTCCTGCGGGCACTGTGGACTCTGAGAGGCGCACTACATCAGGGTAATTGACAGTCTGATTTGTAGTCCTCATTCAGAGCCAGGCTGGTGCAGTGCAGTCTGTGTTTTGTTCTGATTATGGCGCTTATCTTGCAACTTATCATAACTGGAAATATTTGTAATGTACTGGCAATGAAAAATAAATAAATACATTCTTTAGCAATTTTGTGCACATATATTTATAGCTGTAATTGAATTTCTTTGTTTTTTTATATCTTATATATTTTTTCAACATAAAACAACAAAAACAAACAAACAAAAGAAAGTTAAGGCAACAAAATCCAAAATAAAAGTCCCATTTAGTCCAATATCTGTCAAATTTGTAAATTTTTAAATTGAGTCCAGATGCGATTTTATTTCTTAGTCTGTTGGTTAATATGGGTCCAGTCCTTGATCTTCAGCGCAATTTATGTCATCCATTTTTTGTGATGGCCTTTTTCCCAGCAGCCGGAAGTATGTTCCAAAGATATCCATCCATTGTGTCCATGGCAGGACTTGTGAGGCCCAAATACACAGTTCTGAAATTGAGTGGGATGGTTGTGTCAGAAACAGTCTGCAATGATTTGTTCTTTTCTGTCCAATATTTTTGTACAACAGGACAGTCCCAGAGCGCATGATAATGGTGGGCCTCCTGGCTACCACAGTTTCAAAACGGGTCACATTCTTCCTGCAGAATTCTTTCCAAACACGGGACTCTGTGGTTCTCCATTGTGAAGTACATATATTTTCCCATTCTTTGTCTATCAAAAGAAAAAATGACCATCTCATTCCCATTTAATTTGAATAATTTAGAAGTTATGCTGTCCGGATTATTAATGCATTTGTAAACTTTAGACATGTATTCCCTTAAAAGTTCTAATTTATTTGCCTTAATAAGGATTTCAGTTAGGAGGTTATAATGGTCCTTGCTTTGTTTAATTTCTTGGGTATAGTAACTATCTACAAAAGTCCTGTATCTCCAAGTCAAAGGATTCCTTTAACATATCAAAGCTTTTCATTTGATTTTCTTTTACAATCTGGTATTATTATTGGATTTCATGTACTGTCCGGTTGTGTTCTGTTTCAAGAGAAGCTGAACATAATCCATTTGATCCAATCTGAAATCCAGCTTGGTCCCATCCTGACCAAGAGATACTGGCTCCAGACGCTCCTTGTAAATGTTTCATGTTGTTTATGTGTCGCCCTTGAACTTTCAACTTCACTCCTGGATTTCAACGCTTCATATTGAATTTCATGTCACTTACTCATTACTGTTTCCCGGCTCGGAAGACAATATAGTGTGCGGGGGTGGAAAATACTCAGGTTACTGTCATTTACGATTTTTATACCTACTTGTATTTGCAATTGAGAATCATTCTAAAATGTAATATGATTTTATTCCATTTAAAATCATAGAATTGACTGAGAACAGCAAAAGTCCCAAATGACACAATGAACCCCTGACTGTCCCACCTCTGTCTCTGCTCCTTTCTACACGTACAAACCCACATCGCCTGCTCAGAGCAAAGCCAAAACGTGGATTGGGGTTTCAATTTAACTCAGCTTTACACAGTTTTATTGCTCAAGATTTATATAAAAGTGTGATGTAAAATTCGACTAAAATTGCTTTAAACAACTACAAACTGGTACTTTGAGCAGTATATTTCATGTGTTGTATAAATTTAGAAGCAGTACTTAAAACTAAGCTACTTGTAATTGCGTATTAGCCATGTAAAGATACTTTTTTATATTCAGTCCTCTTTCTGTACTTTACTGAACTGTACAAACCCATCGTCAAAGCTGTTAATTGACCCTAATAGTTTTGTATTTTTGCTCTTCCTGCACAGTTAGATTTAAGGATGTTTTAATAGTTTTCTTATCTTCATTTTTTATTGTGTGTTTCGATTCTCCAACTGTTTGTGAACTATTGCAACATGTACATTTCCCACACACACACACACACATCCTTCAAACCCATGTACACAATATGGTAAACCCTGGTAAAATACTGCTCACATCTATGGCCTTTTCAACACTTGTATCAAAATGCAGGACAGCACTTTTTATACAAAGTACATGTATACATTTACAAGAGAGATGACCATTACTATGAATAGGTTACAGTTGTCACCCATCCACTTTTCATATAGTTGAAATTGCATGAGTCGTGTAGGCCCACATAAAGGTCACTGAAAAGGTTAAAGTCAGCAGCAGTAGTTAAATGTTGAGTATGTACAGTATAAATATGCATTTGATTATTTACATAACTTAAGAGATAATTGGCACGCACATATGTTAAAATAGTTTCTGTTTAGTTTTTTTTTGTTTTTTACCGATATACATTAACCTTAACAGCAGAGGTGCATTGTACCAGGTGGAGCTCAAGGGCCAATCCCCACCTGTAGTCCCTGGGCAGGAGCCGATTGTACATGTTTTTAGTGATAGGGGAAACTGGAGCACCTTGTAGGAAACCTACATAGACACAGGGAGAACATGCAAACCCCACACAGAAAGACCCTGCACCAGCTGGGAATCGAACCCCTTCTTGCTGTGAAGGAAGAGCGCTAGCCGCTCTCACACCAGTGTGTGTATTTGTGTTTCAGAGGGCTGCTGCTGTAGGGACAAAGGAGAATAGAATTTGGGTCATTAGAGGTTTTTCTTGCAAGCTTCATTTTCTCATTTTTGTTCTTGACAAGACTGGTGGTCATTGCAGCTGATCATTTTCAGATTTGTGTGTTTTTTCAGTCTCAGACAGACAGGACATTTTGCCATATTATGTTTTCAATTTGTCTTTATTTTACACAATATCATATTGTTCATGTTCTACATTATTCCATATCTGATTAACTCTAAAATGCTAAATATTTAACTGAAAGAAATCAATGGGAATTTCACTTGCAGAGTTTCCCCTCTGTTGAGATTTATTTATGAAGTTGTAATTATATTGATGTGAGAATCAATATGAATCCATTCCAACATGTTAATAACAACCCATTCTCTACAGTTCCTATTCTGGACTTGGTCAATATGAGCACATTTATTGAAATACTAAAAAAGACATCGCTTTAGAGGAGCTGAATTACCATGACGCCAATATCTAAAAATACCTACGCCTATATTTCATTTTCCCGTGGTTCAACCTTCCAGTGCGTTCATTCAGAGCCGTAATTAGCAGTGATGGATGGCCCTTTGTCAGGATGAAAGATGGCGGTGTTCAGATGACATTTACACCGTGACTGACCAGCCACAGGAGAAGCGGGGTCGTCCAGTGAACCAGGCATATCAACACGAGCGTCACGTATGTAATGAAGACGGCTTTGATTTTGTCGCCATTGGACTGAGCTGCTTCACATTAGAGGAAATCAATCACTTCCACGGGCGCAACTGTCACTGGTTGTGCACTTTGTGGTCTTCTGTGTGCAAGATATTAGAAATGTGTCGTTTTATATACTTATCTGGAGCAGGGTCACGGGACAGTGTAAGCAGAGACACAGATGCTTTCTTACTAAGCTAATCTTAATGTTCCAGAGCAGTGGGTCTACTCTGAGCTTCAAAACGGATAAGATACAGTAGGTGAGGGGAAAAAAATGTCTTTCAGGTTTCGAGGGGTATTTAACTTGCGTAATAACATTTCTGGTGACCTTTTACTTCTGCTTACTTCTCAGTACTTTCTACTCCATCCAAATGGGATTGTTACTTTTGTTTACTGTTAAGTCCCCAGACGTTTTTCGTTTCACGTGGCTGTACTTTCACTTTTAAACTTTTGATCCCACTTCGTGGACTCAGACTCACGCACGACCTGCTGATGGAAGAAATATACACCGTTTGGATCTAAGACCGTGGCGTGAAAATGAGAAGAACCGGGAATGATATTTTAGTGGTGTTTGAGCGCGGTGATGCTGCGCACATGTGTGAGATCACAGCTGTGAGTGTTCTTAAACATAGAGCTGGCTTTAGCTCCTCAGTATAAAAGCTTTAGGGGAAGGATTATGTCAGAGTGCAGTTGTCAGGCTTTCCTTTTATTGAACCGTTACCTTCATAATCGTTAACAAGATAAAATGTAGACAAAAAACACGTGTCTGATTAACATATACCTTTTTACCACTAATTGTAATGAATTCATTTAGAGCCCATCATTCAATAGATTCACTTTTTAACACAATCCCATCAACTGAATGTTTTTAATGTTTTACTTTAAGTACATGTACAATGGTGTACTTTTGTACTTTTACTAAAGTAAAACAGTTTCCGCTGTACTTTTACGTGAGTAGTGAACTTCAGGTACTTTTGCCACCTCTGGGAAAAGCATACACGTCTGTATGAGGTCATCCTTCATGAAAATCTGCTCCAGAGGCTCTGGACCTCAGACGAAGGTTCTTCCAACAAGACAATGACCCTAAGCACACAGCCAGGAGAACAAAGGAGCGGCTACAGGACAACTCTGTGAATGTCCTGGAGTGGCCCAGAGGCCAGAATTGAACCCAACTGAGCATCTCTGGAGAGATCTGTAACTGGCAGTGAACCGATGCTCACCATCCAAACTTATTGGGCTCGGGAGGTTCTGCACAGAAGAATGGGAGAAACTGTCCATAAGTATGAGTGTGAGCTTGTAGCATTAGACTCAAAAAGACTTGAGTCTGTGATTAGTGCCAAAGGTGCTTCAGCAAAGCATTGAGCAAAGGCTGTAAAGTGCTTTTTATTTTTTTTATGTAAAAAATGCAAAGAATTCAAACAACCTTCTTTCATGTTGTCATTATGGGGTTTGTAGAATTTTGAGGCAAATTGCTAAGGCTAACAATAAGGTTAATTGGACCCAAATGTAGACACAAGACTGGCAGCTCAGGCAAGTATTTATTAGAATGCAGGAAGGGACACGGCAGGCGGCTGCTGAAGCTAGACGCTCAACTGGAAAAATAGGAGAATCAGGTAAGTAATTGGAACTCTTAATCAGATCGGAATCAAAAATTGCTGAAGAGGCCGCCTGAAAAAAGCACCATAAACTGATGGAACAATCTGGCACCGATTGGCTGAAGACCAGGGTCTAAGAAGGCTGAGCTTGATTGCAGATCAGCAGCAGGTGAGTAGCTCCAGAAAACTCTGCCAACGCACACACAGGGAAGAGGAGGAGGTGAACAGCAGAGCCAGTGTCACAGCCAGGGCCGTGACACAAACAATGAACGTAATCTTTTTTGGAATAAGACTGTAACGTAACAAAATGTGGAAAAAGTGAAGTGCTGTGACTACTTCCAAGATGCACTGTAATTGCAGCATGTAAAAACCAATAATCATTCAGAAAGTTTGTCATATTCTAACTAGAGAAATGTTAATATTTTGTATAACGCCTCGCTCGGACTGCACGCGGAGCAAGTTGTGTTGGACCCGAGGTCTGCTGAGCTCTTGTGGTCGCAAGCTCGCAAGACCACATGGAAAAAGCTTGTGGAGGGCTGCAGCGTCTGGTGAAAATAACCTCCAACAGAATGAATTTGGAACTGCACTGCCTCCTCTGCAGTGCTCCGTGTGTAGACGTCAGGAATAAAAGCAAATTAAGAGTTTGAGGTTTAATAATGGTGTCAATAATCATGAATAATTGTTAAATTGTGACTAAAATCTCTTTATTCCATACAGTGTAAATATGCCAGATTATAGAAAAGTGCTGTCATCACTTCTACACAGGGCCATTTTTCCCACAATGCCACTTTCGCCCTTTATAAATGCTAACATGGCAATTTGTACAGTATTTAGTGTTTCCTTATGACCTAAGGCGGACTTTTTTTTTAATAGGAAGTGGGTTCTTATAAAGTCCCAGAGTCTGTAACAACCACATACGTGCAATGCCTTGAACCACTACACCACCAGCAAGCATGGTAAATTTTTCAAGCCATATATGCCCTGGGGCCGATTGACAAAGAAAGGGCTGCCAACCTTGCTGATCTTATTCCAGGATCTCCCAAGCATGAAGACGAACCCACTGCGGCCCCACACTCCAGGAATCAAACGTGGGACCCTCTTGCTGTGAGGTGAGAGTACTTGCCATTGCGTCACTGTGCTGCTGCTTTCTCTTCTCTTCTCTGGGTGTAAAAGTTACACGTTTGCTTCTCGACAAATCCACTAACTTATTGGAAAACAATCAAACTTGTTAAGCGCTCTAAAACTAATGCCATGTTTATACTGGCCCTGCGTGACACTGTCGTTTAGTAAATACGTTTCCATGGCAGCAGCGGAAGAACTGAAAACACCAATCATGACTGTCACCATGTCTCAAAATAATTAAGTCTGAAAGAAGTGGGTAAATATAAAGCTGGCAGAGTGGAAATGCTGTCACTTTGCATTTGTATTAAAGTGAATGTCATCTCAAGCGATAGTAAAAAATGGAAACGTTTACCTGGGTCAAGTGACGGAAGTGTGGCGGCCAATCTGTGCCTTTTGACCAAACACACTCACACACACAGGACAGTACAGTAAAAAAAAAGTGAAATTGACACAAATTGTACATACTTGGGACACATTGCCAGAGCTCGGTTCAAATGTCTTGCTTCACTTTGTTGACATATTAGATACAAAAACTTGACAGAGGATTTGAATATTTTGATTTGGAATGAATACTTGAATGAATCAGGTTTGAGTTACATATAAACAATCTTGTACAAGTACAAGATTGTGAAGTTTGGTGTGTAGGAGCGATCTTTATGTCTCTGTGGGAGGAAAATGCATTTGTAGAAAACGTTACAATGTCTCATATAAATCTGCAGATGCAAGTGGATTCAATGGAATTCTAGAATGGAAACAGATTTTTTAGGTACAGATTGGACAATGTTGTTGTTTTCAGGTTAAAGAGAGCAAAGTGACCAATATAAAAAGAGTTTTGCCTGTTACGTATGTAGCGCCCTGAACTGGAATTGAACCGCCAACCATTGGGTTTGTGGACGAACTCTCCTGTCTATCCTACCTTCCTGGTCCTGATCCTTTTTGTTCAACTTTTCATCCTTGCTCGCATCCTTCTGAAGTCAATGGTGGAATGTACAAATGTAAAAGTACTATACTTAAGTCAAATGTTTACAGTGGATACTTTTTACATTTGTGTGCAGTTCCTGTGCAGTATCTTGGTTTTTAAGGTTTTGAGTTCAAGTCCCAACTACGAGCATATGATTATGATTATTATTACTATTATTAATTTCAATTGTGTGTTATTTAAAAAATAAATGAAAATACACACATGTAATTCCCTAGAAAAATTAAATCAATTTGAATTGCTACTGTATTAACAAAAATGTTTTCACGTCATTTAACTTCAATATCTGTGGGAAATACATGTTTAAGCACATACTTCAGTACTTTCACCAAAGTAGATTTTGATGGGACATTTTTATTTTAACCTAAGTACATTTTTGCTCCTGTGTCTGCGCTCTTACTTTAGCACGAAAATGTAGTCCTTCTTCCCCCGCTGGTTTATCCACCAGTCTTGACCTTCTTCAAATTTCCATCCTTGCTCGTATCCTTCATTGTATGATGTTCTTTTCTTTCCATTGTATCTTCCTTGTATTTTTTTCTCCATCTAAGGAGCTCTTCCTCCTTCTTCCTCCCTCTTCTGCCTCCTTCACTCCTTTCTGCCTGGCTGCCTTCAGAGCTTGCCGCCTCGTCATTAGTATGCCATTAGGCGTGATCATTGATTCCCCGTTCGCTGACACAGAATTCTGAGGAGATCTGTGAACTTTATCACCTTCAGCGTTCCAGCTTTGCTCCTCGGAATTCCCCCCGGATCAGCACTTTCCCCCCGCCGGACCTTTTCTAATTATCCCGTAGCTGGCTTTCGATAAATAATTACAATAAAAGTCATCAATCAAAAGGGAAACATTGATAACTGTGGAGAAGGCCGATATTCCCACATGCTGGACACTGTCATAAATAGTTGTGTGTGTGTGTGGCATGGTTTTTAAAGAAGAGGTATTATGTTTTTTGTTGGATAATTTTCGTATTATAAGATTTGCATATGTCATATCATTATTTAACATTTACTGTCTTTTATGTGTTACTGTTGCATTTTCAACCCTACATGTATGACTTTTCATAATTAAGTACAAATCAGTGGGCGGAGACAAAGGGGAGGGGCATGTGTAGGGCCGACTGTTGTTGTAGCATATGCTTCTTGCAAATTAGTCAAAATTCTTGAGTGATTCAGTACAAACTTTAGAACTTCTCTCGCCTCTGTCTAGTGCTTTCTTTCATCAGCTGTTTATTTTTTTGTTGCGCAGTCCTAAATCTGATTATTAGTTATTTGAAAATAATATTACTTTTTTCACAAATGTAGGCTGGTGGTAACGCAAAATATTAGGCCAATTGCATTTTTAAATAATTAATAATTGACGTGATATTTACGGCAGATGCTGTTACCATCACTGCAAATAGTAAGAGTTCTATTACTTCATTTAAAGGACACGTTTTATGCTAGGAATGTTCATATCGTATGAACATTATTTAATCTACTTCTCTCTGTCGCCCCTCGAGGCACCTGCTGCTGTGATTTTGGCCGCCAAAACAATGAATTGAATTGAATATGCAAAACCATGTAACATTGTTCCCTCATCAAAAACATTGAGATGTATTTGGCTTAAAAAAAGCTTAAAACTTGTAATGCAAAATGTAGAAATCCAGAAGTCTCCTGTGCTGTTTAAGTTAATAAATCATCACCAGAATTGTTCTGAGCATTTCTGCTGTCAAATCACTCGTTACTGCTGCATGCTTATGTAAATTAGCTTTTCGGGGCCAGCTAGCTTTTGTTTGGCAATTCCCTCTGCTGCCAGTAGAGTGTAAACAAGACTGATTGACTTACTGGTAGAAAATCAGGTGTGGTTTTCAATAACTTTAGTACAAAACATTCATGAACATTATCCAAAAATGTTCTTTTTATTGTTGTCTTGATCCTTACCATCGGCCCCTCCCACACTCTTCTTGTATATGTGTTGTTTTCACTACAAGATAAGCCAGCACAGACACGGCAGCAATGATCAAACACTGGTACATTTTAACAACCCTCCTCTTCCCTCCAACACGCGGCTAACACTGCGCTGCATTCTGATTAGCGCGAGCACACACCCACCTGCGCATGCTAATGGCGAGAGCGGCTGCAGGCACGACTTTGTTGTCACTGATTGGTTGCTATCTGTTGTGCCCGCGGAGAAACAGGCCAGCCTCCTGCCAGGCCCGGCCCAGAGAGGAGCTTCGATAACGGGCTCATCCAGCGCGCCTGCAGCCTGGAGCCAGTGGGGCCCCTGGCTGCTGCTGTTTAAATGAGTTTGTGTGGTTGCTAGAGCGAGCATAGCTGTGTACAAGACAGAGACAAGCTAAGAGAGTAAATATTGAGTTGTTTGAGATTTTGTGGGAAAATGTATTAACTTTGAATTGCTGATTGTTTTTATATATATGATAAATGTAAAGTATTTGTGTTTTTAGCACTTTTGTGTCATTCTGCAAATTTGAATAACACTGGCCTCTTAATTTATTAGTGTATTTTGGTAATCCATGAAGCTCCTCCATGTTTATTGGTCTGAAAATCGTCCCCACTGTCTCAAGTGAACCATACTGGCCTGTACTGGACGCTGCGTTAAGTAAGAGCTTCCAAAAGGCTCTGGCTCACTTCGACGCTCGGTATGCTCTTAAGAGTCATGATTGGATAAGAGAAACTTGGTCTTGTGATAACCCGCTGTATTTCCAGTGACGGTGACTTGTTGGTTATTTGTTGAACCGACACACTTAGTAAAACAAAGCTAGCACACGTTAGCAACAGCTGTTTATTGTTTATCAATGCACGCCACTTCCATCAAGAACATTATTCAATTATTCCAATGCATGACTACAGACAGACTAAATGATGGACAGAACAACGCAGAGGATGGACAAAAGCCTCCTGGCTAGCTTTTCTCCAGCATGCTAATGAAGGCAGATGTAATGAACGCAGTTTGACAGCAGAAATGCTCAGATTGGCCTGGAGATGATTTTTGTCAGTGCTCAAAGAAGAAGACCTTGTAAACAAGCGTGAATGAAGACAAATACGACTCCAGGTATGTTTTAGATGAGAAAACACTAACGTGGTCCATAGCTCAAAGTACATTTTGCATAATGCGTGTCTCTAATGCCATACTGTGAAACATTCCAGGTTCAGCAATATAAGCAGATGGTGGACCCCAAACAGAAAAGTTACATATGGCACCTTTTTTAAAGATGGGTGAGCCCTAGACCACAGCATTTCAATGTGATGACATGTTCATATTTGACCTGAAAATCCTATAAACAAGACAAATAGAAAGATATGGTGACTGATCGAGTTAACCAGCGCCATGATGAGCCGTGTCCAGGGACCCACCTTCAGATCTTGATCGAGGATCTTAGTCAGGAGTAACTAACTGAGGGTTAAGTCTACCGTTCATGTCTTAGGTTGTGGGATGAAAGCACAGTAAACGAAGGTAACCCACCCAGACACAAGGCGCTGTTACTAGGCCCACCTTTACCACAGTTACACATCCTCAAATTTTCACAGTGAATTTCAATAAATAAAAACATAACAACGGAGTTAAAGTGGTTGTGCACGGGTTAGGAGTTGGCACCATGACTGGAGACATTTTTCTGCTTACGTCCTTTTAATATTACATGTTCTGTAGTCTAGCAACATGTGAGAGACCAAACTCATTATACAGATCAAATGTGCCCCCAAATGTGTCTTCTCTCCTCTTAATGCACAGCTATTTCCAGTGTCTCATATTCCCAAAATTATGAAAAACACTTTTAATACATGTAAAGTATCCTTTCTTAAACAGTGCCATGCCACTGGTCTTCTCTTTGGCGTTTCTGCTTATATATTACTCAGACTTGTAGCTTGAGAGAAATTAAATTAGCTTCCATTACATATCTGATCTGGACCTGCAAAAGTGCTGAGAAAGCTGAGGATGGTAGTTTTTAGGGAGACAGATTTGCTGAAAGGGGAGAATTTAGGTGGAGAAGTTTGGTTTTTGTGCGCCTATCAGGAGAAAGGTGATGGAGCGAAAGGGTATGTCTAAAGATAGAGGAGCAGAGGGTTCAGGAGGAGAGCGAAGAAAGTGAGAGGTTGTTGTAGGCGGTTAACTAAGCCGGAAAATATCATTCTAAACAGGTGGAGAGCATCACCATGGAGATGACACCATGCTTTTGCCGTCTGACGGAGATGAGAAGGTGAACGACAAACTGAGCTACATTCAGAGTCGAGGCTGGCACAATAAACTATCACATTCAGCAAATGTGCAGTTCTGTGCCAAACCTCAGCAGTTTTAAGCTGTACGTAATAAGGTTTCCCTATAGTCTGTCTGGATCAACCAATCACAGCTCTTGCGGTCCACGGCACCACGGCGCAAAGTGCTTTTCGGGCAAAGGAGCACGAACACTGCACGTACATGGCACGGTAAGAGCCACAAGCTTTCTGATTGGCTGCCGTGTGCCTCGGGAGGGGGGCGGCACTTCTGCATAGATCACCTGTTTACTGAGTTCAGTGTCGGATATGTGAATCAACTATTTCTGTATCTCGAAATAAAAATGTATAGCACTATTACATGATTAGATTAATTCACTAAAAGAAGAAACTGACTGACTGGAAGCAGATACTAACATGCATTCATTCTTGGTGATTGAGAACAATTTGTTGTTTGCATGTTTACTTGGGACGACTGTAGCTCAGTAGAGTGTTTACTCTCTGATCTAACGATTGGAGGTTCAAGTCCCGCTCTCGACACTAAACTCGCTGTGTCCTTGGGCAAGATGCTTAACCCAGCTTGCCCCCTTGTATGTAAAAGGGTGACTGTTTTTTTTATGTAAAGTGCTGATATTTTCAATTTATTTTTGTTACGCCCAAAATCACAACAGTAGTTGCCTCGAGGGGCTACAGTGGAAAACAAAATAAACAATGTTCAGAGGGACTTGGAAATGTCCCAGCATCCCGTGTCCTTAGACAAATGTCCCAAGCTCCTCAGACTTGAATTTTAACAGCCACGTCAAATCAATAACATCAGCAGCTTTTTACCATCTAAAAAACATTGCCAAAATCAAAAGTATAGTGTCTAAACCAGACCTGGAGAGACTTATCCATGCGTTTGTCTCTAGTAGATTAGACTACTGTAACGGCCTGCTCACTGGCCTCTCCAAACGAGCTGTAAAACAGCTGCAGTACATCCAGAACGCTGCTGCTCGGGTCCTGACTAGAACCAGGAAGTACGATCACATTAGTCCTGTGCTCAGGTCTCTGCACTGCCCCCTGTGGCTCAGAGAATAGACTTCAAAGCAGCTCTGCTTGTATACAAGTCGCTCCATGGCCTAGCACCAAATTACATCTCGGACATGTTAGTGCCATATGAACCATCTCGGACTCTGAGGACCTCAGGGACCGGCCTCCTGCTGGTGCCCAGAGTCTGGACTACGTTTCAGTTTTATGCAGCTAAAATCTGGAACAGTCTTCCTGAGGATGTGAAACAGGCCGCTACTCTGGCAATGTTCTAATCTAAGCAAAAAACTGTTTTGTTTAGCTGTGCATATGACTGAAATGATCTAATTTGCACTCTTCTCTTTTATTTCTTAAACCATTCTGTCATGTCTTTGTCATTTTATAGATTTCTTTTCCTGTTGTGTGAAGCACTTTGAATTGCCTTTGTGTACGAATTGTGCTCAACAAATAAACTTGCCTTGCCTTAAATACTGTTTGATAGAAAAAGTAGTAAGAAGCAGAGGATAGTGCTCAAGCTTCCATACTTCCCCCAGTATAGTTGCTCCTAGGGCAGCATAGCTGGGAACTGTAGGTTTTTGTTTCTGTTCCTAACTGGCCTGACCATAAGCGATTTCAAAGAGGAACGTTTTAAGCCTGTTCTTAAATGAAGAGACTGTGTCGGCCTCTTTAACATGGACAGGAAGTTGATTCCACTACACAAGAGCTTGGTAGTTAAACGCTCTCCCTCCTACTGTGCTTTTAGAGACTCTTGGGACCACCAGAAGTCCAGCATTTTGAGAGCGAAGTGCTCTGTTTGGATGATAAGGTACTATAGCTTCTTTGAGGTAGGATGGGGCCATGTCATTTATGGCTTTGTAAATCAGGAGGAGGAGTTTGAATTTGATTCTAAACTCGACAGGGAGCCAGTGAAGAGACTCGAGCACCGGCGTAATGTGCTCTCTTCTTTTAGTTCCTTTTAGTAATCTTGCTGCTGCATTTTGAACCAGTTGAAATCTTTTCATTGAGCTTTTAGGACACGCTGCGAGCAGGGAGTTACAGTTGTCTAATCCAGACGTTTTTCAGCATCGCTTTTAGGCAAGATTTTTCTGATTTTGGCTTTATTACGCAGATGGAAATAGGCTGTTTTACAAGGCTTGATTTACGTGTGCTTTGAATGAGAGCTCTTGGTCAAACAAGACTCCAAGGTTTCTTACAGTGATACAAATATGGCAACAATAACAATTTGTCATTGAGTAAAATATGCAGTCAGACCTAACAATCTAACAAACATACACTACGACCTTGAGAATAGCCAATCTCATCAGATCTCGGCGGCTCGGGCCTAGTTTGTAATGAGATGGGAGACCGCTGGGTGTTCCTGGTGCTATAGTGGGACAGCAGACCCACAGCAGAATGGTGTGTCCTTGGGCAAGACACTTCACCCACTTTGCCTGCAGTTTTGTAGTATGCAGTGAATGGACATGAACGTGTTTACCTGTATATCATATGCTCATTAACATGCACTATCCCCACCAAATAAACAAATAATAATCAAAGACAATTTTCAGTGGTTGAGAGATCTGTGAATAATTGCTTGAAAGCTTCCAAATAATGACTTGTTTCTAACTAATGTCAACAATAATACAATAAAAGAATAAATAAGCAATTGGAACTTCAATCGTTCAACTGCTTTTTACATTAAATGTGTGTTCCTGTTTGTTTGTGCCACTCATCATTTAGTGTTTAATGTTGCTGTTTAATGTTCAACTGAGACATGTTTATGCTTTTCTCGAGAGATGCAATTATCTATAGTGTGTCTATTATAATAGATTCTGAACCTCAATGGGACTTCCTGGTAAAATAAGGTTTGTCATAAAAGCGTCTTAAATTTCTTACCTCATCTCCCCATCTCTGTTCTGCTCCTCTGGTCCTCATTGTTCCGTCTAATCCCCTCCAAATGACTAACACCTGTCGCAGTGTACTCAAGCTAATCCAAACGCCACTATATCTTCATATATAAAACCTGGATGGTTCTTTCTATTGGCCAAAAGTGGGATTTCAATTCCATCTCCTTAGCTTGTAAAGTCCTCAGAATGGGCTAAATGCACTCCTCAGTGTTACAGATCCCTACCCATCCCGACCATAATGCACTCTGTCAGCCTGACCTTGGCACCGACACGCCGTCCTCTGGCCCGTAAAGTAGAGCTGTTGCAACCCATATGGACGGAGCAGTAATGCTAATATTGCTGCTCTGTTAAAATGTCTCAATGGGTTTGTATAATTGTATGATGTACAATGCTTACATCAAGTTTATTATTTATAAGGTTACAGGAGATTAAGAACAAGATCTCTGTGTCTCTGTGTTTATTTTTTTGCATTTTTCTTACTGAGAATATATTATTCCATGATGCAAGGTTAGGACTAGGTTTAGGAACAGGTCAATTAGTTAAAGTTAAGGCTTTTGAACATGAAGCGCTAGTCCCTTGTATTCAATTAGTAAATCAAAAAGGCTACAATTAAACGTGAAAAACAGACCAAATTCATTGTGTACATTTTGCAGTATAATGCATTCCAAACCTTTCCTGAACCGTTTTAGAAACCTATCTAAGACCACACAAAACTACCATTATTTTGATTTGAAAATTACATTATATTGTTTATAAAGAGTTTTTATTATCTTGGTAGTATCTAAATCTGTCGTTAGCTTTGATCCTTTTCCTCATCATTTAAATGGAGTTTGAAATGTGAGAATAGGCCCTTTTTGTGACACCGCCTGACTATGGTCGCGGTTGCCGTAAACATCCAGAGCTCCACTTCCTGCGCCATTCTCAGTCTCGCTAAAAGAAATCAATACTTAATGAACACAGAGAGTGAATTCCAGATGGATAATCACAGCAGCATGTTAAGAACTTTACGTATCATGTAAATGCTTCACCTGGGGACATCTATATGTTTATAAAAGTAAGTGCTTTTGTCTCTACATTTATTGTATGTTAGCATTATCTTAATCAATAATGGCACAAACTGAACTAACCTGTTTACAAAAACAATCAACTTGGTATTCTATCTACTTTTATGTAGTTTTCCGTTTTATATTTAAAGTGCCTACGACAGGTTGGACTACTCATTGAACAACAGTCGAGTTAAGATAAATTAATTTAAAATTTAGCAAAAATGTATACACATTTTATTCCAGATTAACTTGTTTTTTAGGTTTATGATTATACTTCCTGTTTGTAATTGATGACATCACACTAGGAAATAAGCTTGCAAACACTGGGCGAAAACGTTTCTATTGTCTTCTATTTTAATTGACAAATGAAAATATATGATAGAACTTTTTTTTATTTAGTTGAATTATTGTTTAGGGTCAAAAAAGTAGTTTCTTTTGTGTAAATTATGCATAAACTTGTGTCCCTAATTTCCTGTAATTTTCTACGAACTTTTCAACTTTTTCTCCACAACTAGCTCCTTGATTTATCAATTATATTTACAACTGGTATATAAATACACCAAATAAAGTCAAAATGAGAAAGTCCTAAAAACATGTGTTGTTTAAGTGAATGTATGTTATAGCCTTTAGCTTTGAGACAAAAACATTTACTTTTATAAACGCGTAGGTTTCCTCCGGTGTCAAAGTTACATGGTACATAAAAGTCTTCTGCCAGTGATTATCCATCTCTAACCCACTCTCTGCACTAATGCTAATTTAGTCGTTTCAATCTCTACAAACTAAAATGCTCTGTAATGTATGTGATTTCTGTATCAGTTTAGCAGTTCATATTTAAGTCTTTTTTCTCAAATGTTGCTGACAAAAATGTGCACTTTGAATTGCATAAACGTTAACGGCTATCATTATTACGCATTTTCCCAAATTTGTTCAGCCCTAAACACACTAGTGATCCGGACCGCTGGTGCGTGTACGGTTGTGTTCAGTCGTAGTACTTAATTACTCTGACTGAGAGGATGATTTGCTTCCACATTTTGTTAATAATATTCTAATAAGGCAAAGTGCTCCAAACAGCTGTAAACCTTTTGAATAGAACCCCATTTCTGTGTCGCTCTCCTCTTCCCTCTCTCTTTGTTTTGGCATTCATCTCCCTGACAGTGATTTGCATCTTTTGTGCGCTCCCGTCTCGCTGGCGGTTCTGATTAATATTGATTTAGCTGTAACAGTCGGACTACAGGGAAGCCCAAATTTTGATAACTTCTATATCCACGCGCGCGCCTGTCATTCCACGTGCCCAGGCCTGATTCATCTGAAAGCCCACCACTCCACCAGACCTTTTTCTCAGCTCAAAACAAAGTAAATATTTTGAACCATTTCTTTTCTTCTTGCTTAGTTATTTTTATTTTATAGACTTCATTTTAGTGTATTTTATTTAGAATTAACAACATTATAAGGCACTGTACCCATAACATTTATTTATATCAACTATTGTAAATTTGCTGTGATCTTGATAAAATAGTGAAGACATGTTTGTTTTCAGCAATCTAATTTACTCACGTCAATTATTTTTTAAAGATTTTTGTGCCCGTAGGCTTTATTGACAGGAAAGTGTGAAATGGGGGATGAGAGAGAGAGAGAAGGGAGGACATGCAGTAAATGTCAGAGTCTACAAACAACATTTATAAGCAGTCAAGTATGCAAGCAGTTTTTGAAAAGCATTTCTCTTCAAAATTCTCTCTCTCGCCTAATTACCAGACCAATCAATTGGCAATACACAACCTGTTGGAACTGTTATGACATAATTGTTGAATCATTCCCCAAAGAAAAAAAAAAAGAAGAAAAAAATCAATGCAGAAATACATTTGTATCTTAATTAATGTGAGGCTTGACGCGCTACATCAGAAATCCCCTTCTCTTGTCGATCTGGAGGTTGTAAATATGGTAAAATGCTCTGGTTTTTCTGCCCTTGATCATTTGCAAATCCAGGTCTGCAAAAATAATCGACAATCTCTGAAACTCCGATAAAGTCTTTTAGTTGTGGCTGACACGGTGTGAATTTCCCACCACCATCCCGGCCAGTGTGGAGTTTTGTTGGGATTGTGTGACAAGTTCTATACACTTACCTGTGCTAAAGACACAGCCAGCGACGCAACATAATGAGGACTGGTCTGGAGTGGGCGAAAAGTGAATTATGTGTATTTAAAGCACAGCTGAGTCACTATTGAGTCTTAAAAGATGTTCTTACCTTGGCGTTACCTTACAATAGTAAACAGCTTAAAATACAGCAGGAAATGTACACAAATTTGGACAGTTGGATCACTTTATTCTTCCCTGTGTCTTGTGTGTATTTGGCACAATAAAACCCCCTAAAGTCTGCGTTTGCTCTTGTAGATGTTGTGGGTGTGGGTGACAGAGCAGCTCTTCTACATTAGAATGAATGGATTGCTTCCCCCACAGAGGTCCGTTAGTGGGCGTACCCTCGGATGAAGACTGTATAATTTATCTTCCCACAGTGAGCAAATTAACAGATATAACTTGCCACTATGAAATCATTTTTTCTATTGCACCTTACTTCAGGTGTAATTTACATTTTCTTATTTGTGTTCTATTCTTTGGGAGGAAAAAAATAACAATACTTTTTCATCATTTTACATTTCATCATATATTACACTTTTCCCTTCCTTTTAGTGTGTCCAACTTTACAATGTAGACGAGCAGCGACTCTACTCCGAGCTCCTCCTGAGTTACCAAACTTTCAGCCTGTTTGTTCCTGTGTGATTTCATCCCAGCATTGTGAAGCCAGTTCAGGAATTGGTTCTTGAATGTGCGCTCCAGGTGTTTGGATCTAGGAACTTTGCACAGCTATCTTCCACCGCTGCTGATCCTAAAAGTTGTGTACATAGGACAAATGCAAAGCAGGTACAATTTCTTAACTGATAAAATCCTCTTTAAAGATGCATAACCCCATTGTGCTCCTTCTCCAGTCTTAATACTGTTGAAGTTCTTTTCTTTCTGCCTTCTTCTCAAAACCTCACTCTGCTCTAACTTTGCTGCAGCTGTTGATTCAGCATCAATCACACAGAAATCTAATTTGTCAGAGGCGAATGGAGTGGGCCCTCAGCTGGCCGCACTGCTGCTGTCTGTTTGTCTGGGGCTGCACAAATGAGATGTGTGATAAGGCAGCACAGTACTGCCGGGAATGAAACGCACTTTGAAGCCAGGGCAGATCAAAACCGGGGGGCTACAAAGAGCTGCGGCTGCCTTTATCCGCCCTCCTCCTGCATCTGACATGTTTAATGCGTCTGTGAGCTCAGATGTGTGGGAATATTTAGTACGGAGGCACGCGCACATGTTTATATTAGACATGCACAGCTTTGATTTCATTTCATGGAAACAAATGTAAGGAAACATTTGTGAGAAAAGCTATAGTGCACTCATTCACGATACGGACCCTAAGCTCGCTTCTTCCTCCTCGCCGCGTGTCATGTGACTCAGATAACGGTGATTTCTGGAATAAATATTGTTCAAATTTGTCTGAGACGAGCATATTTAGTGTTTTTATTTAACTCGGATCTCACGTTCATGATTGTTCAACATTTTGCCTGTGATGGACATTATCATTCCCCAATTTGAGTCATTTGCCATATTTGAGTCAATTATGCTAGTTGTTGGTTTGACTATATTTTCATTATTTAAATAGCTATGGTTAAAAGTGTTCTGTCAGTTGTTGCATTTGTCATTTAAGTTAAATAGTTTGTTAAAAAAGTGTTTTTCTTTTTTTTCCCGATTTTGTGGCCCGTAGGCTTTATTAGACAGGAAAAGGACAGAGTGAAATGGGGGGGGGGGGGACATGCAGTAAAACATCGGGGTCGGGATACGAACTCGCGACACTGCGACCGGCTGCACCTTAACCACTCGATTACCGGGCAGCACGTTAAAAAAAAAGTCTGCTGTAATCACTAAACTCATTAAAGATTATACTTACGTCAGTGGCCTTGATATTTCTCTGCTCTGATCTGTTAAATTAGCAGTTAAATGCTGTGTTTTCATGAACTTTGGACTCATATTTAACTTAAAATATACATGCTTAAAGGTAAAGGATATGTATAGCAGCTCAAGCTAGGATAAGCGGCTAACGTTAGAGAAATTTACAGCTTACGGTTTATGTAAAGCGGCTGTACACCCTTTTTTTCATGTAGTAAAGTAAAAAAAAAGGAGTTAATTAAAAAACCTCCACTTACGTCAGTGTTGAAACCGCAACTCTGATTTCCGCCGGTATGTCATCCCTGGAGAGCTCCAGTTCAAGATAGCAAGCAGAGGATTTCTTTATTTGTGCCAAAATTCTTCCGTGACGCTGCCGAATCCTACGCGTGTCACCATTTAAGGAAATAATACCGCCGAAAAAAAGGTCAGACTAAAAGCTCCCCAGGTACGGCGCCTTTAAGTCAGTGTGGTGCTTTTTCACTTGCAGAAGTCGGACACCATGTAAAAAGGGCCCGAAAATCTTTGACCCCACCGTTTCACCAGAGCAACAGACCACAAATCCAAACAAAAAAAAGTAGAAAGTAGAAAAAAGTGGAAAGTAAAACAGTATACAGGATTTATGACAAGAAACACCAGTTGAAAAGTACTTTTAAAAAGTCCCATTAATAAAGCATACAGTCATCATTTTTCTGTAAAAAATAAATACGGTAATGAAACTCCCAATTTAGTTTGCACCCATACATCCAGCCCGTCCTGTACAGCCTATTCTAGTATATAACAGCAGAGCACTGTTTCCCGTTGCCCCTGGGGACTATGGCAGCTGCTCTTATTTACCCGGCCTCTATCACCGATTACGCATGTACCGCACTCTATATATTTACCCCATTTCCTTCATATCATGCCCCATAGCTCTGCCTCACTACCAATCTTTCATTTTTTTATTTTACTTACCTTGGCTTCTCCGTCACTTAGGATTCACTGCCCGTGCTGATGTTAGCATGTAGCTTATAGCATTTCATCTCCTCCTGTTCACGGCCTCATGTAGTCATTTGTCTTGCTGTGTTGTGGCGATGATGCAGGATAGCGTTGGGGCCAGTGGAGCAGACAGGGGGACTATTGGAATATCGATTGAAGATTTTTTTTCTCTGTCCAGGCCTGCGTGATAAAGTGAGCAGCGGAGATAGGGTTGGCTCCATAAGTTGTTTTGCACTGGTGTGTGTGTGTGTGTGTGTGTGTGTGTGAGAATGTAATCTATCTGTAGAAGCATGGCTATAGTGCTCGTGTAGAAACGATCTCTCAGCGATCAGAGTAGTAAGGTATAAAAGCTACATCAATGACAGCACAAGTAAGGCATGCAATAAATAATGACTTATAAATCGACTATTTGCCCTTTTCCACTAAAACCTACTCGGCCCTGCATGGCACGGCTCACTTCTACACAACACTTTTCAGCTATAGGCCCTTTGTGCTTGTGAACAGAATGCCAGCATTCTAAAGGCCGGTATCGCTGCATGAATTAGCGCTAATGCAGACACAACAGCTGTAGTGTGAAATGGGGGGCAGAGAGGGTAGAGACATTTGGCAAATGGTCGCTGCCGGAAAGCAATCTAATGACACCGAGGTGGGAAAAACCACATGTGTGCAACACCATAAAGGAGAACTAAGTAATTGTACCATGTAAAACATTTTTGTAAGTCCCTGTGATAGTTAAGCATGTATATTTGGGGCATTTGAAGTCATCTCTCCCTGCTGTTTCTGCGCGGGAAACCAGCCTTGTAGCATTTGACGACATCGACCTGAAGACAACTCTCCTGGGAAACCCTGGCTCTATTTGAAAAATATATATTTGGCAACATTAAATGTTTTTTTTGTGTGATTATACTGAGTTATTTCAATAAAAAGGGGGGAAATGCGTTTGGGTCTGTTCTCTATTTATTACTAGTTGCCCAATATAATTACCATCAACAACAACAACCATTTATTTGCACTGTCTATCCATTTTGCTGCCTTATTAAAATGATTGTGATGGAATAGCAAGTCAGTCCTGGAAGGTTCTATCCATGGGTTTCAGAATGATGAACAATTAGGATTGTTGCCATAGCAATTGACAATTTAAAACAAAATCCTCAAAATGTCACCAATAGAGGAAGTTGAAACCATGAACAGAAAAAGGCAGGCAGTGGGCAGGAGACAAAAACACAGAACAACAAAAGTTATGGAAGGTGTTTAATGCCATGCTATGCAGCATTTATCTTCCTAAAAATAAAAAACGAAAAGGCTGTTGGCCGTGAGGTGAACACAGCAGTGCCAAGCTAAAGACAAGAGGGAACACTTTGTCACTGCATCCAACAGATCAGTGTGTGGATGCAAAACAACTTTCTCCAGCAAAATTCAAACAAGACTGAAATGATCATCTTTGGCCCACAGAAATGAAGAGAAAGTGTTAGCAGTCACCTCCAGAGTCTTGCTCTCAAACTGAAGAATCAAGTTAAGAATTTAGGAGTAATAATGGGTTCAGATTTGAACATTAGCAGTCACATCAAATCCATCACATCAGTAGCTTTTTATCATCTGAAGAACATTGCCAAAATCAAAAGTATAGAGTCTATACCAGACTTGGATAGACTTATTCATGCATTTGTCTCTAGTAGATTAGACTACTGTAACGGCCTGCTCACTGGCCTCTCCAAACGAGCTGTAAAAACAGCTGCAGTACATCCAGAACGCTGCTGCTCGGGTCCTGACTAGAACCAGGAAGTATGATCACATTAGTCCTGTGCTCAGGTCTGTTCTGCACTGCCCCCTGTGGGGCTCAGAGAATAGACTTCAAAGCAGCTCTGCTTGTATACAAGTCTCTCCGTGGCCTAGCACCAAAGTACATCTCGGACATGTTAGTGCCATATGAACCATCTCGGACTCTGAGGACCAAAGTAGCAATAAACAAACAAAAAGTGTTGAGATCATAAGAACTGTTGTTCAGTCTGGCGGTTAACTGTTACATTATTTTCACACGAGTAAGGGTTCACACTTTGCGCACAGGGAATTATTATGCAGGGCGGTGTACAGCCTGATCTGAGCTCATTCACCACAATCAGTTCGAATGTGCGAATGACACAGATTACTGACAGATCAGCGAGAGGGAGAGGAGTGAGTGAGCAGCATTAAATAGGGCTTGAGAGCATTTGTTTTATGAAGTTATATATTATAAAGTGTGTGGGAGGAAGTGGGTGCTCTGTGCTTCTCCACTGTACAGTGTACACGCACATTTGAGTGAAACAAGCTGGCTGTGGCGCGGGGACAGAGAGGAAAGAAAGAGCAGATCCAGCTCGTTATGTAGGTCCTGTCTGTGTTGTTACGGTTACTAGTGCCAGAAACAAAGAAATGTGAGTTCCACAGTCCTGTCCTGACTAAGGATCAGTGTTTTAGGAGAACAGTTTGGTGTGCAGTTGCTGTTGTGCTACTCCATGCCTAATGAGATGTATTTGGATTCAAAGTACGCATAGTGCGTACGGGTGTACCCCATGTTCCTGTCTTTGAAGGGTTTCTTTTATCAATATTTTTATTCTAGCTTGATTTATTATGTTTTGTTCTGGCTTTCATGTAAAATACGCTCGGACACCTTTGCATCTTTTTTTAAACCTAAAGATGCACTGTGTAACTTTGTGCATGGTCAGCCCCCTGGTTGTCTTCATGGATGCTATTGCTTAACCTAGAATGTTCCATAGTTTGGCATTTATCTTATTTAGTGAGACAAACAGTTGAAGCTGAATCTGTGAAGAGGCAATTCCGCTCAGATGTAGAATGTATGTTTTCTTTTCTTTTGCAATAAAACGCCTGTAATTGTAAGTTTCTTGTTATATTGAGAAGCATTTCAAGCAAAGGAATAACATCTCCATGGTGAAAAGTATGGCGGTAGAGCACTCATGAGAAAAGTTACATAGTGCACCTATAGAGAGTGTATTCATTACAGTATATCTGGGTCTTCAATTTCAGTGGTAACACTTGTATTAGGGGTCTGACGCCCAACAGTGGGGAGTGAAGCACTTAAAGGGGACATATTCTGCTAAATCAACTTTAATTATCTTTTAGTCTTGTTACAACAGTGTTTCCTCATCATTAGTTTACTCAAAGTTGTATTTTGATTGATTCCTGCATGTTTGAGGCTTGAGTGCTCAGAAAATTCCTATTTTCACCTACCCCCTATCCCCACCCACATCCCTGTACTTAGTTGCGATTATTTGTCAAGATTAATACTTTGATTGGTACATGTATTGGGTTTAAAAATGTCACATAGACACTTTTCGGCGGAGGCGGAGCTTAGCAGTTCTGCAGTTTTGAACAGGAAGTCAATGGACCTGTTTTTATGACTAAACTGTTTGGATTAAGATTGCGGTTTACAATGAACAAAATGTATTTTGAGGATACTTATGTTATAGTTTAAGACTAAATACCTGAAAGAATCATGACGTCTCAGTGGCAGTTGCATACCCACTGTCAACTTGATCCCAACAGTTACAGCATTTAAATGATGGCAACAATGAACGTGATTAAAACCTATACAATTGTTATAAGCGGGGTAAAAAAAAGTTGCTGTACCACAATATGTCTCCTTTGAAGGTGTTCCGAGCCAGTACATGGGCCAGTGCACCCAGGGCTATTTGACATGATGATGATGAATTAGTCTGTGTGCTGGGAGTGTTGGAAAAACAGGAGATGGCCGGTAAAGGCGGGTGTGTTGTGGCAAATATAATGATGCAATGGTCGGTAACCTTTATAATTGGGTTTATTGACAGTGGCAAGACATATTTTTGTTTAAATTTTTTGCTACAAATTGTAATAGTAGTAAATCATCAGAAATATGACATACTTGCTGGTTTATAAAAAATGTTAACTGTAACCAGTAAACAGCCATATGTTTATAGTTAGATTGGGTTTTTTATGAAATAATGAACTAGGGCTGCAACAAATTAATAGATTAATTGCAACTTGTTGATAAATTAACTAATCGTCAACTAATTTAGCAATCAACGTTTTATTTGTTATGATTCAAAATAGAATGAAAATGACACGGTAAATGTGTAAATTTGGTGTATTTGATGAAAACACTCTTAATTCCATAAATGTACACCTCCAAGATCCTCAAACGGCTTCACTTCAGCTTCATCTGGGTCAAATTTACCAAAAATCTTCCAGATATGAGCCAGAAGTTTGTTTTTTCCCCGTTTGAACACTTCAGAATTCCTTGCACATTTCTTCTATGCTTCTCGTATTTAAAATCCAGTCCAGTTTTTCCCCTTTACAAAGTATGAATACAGTCGGCGTCTGAGGGCGCACTCGCTAACGGACCTCTGTGGGGGAGGCAATCCATTCATTTTAATGTAGAAGAGCTGCTCTGTTACCCACTGTTGATCATCTACAAGAGAAAACGCAGACTTTAGGGAGTTTTATTGTGCCAAATACACACAAAGACATGGGGAAGAATAAAGTGAACTGCCAAAATGTGTACAAATGTCCAAGAATGCCAGAAATGCAATAAAAAAGAGAAAAAATGCCCAAGAATGCCAATGGAAGCTACTGGCTAAATACTAGCGCCGCCTGCAGCATTTTAACATACACAGAAACATTTCTTTACTTTTCTGGAATAACATAATATTAACAACCTCTGTTAAGACTCTGTTTTGACTCATCTTTAAATAGTTGTGCTTAAAATACACATACTACTTCAGGAAATTACAACGGAATATAAGGGCCAACCCAAATAAAAAATTGTGAGGCACTACGTGATTAAAGTCATAACATTTCAATGTTAGTCATAATTTATTATCATTAAAGTCGAAGACAGAAAAAAGTCCTACACGAGAATGAACTCGTAATTTAACGAGAATAAACACATAATTTAACGAGACGATTATTAAACATGTAACAATTAATGAGAATAAACTCGTAAATTAATGATAATTAACTCGTTAAATTAACGAGAATAAAGTTCAGTACATTTATGAGAATAAAATTGTTGTCAAAATAAAGTCGTCATTAAACGTTTAGGGGCCGTTGTCAGCGTTCCGACTCAAAGTGACGGGGGCAAACCCCACGGCCAGGACGCAAACGAATGGGCTTGGAAGATTAACAGCTTAAACTACATAAAAGCAAGACAGAATCTCCACTGCAGTTTAGCAGCTGTTAGTTGTTGTTTCACTACGTGGGACTGTGCTTGCACAAATCACTTGTTCTTACAAGGTCATTGTGGATTACTTCAGCCCCTGACTGGGGACTGAGTCTGACTGGCCCAGAGCCCAGATCAGCTGTTACTTCAGGCAAGACCATGTGGGTTTGAGCACTTCAGCGCCCTCTGGAAGCACTGCCCCAGGCCGCGTACAGGGGGTCTGGAGCACTGGCCCCAGGGCCCGCTACAGGGTCTGGGTAGCACTGGCCCCAGCCGGCCCGTCAGGCACCAGCCCGGTCTGGGAGCACTGGCCCCTGGCGCAGTGCGCACGGCTCCACAAGCCCGTTGCGCTAGGCTGTGTTGTAAACACCTTATGCACACAACATAACTCATATGAATGTGACGTATACAACAGTTTAGAAGGGGGTGAAGCGGCCAAAAGTCGAGGGAGCAGATTATTGGGAAAATCGTCCAAGACTCCCTCACCTGCAGCTGTGGCTCTGAGCGCGGTCAGTGTCCTGCACGAGGGAGATTATTGTTTGTCTAAAAGTCTGAAAGCTTGCATTATAAAGTTCGATAATCTATTGTGGGCTTTTTAACTACTTCCAAGCCAAGCTCCATCTGCGTCCTGGCTGTGGTGCTGAAAGTGAATTGCGTTTCGATGATTTGATGTTGATTTCGATGTTGATCGAGTCCTGAATCTTTAAAATGTTGACTTTATTCTCATAAAAAATTATGATTTTTAATCTCGTAAAATTATGATTTTTAATCTCGTAATATTAAGACTTTCTGACTTCGACTTTTTCTCATAAAATTACGACTTAAATGATCGAATGTTTTATTACGAGTGTTTCTTGTAGAGTGTCAAGAAGTTTTTAACTAGAAGACTATCGGACTTTTAATCTCTTATACATTATGACTAAAATGTCGAAATATGGATTATCTCTTAGTCCATATTCGGGGTTGGCCCTTCTACTCCGTTGTAGGAAACGTATTGAAAGAGGAAAACAGTTGCGTTTTCCATTGACTCAACGCAAGTATCATGACAAATTTGGTCATTTGAGCATTTTTTCCCCCATACTTAAATAGTAGATGATTTGAATGTACACAACATGAATGATGTATAATATCTTACTGTAAAGGAGACGGAAATTTCTGAGTGATTCCATATACAGTAGCTAACTTTGAAAAAACTAAACACATCAACACCTTTTCATAACCTCTTTCTAGTTCAAACATTTTATAAAGACCATAAAGCTCTACAGTGATTCTGCACGCTCTTATAGCTACATTTTACACCTCGGTATGATCTTTGCACATCTGATATAAGCATGTTTTCTTATTTATCCACTGTACATTACATTTAATATCTCCGTCCGCCGCTGTTTAACCTAGGGGGCATTTTTCAGCAAGCCGGAGATTAAATAAACCCAGTGCGGTGAATAAAGCTGTGTGTTTGCTAGTCTTATCCATTTATGAAAACTAGCACGTCTGAGCTGTTGCCATGCGAACTACAGTTTATATAGTGGTGGTGAATGCCCACAGGAGCAGTGTGAGGCCAGGGATGAAGACAGTGGCCAGGGGAGAGAGAGCTCATCTGTTCCCAGCTAATGACCCCTGTCCCCTGGGTGCAAGGGCTGCTGTAATGGAACTATGGAAGGATGCAACAAATAACACGCACCATAATGCCATGTTCCAGTTATAGCAATTCAGCTGTTTAGGCTGGAAACTCTGACAAATACAAGCAAGTATTTATGATAGTTGAAGATGACTACACCTCTCAGGTCATATTTAGCAACTTCATCCATTTGTCAAATTATTTATTGCACTTGAATGAGTCGAGCTTGGAATAAAAACCACAGACATGTTAGTAGACGAGGCATTCAGGGCTCATGCTATCAATCAGGAACTTGGACTCTGCAACCGGACCCCTGTATGTTTTCTTATTAACCCACATTTTGAATAATAGAGGGTATTGGCCATGCAAAAATGAATTGTTGAGTGTGTAAACCTTTTGGTGTTTTATTTGAGATATTCATTAGCGTGTAAAACTAGCATCTGGTTAGCATCTGCCAAGTGATCGAGTTCGGTCAACAGGAAGAGAGAGAGAATTTTGCGTCGATAAATGTAATGGCTATCTGCTAAACGCCCATGAAAGTAATAAAAAGAGCAGTGGACAAACCTGATAAATTGTTGGATCACTACAGGTCAGTTTCTCACTACATAGTCAGAGTACATTTTAAAGAATGCTCTTAAAAATTTCCTTTGGTTTAACATTAGACTAAATGAATTCTATGATGTTTGATGACACAATCTTGAGCACCATAGGTCACTTTGAATCAGTTGTAAATCCAAAAACAATAATAAATACAGCACATGCAAATATTTCATTTAAAGGGATTGTATTATGTAAAATTGACTTTCATGAACTTTTAACCATGCCGAAACTGTGTTGCCTCATCATTATCTTACTCAGAATTGCACTTCAATAAACTTCAAAGTATTCACAAAATTCTTCACTTCACCTCACCGATTTGAAGCAGTTGTTTAGGTCAATTTTAATCAGCTGTTTAGGTTGAAAATTTGCTGAAAATAAGGAAGTTTTTGCCTGTTTCTAAGTTCCAAAGTTTATCTATTCAACAAATTACAACAAAATTACACACAGCCCATTTCAGTCAAGTTGTTTGCGTCGAATGACAAATACAATACATGTAAAAAATACGATTGTTCAGACATCTTTACCTAAGCGCCAAAGTATATACATTTATCAAACTGTTTATTGCAGTTCACCTATTTTATTACATTACTCTTTCCAACATCCTGCATCAAGTTGTTTATATTTTAGTGTGAATTTGAAAAAGTTAGTCTGCGTCCACACAGGGTATAGATATATATTTGTGTGAGTTGGTGCCATGTTGTGACAGAGGAGCAGCAGGATTCGCAGTAAACTTGGCGAGCACACCTGATGTATTTTGATACGGCCTCAGGGAGAAAGAGCCTCCATATCTTTCTGCCACTGCACCTCTGATTGCCTCCCCTCTGTACTGCCATGTGTATTTTGTGTGTACTTTTGGGTACCGATACAGCAAGTGTTGAAGTTGACCTGTGTACATATTGTCAGCACATTAGGGTTAGATGTGTACATTAGCGTTGCAGTGCTGACAGTGCTGTTTGCGTGTGTGGGTGGGTGGGTGTCATTCTGCTTATTCAGGTAAACATGCACTCGCATTAAACGGTATTATGCTTTTTTTTTGTCTATCCAAACAAATTTTAGCTACACAGCTACGCATATTTAAAATCAGGCGCTGCACTTGATTTTCACTGTCTTTATTTTAAATGGTTTGCAGCAGTTCGAGTATTCCCCACTGAACATCCGAATTATTCACAGCAATGAGTTTATTCGCACTTTTCAGAACTTTCAGCGGTGAGTGGAGTTTTGTTGTCACGGTAAGGCTAACAGTAACTAGCATGCTAACAGTGCTAACACCAATTTTAGCTACCCCACCGTACATCCTAATTATTCACCGCGAGTTTAGTAGCACTTTTCAGAACTTTCAGTAGTGAGGGGTTTTGTTGTTATGGTAAAGCTAACAGCAACTAGCATGCTAACAGTGCACTTCCTGCTTTGTGGAGAATAAAATGCTTTATAGTTAGAATGGCTCAATGCTAACTTTTTTGGAGCTTTTAACCCTTTTAAACCTGTTTAAATAAGTCCTTTTCCACATTTGTGATGTCATAGGTTGTTGCTCTGAGATCTACTGTGCTGTTCTTAAATCCATAAATAATCGATTCTGAGAATTTCTGCCGTTAAATTCATTCAACTGCGTGCCTGCATTAGTATGTTGCGGGCAAGCTAGGGATGTTTATTCCGCGTGGTTGAATTTAATTTTTTTTTATATTTTCAAACTTGCCTGTAAACATTAGTCAATTAGTGAATTTGTCAAAGAATGGAATGTTTAGAATGAGTTTGGTGAAAGTGAAAGAAGGTCTGAATATTGTGGATTATTTGATCAAGTATCGTATATTAAACAAAACACAACCACAACAGAAATTCAAGGTCTCACACAGGCCTATAAAAGTTTCTACAGTGTCCCTTGCAGTGTCTACCAGAACTGTGTGCCATTATGAAACACATATTTGGAGACTTACTATATAGTCGCATACTTTCCTTTCTTCCACAACAATGCAAGCAATTCCAAAAGCTACATTTCTTCATAGCATTTGTAAAATACATGTCCGCTATTTTCTCTTTTCTTAATGTAATGTTATTGCTTTTTCAATCTTCTCAAGGTTCCTTAAAGACCAAAACAAAAATCTCATTCACTGTGCAATTTGGGCTAGCACCTTAACGCTGCTGATGACGATGCTAACGTGCTAATAGTCATTCTTCACATTGTTTTGATGATGTACGGGTCTTTCCAGGGGCGGAGTACTTAGCATAGGTGTTTTTTTGTTTGTTTTTTGTTTTTTTTACTTCAAAACAAGTAGAAGTACAAAATCCTTCAAGAAATTATTGGGGCTGAAGGCAAAGTTTTTAGGGAAACTTCTTCTTCAACTGTCTGTATGTAGGCTAACATCAGATTTGTATAATTTTAACAACAAAACATATATAGAAGACTTATTATGTATACATTATGATTTTTTTGTTTTTGTTGAGGTTTTAAATCACAATATTGATTAAAAAAATACTAAATTAAATTAAAAGTGCGTTGATTTGTTGTTAAAAATCCCTGTAAACATAATCACAACAAAGTGCGCTGCTAAGCACGGCTACAGCTCACAGTAGGTGGAGTTTTAAAATTGTTGTGTATCACCATTCAAGAAAAAAAAAAGAGAACAAAGTACAAAGCAGTGAGTGTGTATGAGAAGGTGCTGAAAACGTGAATCTTTCGGCGCAATAGCAATCTTGCACTGGTTGGGGACTTTTATTTTTGTATCAGTAATAAGACAATTAAAACATATTTGGAACTTCAACTGGCCCCTGGAAAAAAGCCTTCTGATAGTACTGGTAAAAAGGTTGGGCAACGCTGGAAATAATGTAATATTTTCACCATACAACTTTTGTCAGTTGTAGGAAGAGTAACTCAAGTAACACTATTATTACTCTGTCAAATACATTACTCGGGTAGCAGTAAAAGTATGGTGTCTGAAAATGACTCAGAAGTACAATTTTATTTATCCCTTTTTCCGCATTTATTCCAGCATCTGATAAAAAATAAACTCCTAAAATGAAAAAAAAATATAGAATTATAATTAGAAGGCCTTATATATGCCTTTTTTGTGTGTGTTTGTTTTTACTTTATTACATGTCCCTAAATCTCTTTTTGTGTGTGTGAAATTAGCTTCAGCTTTGAAAAAGGAATTGTCAAAACCCAACAAATGCTCAGTCTGTCAGTCCAAACCTCCAACAGCCGCTTTACTCCTCCTGATATTTACCCAAATAAATCTGGGCGGGATTTGAAATCTGCTGTTCCTCTGTGCAGAACTTGTTTCCACTTATAATCAGAGTAAATCAGACAACAAATGCCAAAATTACAGAGTCACAAAGAGTCCAGCCAAGTGTTTGTACTCCAAAAGGTTCAGGAACCGTTTTAGTCAGGTGAAAATTAGCCAAACGATGAAGTTACTCAAGTAAATGTAACTGAGAACTACCCACCTCTGGTACTTAGAGTTTTTTGAGTTTTTTTTTTTTTTTTTTTACATCAGATCTGGTCCTACAGTACATTGTGTCAGACATTTGTGTAGAGCATGAGAATAAGCTGGTGTGGCGCTGCTGGCGTTTAGAGTAGTTGTATCAGATCGGATTTGTGCTCGGAGTCTCTGGAGGATAGTCCCAAGAGAAGGGAACATGTCAGTGTTATCACCATCTGACTGTCAAATCCACTGTGTCAGGAGAAGCAGGGGGGCTGGGGAAGAAGATTGATCGATGTGTTGTGGATTGACTGATGAGGTAGGACAAAGAAAGCAATTGTGTTGATATGGGCCCGATGGGTGGTTTGGAAGGGTTAGGCGAGTATGGCTTTCAACAGTTAAAAGTTATGTGACTTAATGTGTGTATGTATTTAATCTACATTAAAACCAGGACAGTACACAGATAACACGCATCGCAAAAGAGAAAATATGTTCAACAAGCCATTTTCCATGTGTATTCATGGGCAGATTTAATCAGAAGAAAATGTATCTTCAGTATACACAACATAAACAGCAATTCTTCAAAAAATTCAAATATTTCATAAATGTCCAATACATCAATAAGACTGAAGCTGCAAAATTCATCTTGGACTTGAAATTCATTATTCATTAACCTAAGTAATACAGTATGGTAATAAGTATATATTAATTGACATCCTGAACACCGATACATATTTAATTTTTACCTTATCTGTGAAATGGTACAAATAATCTTGAAGCTGACATCATGCCATTACATCAGACCCATCAGACGGACTCAGGATCAAACAATACAACAAGCTCTGTTTTCCCTGTTGCACCGAATAAAGACCTGGAGAACGATCCTCGCCGCCTCTTTGCTCTTTGCTAAAACTTCAACAACCTCAACTGGAAATGTGTTCCATTTTGTTTATGCTGTGGAGGTCAAATAAAAAAGGTCAAATCGGAATGTACAGATGACAGACTACAATCTGTTCAGTTCGCCGCTGAAAAAAGCCTCTTAAGGGAGGCGGAATAGCATCGTGAAGAGGTGGTGATCATTTTTGCAATATCGGACCTCTGTAATTGTCTGTATTTTGTAATTAAGGAGACACATTATGCTTTTTTCAGGTACTTAGTGTAGATCACCACTTTACATTTTGTTCATTGTAAACTGCAATATTGATCTAAAATGGCTTCGTAATAGAAACAGGTCCATTGACTTTTTTATTTAGGATTCCGTGACATTTTCATCCTCGGAGGTGGAATTTTCGAGCCTCAGTTGCAGGACAATACAGGATTAACTCAAACATGCAGGAATCAATCACAATACAATTTAGAGTCAACTAATGATGAGGAAACACTGTTGTAACACGGTTAAAAACTCATTAAAGTGGATTTTACATCCTTTAATATTTCCCCTTTAAACAACACTGAGAGCATGCTGGGGCTGCTGCTAATGACAGCTTTCAGAGTGGTTATCTTTCCCATAAAAACAGAGGCACACGCAGTAAATAGGCTTAAGATAATCCTCTATCTTAAAATGTATAGTAACAACCACTCGTGATCCATCTTGCCAATTTAGACACGTTGGATGACTATGCCTAACAGTTGTTTCTCTATCAGAGGGTAGCCATGAGAGTATACAGAGTCACTTTTGAAAATGGAGTTAAGTAATGGAGTTTTAAGTGTTGTAAACTCTCACTGATCCCAGCATAGAATACCCTGGCTCACACCAGATTGATCTGTGTCTCAATCTGTCTCTGGATTGATTTCTTCACATGATCAAATCTGGAAAGGCTCTCGCCGAAAGCTGTTGGGACGTTAAACAAATACTTCCCGCTGACTGGTCGAAGCGTCACAACGGAAGAGGCAGAAACATTGAAATAGTGTTAAATCCAGTGTTCAGAAAAGCACAATCTCTCATCCACATTGTAAAAACAAAATAGTCCGTATTTCTCCTAAAATAGGCTTATTTTGACTTTCGCCACAACCACAATGCTGCTCTGTGATTGGTTCCAGTCCGGCCTGTCGGCCCCAAATGCCTGTTTACCACTGGTACGGACGGCAAATGAACCAATGGGACCCTAACAAGAGCGATTCTTTGTGAAGTCACAAAGATTGCCAAACACTTACTTTACCTCAATAGTACAGCTGTCTGGAATACAATGTGCACTATTTAATGTTTTGTCTGTCATAATATTAATGCATAAAATGTTTTACTGTTACTCAGTACTCAGTTACTCACAACTTTTTACCTCTACTTTATTTTTATGAATAAAAAAAAAAACCAATAGTTTGTTTTCTTGAGTAAAAAATGTGGCTACTCTACCCAACGGTGCTTGGCCAACAGGTTTAGTCCGGTCAAAAAGTCTGATGGAACGATGAGCACAATCCATACACAGAATCTGTAGCCAGGAGTGCTTGGTAAGATCCATTGATCGATGCTAATGCTCCCAGTTTAGTGTCATATGAAGAGGCCTCAGGAGCAGTATGGCGACGAGAGAGAACATGAGCATGAGCAGGGGAGGAGGGGAAGAGTTCTAAAAAAGGCGGACCATCTGGTGAGAGGGAATTTGATTAGCACTGCACACCCAACGATGCCCACATGCCGGATCCCGTGGGTGCAAGCATGTGTTATGAGGAGTCACCAGGAGCGAGGGGCTGTGGAAGAAGATTACATACACCTTCATTCAATTGAATTCACTATGGGAAGAGTACCAGTTAAACAACGCAGACCACACAAGATAATGGGACAACAACTTTCACATGACTACAGCCTTTCAAAGCGCTCTCTCTTTACCCTGCTTCTACCACGTCACAATCTTCCACTGCAGAAGTAGAATAATCAGCCTCTCCATTTCATCTTCTTCACCATCTTTCTTATCGAGGCCTTCTCGATGCATCACAGCCGTCTCAAATCCAGCAGGGTATAAGCGTTAATGTTAACGTTTCAGCATGTCAGGCTGGAACCCCTAAACAGACAGGCCTCTACTCTGGCAATGTTCAAATCGAAATCTAAATCTTGGCTGTGCATATGACTGAAATGCTTTTCTTTGCACTCTTCTTCTTTTGTCTTGAACTGTTATTTTTGTGATTTCTGCCATGTCTTTGTGATTTTAATGTTTTTTTTTTTTTTTTTCTTGTTTTGTGTGAAGCACTTTGAATTGCCTTGTGTATGAATTGTGCTCTACAAATAAACTTGCCTTGCCTTGCATTGCCTAAACCTGGCTCATGCCACATCTATATGTTTATCGTTCTGAATTGAATTCTACACATCAGTCAGCCTGGAAAGGCTCTCACTGAAAGCCGTCGGAAAAAGAGGGAATGTCATGACGAACATTTGAATCTGATATTTTGAAGTGTCACAACCATGCATAAAGTGCCTGTATATGCAAGTAAAAAAAAAAAGCTCTGTATTTCTGCTAGAATGCCTGACATTGCTGCCATGTTTGGGAACTTACAAATATTGTGAATATTCACCTGGCTAGCAGGGTTAGGTCCTGTTTTTTTTGATACATGCGTTAACAATACATCCTGTTCAGTTCCAATGCCTGAGCTATACCATGCCAGATTCAAATAAAACAGCAGGTGCACTGCTGATTCTCATCTCATGGTTACTGGCGTGCGCTTAAGTTTCTCTTTTGCTTTCCCCTTATACAGCACTTTATATCAAAGGCAGCGCTGCGGAGCACGCTTTTACTATATGTTTACCTGAGCAGAGGATTAAGGTGAACGTTACGCTGACTCATTTGGCTGCATCTTTACACAGACCCACTTGTTTTGTTGGTTCCTTACCAAAGAGGAGCCCAGTCCTATTAGGTGTTGTTTTTTAAGGGAGAACCGACTGCACTACTGGCATTTTGTGTTCCAGATACACTTATTTTTGCAACAAGCACCCAATGTAGTTGACAGGTTTAGGTTTAAAGTACTTTCTGTGAGTGGGACTTCATTCTCCGTGTCACTGTCTCCCCGGTCACAGAGATGAAATAATGTCATCTTTATGTATCTTCATGTTGTTATTTTCTGATCATTACAATAACCTTGTGCTCGACTCCGCAGCAGTTTGTCCACATCATTTCTATTGCTTACAAACCTCTGTCTGGTTACTGTCAGTGGGGAAAATAACACTTTCCGAGGAGTGGGGTTATTAGGGGCTATTACTTCACAAGAGCTCTCCCACTCTTCGCATTTGCTCAATACTTCATGCATGAATAATCCAATACAGGCAAAAGTGCAATATTTCCAGGCCCAACCGTGGAGATTATCAGAGAGGCCCCCCGGAGAAGCCCAGTGCACTGCTAATCACACAGCAGATACATCTTTCTTATCTGAGCCCACTCCTAACAAGCACATAATTGCTAATATCGGCGCTGCGCTGGAGAACTCATGCCCCGGAGACTGGCTATGTATACACACCCCAATAGAGACACAGGGACAAGTTGCCATAGGAACAAGAGAGTCTTGCATTATCACCGTGATCAAATGGAAGAACAAGTTAACTTATAAGTGTGACAAGTCTCTATAAAGGTCCTATTATTATATTATTTTTAATGCAGAATTCAGGCTTTTTATTCTTTTTTGTTAAATGACTTTTAGACCTTGGACCGTCTGGCCTTAGCCTTTCAAGTTAAAATATTGTCTATAGAGAATCAAATATATCCGAAGCTTTGTTTTATACAAAACCATCTGAGAGGGGAGGAGCTCCAGCTACTGCTAAACTGAGGCCGTCTTTTATAAAATGCAGTCGTGAAGTTGGGTAGCAACTAAGACATGAATCAAGAACTGAAATAGTGTGGTGGTGAATGTTTTCCAACACAAGGGAGCACTCACCTAACCTGGCTCACACCAGATTGAGCTGTGTCTCACTGAATTGAGTTCTTCACATGAATCAATCTGGGAAGACTCTCGCCGAAAGTCGCCAAGACATTAAAAGAAGACTTCACTCTGCTGGGTGGAAGCGTCATAACAGCGGAAGAGGCAGAAAAATCTCAACAGTGTTAAATCCAGTGTTCAGAAAAGCACGGTCCTCTTTCATCCACAAATGTTTTTGAAAAACAAAACAGTCCGTATTTCTCCTAAAATAGGCCGTTGGCAGTACTTTTGGTTTCGGGTTGTTTTGACTTTGGCCCAAACCACAGTGCTACTCTGTGATTGGTTCCAGTCCCGCGGGCCCTAAATGCCCTAATTGGCCCGTTAAACCACTGGTGCGGACTGCAAATGAAGCAGCGGGAGCCTTACAAGATGGATTCTCAAGAGTTTGTGAAGTTACAAAAATCTGGAGAATTCATCTTGCTAAGGTTAGCGCTCACCTGTCCAACCATCTCATCTGATCTCAGAAGCTAAACGGGGTTGGGCCTGGTTTGCACTTGCACATGAGACCGCTGAGAAAGCCAGGCGCCACAGTGGGGCAGCAGTGGTTCGAGTGCAAACTGTTTTTGTGTGCAAACCCACATTAGCTAGAATCAATCTGGCGTGTAAGTGATTGCTGGTGAAGAGATGGTGCAGATTGACAGCGTTGCTTCCGTCAGTCTGCTCCAGGGCAGCTGTGACTGCATTAAAAGACATGACTAATGCAATGTAATGTGTCTTAGACTGACCCAAAGTGCTATAAATTGGATATATTATAAATAATATTCTTATTAACAAACAAAATAATCACCCAAAAAGTGGCAAAATCCATCAGCCACACTTATGCGAATATGTTTATTTTATTATATTTTTTAGGTCTCCCATGTGTGTCTCGTTCAATTTGGAAATATTTAACCTGGAATTGGTGACACTCGTGGTCGAGTAGACAGCACATATGCCTCTCGTGCGGGGCAAGCCACAGCGTCGTGGCGTCGTATCTGGCTCTTGACACTTTGCTGCAGCATGACATTCCCTGGTCTCGTTCCTATTTTACTGTCCTGTCGAATGAAGCGCCCGACAAAAAGAAAATTGAAAAAGAAAGAAAACTGATGCAGGATCCAAAGCAGCAAATAAGACTGACTTGACAAATTTACAGTAATTCTGTCTCATGGAGTTGACAAAACCCTGGAGATATCTGGACATCAACTGGCCAAAAGTCTGAAGATGGAAACTAGCCATGTTTACTATAATCTGTACATATTTATATACACAATGTTCATTCATGTGTATGTAAATATGGGCTTTTACAAATGAATCAGATTAGATTATAAAATAACAAACGAGAACTAATGTACTTAAGAAATTCAACTGAACTGCTTCACTCAAGGCCTGAATAAAAATATGGGACTTTAAACCAGCTTTTCACTAAACTCGCTCCCGATCCGAGTCTTGGAGCTCCTCATTACCTCTGCTGTTTCCATTGTGGCACAGTAAAGCGAGCGGGCCTACAGCAGTTCAGCAGCACAGTGAGACGCAGTGACAGGCAGCCGGAGATGAGAGCTCGCACCAAAATAAACAGAGTGGAATTCAAATATGAGCCAAAGGAAAAACATGACTACTGGTTTACTATCTCACAAAACACAGCCCAAGATGCGAACAGGTTTGTGGTTCGAATCCCGCTTCAGCCAGTTCATGCTGCCACTGCGTTTTTTGGGCAATGCACTTCATCTGTGAATGTGGCGAGTGTGTGACTGGGAGTGTTTGAAGGCGTGTTGGTGTAACTGCCGCAATTCTGTCAGTTCGCCTCAGAGCAGATGGGACAAAAATAGTTTACCAACAGAGTGAAAATAAAATCAAAAAGGGCTGTGTTTTGGAAGCTTGTCACGTGTATGAAGTGCAACAACGTTCCAAAAATCCACTTGTTTTTCATAGTTTCCACTTAAAAAGCCTTTGATTTGATTTCTCCTAAATTGGAAGCACCTGTTTTTAATACCTTCTTTTCTGCATTTCATGATCTAATTTAAATAAAGAACGTGCATGTTTGTGCTCAAGGTATTCCATTTATTGCGAAGCCCAGCCACTTAAAGTGTCAGATACCTGAAGCTACAGCGCAGGGCAGCAGCGGTGTTTCCAAAGCAAATTAGCCCGCTGTTAGCCGCGGTTAGCAGCGCTTGTGTCGCCTTGCAACACTGGGATTTCACAAATTGGGCTAAGCAGAGGCAGTTGTCACTTAGTTAGTTATTAGTTTTAAAGATTGACATAGGTAAGTTCACACCCCGTTCCGATTCCCCGATGTGTGATGTCATATTCTACCTAGGCCACGAGATCTTCTGTGCTGGTTTAAGTCCATAAATCCTCACCATTCTGAGCATTTCTGCCTCAAATTGCATTTATTACAACACACTGAGCTAGCATTTGAGTCGTGCTGCTGTTCAATTCCCTTTGCAGCCAGTAGATGGAACCCAAAGGTCAGTTCCAAGCATGGAAAAAGCCAAGAGTAAGGGTTCTTTCTTTTTCTAAAACATGAGATGCCAAAGTAAAGGTACTCGATGGCATATTTAAAGGTCAGTAACAATACAAACAATGTATCATATCTGTACTTTAGATTTCACACCAGAAGTTTTGCAGGAACCTTGTTTTTGTTTGCTTTTGCTTGCTTCTACTTTTTTACTAACTACGCATTTCTCACAATGTGGTTTTTGCTGACAGTTTTGTTTGTAAAACCGTCTTTGAAACTTCCTTTCTTGTCACTATAATTTCAACATAAAGTGGCTTGTAACTCACTCTCCATATCAACAATACATCGCCAGACACGCTTGCAATCAGAAATCTCTAACCACAAGACATGTTTATTGCATTAGCTGCACCGCATTACCAGCTCTATCTATAACTGCAGCTCTGCTAATGTGACATGAAGAAACGGCTCCATAACTTTCAGCGCGTGTGTGGGGAGGATCACATTATGAGTCTCGCTGTACTAATCATCCCTGCGATACCTTCAGGGACCGTCGGCGAGCTGTGGTTTTATATCTGCTAACAGCGTGTTTTCGTTCTCCCCGGGTTTCCGAGTGATGCTATTTCAATGGGACACATAGACACGGGAATCCAATAGTGCGGCGTCTAATTGAGTTGGTAATAGAGTGTGTGATGTGTCCACAGAGGGGAGAGGGAGATGGACACGCGCTAACAATAGAAGTTGTCTGCTAAAGGTCAAGCGAGGACTGGGCAGGTTAGTTGTGTTGATGAATATGATGGTCATTATAGCATAGCAAAACAACTTTAGTGTGGAGGCTAGTTGTGTCCTGCTGAGGGTGGCATTGCTAATTAAAAAGGCTAGTTCACATTGTGGAACATTGTCCAAGGATGAGCATGGGCAACAATCTGATGTAGAATAAATTGGATATTTCCTTGCAGATTTCATTCACAGGGCTTAAATTGTTGCTGCTTTGATTTTCTTTCATTTCTGGAGGTATAGGGGGATCCAGGGGGAGTGTTTTGGAGGAAATATCTGAGTGAGACGATTAAAAAAGTATGTGATGATAATCCAATAACTCAGTAACTTTGACCTTTTCACCCAGTCTCACCAACAATAATAGCTTGGATTTGTTTTGCCCTTTACAAGGTTGACAAGCTTCCAAAGCACTGCAGCATTCACTCCCCCTACTCTGTGGTGGTAAGTTACCTTGGTAATCATAACTGCCATTAAAACTGACGGAAATATGACCAATATTATGCACTCTGAACCAACTCCTTCGCCAAGTGTCTTGCCCAAAGACACAACAGCGTGCACTAGTCAGAGTTGGGAATGGCAAGATTTGGTTGATGACACATGACATTATGGGACATTTTGGGAAGTGCTCTGGAGATGCTCAAATTGAGCAATTTGTATGCCTCTTCAAAGCGGCACTGAGGCTGTGGCTCACACACTCGCCTCAAAGCCAGTCCACAGGTTCTACTCCTGGGCGGTGGCATGGGTTCGTTCTGTGCCGAGTTCAACCTATAACATAGAAAATGTAGTCCTGACATAGGTCGGTCAGTTTTCACAAATTCGCAATGTGTTGAAACTGGAACGGCTCTTTTTCACAACGAGCTGCATATTGAATCTGTGCCCCGCTGAAAACTGTGGAAGGGCAGTTTCTCTGGGGAAGGGAGGCTTCTGTTAGCTCCTTAATACAACTGGACAACCTGGTTCTCTTACAAAAGGATGACAGTTCAGTTCCGATCTGTGCGGTGATTGGCTGTCAGAAGGCAGAGTGCGGCAGTGGACCCGCGATCACAAAATACCACACATTTAGGCCCTGTACGTTTATATCTACGCGAGAAATTGGCAGTAAATCCGTCACGATACTGTGGCTTCATTTCTATTGTAGAGTGCTCCAGCAACGCACCGGAAAAGCACACTAAAAGTTGTCTCCAAAATGTTAACAGGAAGTAAGACTACTGCTGCAATGTGTACAGTTTGTCTGAGAGCACAGCACTGTTTGGTGGTATGTCAGATCTGGAGTCTCTAGGCAAGCTTTTCCACTGCTCTTTATAGTCAAATGCAGAGGACAAATGTACCTTAACATTAGCTTTAAGATACAAAGTGGGAAAGATAACAGCATGATATGATATAGAACTTTGTAATTGCTTTCTATAAGTTGCATTCAGCCAGTCAAGCTACCTTTCTATTAGCATTACTTCCTTTCAACTTCTGCAGTTTTCTTTTTCTGTTGAGACTGCAGACACACACACGCCCTAATGCTGCACACTGCGCTGTCTGATATCCGCTGAACCTGGATAGACCTGAGTCATCTTCATTAGCCCAACAACAGTGTCTGCATTCTTCTGCTCCTATCAAACGTATCTATGGATCCTCACTCAATGTGCTGCTTTCTGCTTATTAGACATCACACAAACATACAGGGCTGTGCGAGTTGTGCGGAGTGCAGTGGATTTGTGAGAGTAAATGATGAAATCCCTCGACTTGCATGTCCCTCCAGATGGAACATGGGAGGGATGGAAAGAACAGCAAACAAGTTGAGATTTTTGCCAAATGCAACAAATTGGCGTACTAAAACAGAACGTACGAGCTGAAAATGTGTTCAAATGATGATGTTTAGTTTTGTATCAGATGACAAGGGGAGAGTACACATAGAAAGGTGCTGTTTTGTTAGGAATCATGCAAAAACTCTGCAGACTTTCTTTCTGAGGTTTGCATGTTCTCCTAGCAGTGGACATTTTGTTGACTATTTTTGACATTGTTTGTCATATTTGTGCTGATTAAAACTAAATGTAATCCCAAAGTCTTAAACTATGACTAAAAGTAGACCCAGCCCTCCCTCGAGTGCAGACGTGTTTTCGCTCTGCTCCCGCTGCCTGCTCCTTTGCCCTGTCTCGTCGACTTTTTCTCTCGAAATCACGGTGCAGCCTGCCCCCTTTGCCTGCTTTCTCCGATAATGAATCGATTGATTGGTCTCTGAGTGCATTGGATAAAGTTTTTTTTCCCAGAGAAAAGCATCCCGCCGGGAGAAGCCACCTGTCCCACGGAACGTCCATCGCGGGGGGTACTTACGGGACTATTGGAACAACTGGCAGGTCCTATGCATCGAGCCTCTGCTCATAGAAGATGTAGAAGACCTATTCGGATTTGGATTTATGATCGCGGGATTCCTACTAATTGGGCTTGGAGTCGCCTTGGTCTGTTGGAAAATTGGGAAGACAGAAAAATTCACCCAGCAACTGTCTGGCAACAACAACAAAACTTTTTGGAATTGAGTGAAAGGATGAAAGGACTTGAACAGAGACTTGAGCACAGCATGGTGGCAACTCATAGACCCCAAACCAGAACATCTCCGGTCTGATTATGGAGTTCCAGAAGCTGATAGTTGGGCGAAATCAGGAATATGTGAACTTTTGCTGAAAGATGGAGTAACTCGGTGAACACAAACTGATTGCTACTCAGAGGACCAGAAATGATTGGACTATTGATCTTGCTAATTATTGGATCAACCAAATGTATCAAAGTTTTTTCCCTAGTTAATGTGCCAAAATCTCCCTTCTCCTCCTTATCTCCTTCCCGGCCTTGGAGAAACAAGCCGGAGAGCCGGTCGCAGCAACCCACACACACAAACAAGACACTTGGCCTCACTCACTGTCTGCACTTCCCACTATATATTTCTTCTCCAGTTTGTGACCCATCCCCCATCCACTGAAAAACTCCAACACGTGACCACTGTACTGTATTCATAATATGTGTTGTATATTGTGTATTATTGTTCAAGTTCCCCAGCAGGCGCTGCACGGCTGCCCGGGTGACTGATGCGCTTTTGCATGTCTCTCATGTCGCATCTGTCATCAAATCCCGTTCCTATGTTGTGAATTCTGTTCACTGTCAATGGCAATAAATATATCCTGATTCCGGATGAAAGGGGCAAGTGGAGACTAGGTCCAAGATCCACTTTTCAGTCCTAGAGCCTCAAAGTAGAGCAGCAATAAACTCAACATGTCTGAAAAAATAAAAAATCTCTTTTCTGATTGACTAAAACCATGATGGATTTTGACTGCTAAATTAACATGACATTTTTCAGATAAAAACTAGACTAAAACAAGAAGCAAATGACTAGAGGACAAAATCAAATTTGTCCTCCAGTGCCTTCAGTATCCGGGCTCGTCCATCAACATTCGTAATCGACTGCGTTCACGCTTGTTTGGTCCCGGTTTGAGCCTAATAAGGTCACACGCCATCTACTGGTCACCAAGGCAACTGCTCTGTCACGACACGCCCCTCTGCCACTTGAGGGTGACGTGCATTTGTTTTGGTCGACTAACGCTACATTTTGACACCGTGCAACGTCACCAGAAAATACTGCGGCAGGTTCAGTCTCCATTTTGAAACCTGCTGCGTCATGGGTTTGCGTCACGGGTAGGCCCACTCATTTTTGTCCCAAGTGGAGCCAGTCAGAGGGCTTAGATTAACTACAATATAAGAGTCATACAGAAGAGGTATAGTCCTGTCCTGGTCCAGACAACGTGACTGCTAATGGAGCCATACATTTGTTGTGAACACAAATTAGCCACAGAAAAACTCAGAGTATGATGATGGTTTATAGACTAAAAAACAAACGTGAATAAAGCTAAATCAAAGTCCAGGTGTGTTTTAAGGGTTTTCAGAACATGATTAAAGCTCAAAAGAGTCCATTTGCATGATATTTGTCCTTTAAGTAATCCACTGCCTCTAGTATGGAGCCATTTCGGACAATTCGAATCATTCACCTCTAACTTTGTGAATGATCTAAGCTAATTGCCCTTCAGAATTGTGCTGACTTCTATCACTGATAATCGGACCACCTCTGTGCCTGTCTGATATATGTAAAAGCATGTCCATTTGTATGCTGCTGGACTGGCTCTGGTTCCATCTGCATAAGACCAAGGTAATTAACATCTTCACCTGGCTCCGCTTTGTTCCCTGAAAAAGCCCAATTAATCACAGAGACAACATTGGGAACGGAGTCGCGCCACCAAGCGTGAAATTACCTTTCTCACAACCCTACCAGCAAAGTCCATAAACACTGATCCTGCCAGCACATACCTTCGGACAACTGCTCTAGCGGGGCTTTGTCTGACACTTGTCCTGGCCTTGCACGCAACTCAAAAGGCCAGTCACATACAAGAAAATAAAAGTTTTATGTCTGTTTAAAGTAATTGGTTTGGGTCAGATCTGTATTGTATTGTTGGCAAGGCAGGTAGACAACTGAAGCTGCGTTTCCAGTGGGCAAAACAAACCCAAATTAATCTAACTGTGTGCACATACCAATGGAGAGTTCTATCCAAATAAAATGGTGAAACTGCTAATCTCTTTATCCTCCAGTATGATTTGTGATCCTGTTAACGGACATGCATGCATTATTTGTATTTGTTATCTACCTGTAAACATGCTTTTACTTTGTACTTTTGCTGTGGCATCTCATGTTTAACACATTACTTTCTATTAGTGAGGCATTCCCTCTTCATTATTGGTGTTTGGCGCAAGTATCTACTGGCAGCAGTAGGAATTACCAATGAGGGAATTTAAAAAAAAAAAAACACAGTTTGAGGCAGATATGCTCAGAAAGATCTGGCAGCACTTTACGGACAGAAAAACAGAGCAAGGAGTTTCTTCCTTTGATGTCAGAATTTTAGGATACTTGAAACGGAGTGTTCGCAACCTCGCAAACAGGATAAATGAAACTATCTACAACGTGATTGAACGCTGATTGAATACAGCTCATTATAAACATTATAACATGTTTAAAAGTTCAAAAAATAAGTACATTTAGCATAATATGTGTCCTTCAAAAGTATGGTGACTTTAGCTAGTGTTATTTATTACAATTATTCTGTCCACAAGAGCAAGTCCAGCTTGTGCGAGTGAGAATGGACACACAACAAAACAAAAGCACACAACCGGAACAAAAGTATATGCTACTTCTGAGTTATAACACACAATTTCACTTTATAATTACTTTTAGTTGTCACAAAAATCCTTACTAGGATAACTGTGCAAGTACTAAGCTAAGTATATGTTATGTATTAGCTCTTACAGTGGAGAAACTCAGCTTTTTTGCACAATAAAGGGCAGACAGGAAGTAGTCTTTTGCAATCCCAGTACAAATTCTGTAAAAAAAAAAAAAAAAAGATTACGGTACTAAAACAACAAAAATGATGTGCAATTGCACCTCTGTGACAGCTAACATAAATATTTTAGTCATTCTAATTCTTCCATTGAACATGCACAAGAACACAAGGCAATAGTTCAAGCTCAACATTGAAAAATCACAAACTTGTCTTCCTTGCAGTAGAAAAAGCGAGCTTGTGGGCCAGGTACAGCCACCGCACACCTCCCCAGAAACTCCTCCAGAACTCCCTCCGGATGCACCAATCAATTCCTTTCAAACTTTTCCAGCCAGGACCTCTCTCCGTCTCTCTCTCTCTCTCCCTCCACAACAGCAGAGACGGGCTTGCATATCCCACCGGCGAGGGTATGAATCACCACCGAAACCCACTCACTAACCTGCTCCCCGTACGGAACTACCTGCCCCCCCATCCCTACCCGCCCACCGCATGCTCCGTCTCTGTACTTAACCCCAGCCTTACTGCTAACTGGTATATCGATGGAGTAGGGGGGGTAGCCTATTTCTGGCTGGGTGCATGGGAGTGGGTGGCTGGAGACAAGGTTGAACTTTGCTGGAGGTTTCTTGGAAGAAGTGCAGTTTGAATATAAAGCAAATAGATGAGCTGGAGATGAAAAGTTTTGAATCTTTTATTGTAGTCTGAAGTCTTCAGGATTGGGAGTGTTTTCAAACTAACACTAAATGGCTTGTACCTGATTTTGAAACTCAAGATTGTGTTTTAGTTTGAACTGTTAGCCCCCCCCCGATCAAAATTGTCAATTAGCAGCTTTTACAAGATAATGTTTGATGTAAAGGGCATTTATGTCGACGAGACTAAATAAAAGTCAGGTACAGGCCCTTTAAAGGTCACATTTTTTGCAATATTTGTATAGTTATTAGCCTTTAAACATGCTCTTGAGTAACTTTAGTTTGGCATCTTAAGTTTTAGAACAAACAAAAAAACAACATTTGGATTTCTGTTTCCCATGGGACTACATGAGTTTTGGCGCCATCTACATAGGGAACTACACACAGTTTAGGATAAACATTTCAAGCCCCTGGTTACTTCCTGGTCTCAGTAACCAGTTGCACTGATCGTGATCAAACAGGAGAACTTTACAGAACGAGTCTGCAGATGATTTATGGACTTAAAAAACAACAGAGAAGATTCAGAGAAGAGTGTTTTGGATGCTCGGAGGAAGAGGACTTGTATGAAGTTACTTGCTTCTCCAGATATGTTTTTGATGAGTGAACAATGTTAGAACAGGGTTAAATGCTCAAAAAAGGCAATTGTTCTTTGAAGTTTCAGTAAAGAAAACAGAAATGAGTGACGGTTTACTCAATGGATACACTTTGATGCTTGTTATCTAACAGATAACAGCAATATGATAAAGGTGGAGAATGTTGAATTTGTTGCTATTTTATTGTAAGTCTCACAATAATATTGTGGGCTGTTACAATATGTCGAATATACCTTTGCTTAAATGTATACATTCATTGTACTGTTGCAGCAACAGTAACAGCTAAAATAAGACCACAAACCTTTGCTTCATTTCAGTGCAGACAACGTGAAAAAAATAGCTGTTATTTAGCACTTTTAATTCTTTGGAACATGAGTCGCAAAAAAAGCTTTTCGAGGCAATTTAAAAGAAATGTTCTGTTAGCCTCTCCAATTATTTTTTTTTATAAATATAGTACTGTGAAATGAATATTGTGATAATATCATAATTTGCATATTGTTACATCTCTATTTTGTGGTGGGGAAGAGAAGGAGATAGAAAGGCTGACGTGGCTGGAGGTATCACTGCAGAGGGGAGCTGAAATAAAGCCAAAACAGTTTGAAAGCGGGGAGGAGGGAGTGTAGTCCACAATGTCTGCCTTTTTCTGCCGATGTTCTTATTTGGGAATTGTTGGCCCTATGAACAGGATAGAACACCAACGTCTCAACACCATGAGCATTTGACTGGGAGTGAACGTTTTAGTCTCTTGAGAAGTAGACAAGCGTAGGATTATTCTGTTTGACAAAGCTTTGTACGCACCCAAAACATTCCAATAATTCATGAACGTAAACAATTGGGATGTGCTGAAGGATTTGTGAGAGCTAAAATGGACTCCACTACCTCACCCTTTCTCGCTTTGAAATGAAGCAGCTTCAAGAAACATGAATGCTTCAAAGTTGTCGTCGCTGTCACCTTGAAAGTTCCACAGACATAAAAGATTGATGAGGTTAACCACCGACAGCCGATAGTAAAGCAACGTACTCCTGCTTATCCCTCTGCCCATCTCCCTGGTTCATTTTTAGTCAGCACAGCCCCACTTTAACCACACCTTTCTTACATTTCCAGACAGATATGATAGACACAGATGCTTACAGTGCTTCAGGTTGGAGCATAGCAGCAGCAGAACTGTGATGAGTGTAGACTTTTTGTTTCCTTTGTGCTTGTGCGCTGGTGCGGGTGATTCATTGGCTTTCATAAACTTATGTTACCACATGCTGTGACTGAGCGCTGGAGTGTACAAATATTTAGACCGCATCATCTCTCCCTCTTCTCCTCCGGGAACCTCCTTTTATACAGTATGTCTATTGGAATGCAGAGGGTGGTGTTGTTGTTGTCAAAAACACACAGTAAAGGTGGTTGGGAATATAAATGGCATATAGGCCTGCTGTATAAACTCTAAATGGACTACTTTTACGTGTTGCAATGTTGTTCCGTTTTGTTTCATTCACACATGCATATTCAGTCCGTCTCCTGAGCTCAAAACACTCACTGTTTTCAAAGTGTATACACATTCACCAGACCTGAAGTCTCATATAAAACTTTAAGTGGAATTCTGATTGAGTACGTTCAGACAAAACACAAACGTCCCCCTGCCCCAGTACAGATATAGGGCCATAATTTGCCCCCGGAGGTAGAGTTAACATGGGCGCAGCAGAGCTCATTTCGTCACATCTTGCAGTCGGTGCAATCGATGACAGCGCAGGGAGTGGAACTCTATATATTTGTGCCAAAATATGAGGTGGAGTGAAACAAACCGAGGGCGCGGTGTGGTGCATTCTGTGAATGGCCAGAATCGTAATTAATAAACTTCAAAACTAGTGCACTGGAGTCGTGTTACTGTCCCCATATAGACGAGATAATCATGATAAAACAACCTTCATGGGCATGCATTTCTCAAATTATAAGTTATAGAATAATGAATACAATAACATTTGATCATGTTTGATTAAAATCAGTCTCATCTTCACAGAGAAACGAGCCAAACGAGGAACTGAATTTAGACTCGCAAAATGCGACAATACAGGTGGAGTGCGCTCACTCGCTCGTCTCATCACTCAAAGACTTTCAGCATTAACAGTTTTGAGAATAAGAAATTGTTTGTGTAATTTGGATTGGTTTAGCCAATTTTGAAGGACAGCCCTGCTGAACAAATTTCTGCTCAGCTGATGTGTCAAGAACCAGCTGAAACAAATAAAGGTGGATTAAATAAAGAAACAACGCTATTTATTTTATTTTTCTAAATTTTGGGAACACATTAAAAAACGGGAAATCAATCAATGTTATTGCTCACTTCTTTCATTGCCCCTCGCCCTGGCCCCGCCCCCTTGTAAAGGCTTGCGTTAACGCTACCTCCAGGGGCAAAATATTGTTTGTTTGGGAGCAGCTCTTGGGGTCAAAATAAAACCATTACTTTCTGCCTCCATATAATTATAGTGTTTTATCGTTCGTTAACTAGGAAGTAAGGACTGTTATGATGCTTTTCAGCTGTTCTCAGAGTAATAAAAACTAGGAAAGTGCTTAACTGAGCCAAAATGCGAGTCAGTTTAAGTTAATTTATCATCCTGGACATTGTTATTACATTTCCAGTTTATAAAACAATGTTTGGGAGTGAACTTTTGCTTTTGTTTATATTAGCTCCTTGTAGACGTTAGCAACGTTAGCAACAACTACTGTCACTAATGAAGCTGTTGGGTGTTTATCTTTTACGGGTAGGAGTTGGAAGGGTGTTCAAATGGAAATCTACAAGCTCCGAGGATGATTAGAGTACACCATCAATATGCACAATTTTTTCATTTTTATGTCTAAAATGCGTGCAATTTTTGCTATTTTCACTCACAAAATGCCATATTACATGATGAAAAACTTACATTTCCTCACAATTAGGTGTGTAAACTACAGAAGACGCTTCATATTTATACATCCTAAATTTAAGCTTTATTCCAATTCCAAACTTATCTTGTATCCAATTTATACAACACAATAATAGCTCAAAAAACAGAGAGCAGTGTCGCTTCTCCACTGATCTGACCTGTAATGTGGTCTGGTGACGCTAGAGATAGTTTAAAACCTGTGGAATATTCCAGGCAAAGCATCTGCATGGAGACAAGCAGAAACAGAGACTTGATGCACTTTTAAGTTATACGACAGAAACAACTAAGGTTTATAAAGTAGTTGACAAGCCTAACCAGTACATAACAAAAAGGACAGTAAAAGATGTTTGTGTCTGCTGGAATGCTGAGGTCATAGTCAAAAGCACTGAATGCGAGTGGGATGTGGGTCGGACACTTAAACCGGTTTACTTCAGAGGGAGCGGGTAACAGAATTAGGAGGATGCAGCGGTGAGGATAAGGGAGAAGACAGGCTCTGTTCTCTGTGAGGGCGGTGGGGAGGGGATGGGTGTTAACGGAGGCCTGTGCTGGCAGCTGACACAGTCACATTGTGGCTCGCTCTCTCCGCTGCAATCAAATCCATATAAACAGAGTCATCCTTCACTCTGCCCGGGGCCGTCTGCATTTCTGCCAACCAGGATTCTTCACCCGACTCACGCGTCACACCAATGGAGATCATAACAACACGAAGATTCTTTTCTTTCGAGAAATATAAGTCATTATGTGTCTCCCTGTGTGATTTAATCCTTTGTATTTATGATTGCTTGGATATGACTCTCTAATAGGTAGACAAGGGTGTTCTTGTGGAGATAATTGAAATCTGAATGGGAAGATTTGTTAACAAGTTTTGTGTAGTGAGAACCAATGACAACATCTATTATAGGAACCTTCTGTGGAGTTTGCATGTTGTGTGCCGGAACATAAAACATACTCCAACATCACGGCGATAATGAAAAGAGTTCAGTGAATTGCTTCATGTGTCTTGTTCTAATGCACGTCAGGAGGGTTGTTCCTCTCTGCAGAAACGCACGCCTTCGTTTGAGTTTGGGATCAGAACGTTTAAAAAATGCTGTGTTATTCTACAATCTACAGTGTGCGGTGTAATAGTCAGGGACGCACCGATACATTACAGGATCGAGTATCTGTTACAGGGGTTTTAGGCAAATCCCTATCTGTCAATCATATAGGGATTTGCCTAAAACCCCTGTAACAGATACTCGATCTGTCAATCATAAATTACTGTTACATTTTTGTACATACTGTTACAAGTTATAAAGGAAAGGATTACTCTTATCAGATAACTTTTTAGCATTGCGGTAATCTAATAAATCAGATTTTTAAATTGAGAAATTTGTTTAAAGTTGCCCTACTTTTTGTAAAATGTGTGTAATCCAAAGAACTGTGTCATAAAACAGTAAAAAATATAAACAGGTATAGCATGTGGCTACATTTGAAATTAGATTAAATAACAGGAAGTCTAATGAGAGAGAAGATGTCATGCTCAGTTGATGAGTTAAAGTTTTATTTAAAATTAAACAAATAAAACGCAGAACACAACCAGAGAGTGAACACAAATATCCCAGAACATCTAAAGAAACAAAATCACGGCACATCCAAATAAAAGTTAAGAGTCCCACCTTGTCCAATATCTGTAAAATAGGAGAATAACATGTTTTAGTTTCTCTTCTGCCATTGTTTTCATTTGAATTCAGTAGAGAAATGTGCAAATCTGTATTTCTCATGCATAATATTATTTTGATATACATCCACTTAAAGACTTCCCGTCTGATGATTTGATTTAAGACCCAAACGATCAAAGGCGTGTGTTGCTAATGTCTTCCATAGGCCTCAGTGGAACATGACACTGGTGCTCGTGAGTGGCTAGTCCAGGAGCTTTGAGCGCCCGCAGACAGAAAGATTGCACGTCACTGTTGATCAAAAAGGTGCTCTGTCTGCGTCGGGACACATCGCAGGAGAGCTTACCTGTGCACTTACTCCAGTCAGCGCGGATCAGCAGTACAGAGCCCCACATCAGGAGAAAACCACAGGGGGCCAGAGAAGTGGGCGCTATTTGGGTACTGCTGCATCTTCTCAGGCCAGATCTGCACCTAAATAATGGATGTGTTCAGAAGTTAAGTCTAGTGGCTGATGTGTTCTGACAGGATCATTTGGGTAGGTATCCCTCTTAGGTTTGGAAGGTGCTTGAGATCTTGGAAGCCATACCATAGTGCCATATCATTTCAGCACAATTTTACAATAACAAATAAAAATGCTTGCGATATTGACAAAAACGAACATCTTGATATTTTTCGTGTGTCATCATCTAGTGTAAAGCCATGTTTCCACTGGTTCCACTGGTAGCTGTTTGGAACAGTCCGAAAGTGTCTCCACTATCTGAAATGAACGGTACCATCCTGTTTAAGCGATCCACGTTGCGAGGTAGTAGCTTCCATAGCGGTCTGGCTAGCTTCGGCTCCAGGTCCGCTTTTGAGTGAGTTTCACACCAAACGTTGACTTAATCTTGTGATAAACTTCTGTATTTCCAGTGAAGTGTAACCCTATATGTTGAACCGACATGCTTTGCAAAACATAGCTAGCTAACATTAGCATCAGCAGTTTCCTGTTTATCGGCACACAGCAGTCGCGTTAACATTTGATTGTTGATTATCTCCAGGACATAAAGCATCTAACGTTAGCAAACACCAATGCATTACATAAAAAGATCTTAAAATGCGGCGCAGAGGTGCAGAGAAGTTAAATAAATACAGAAAAGCTGACTATAAAACCAAAGTAGTTTCTTGTTTACTCTAGCATTAGCCACGTCTCACAAACTTGGAATAACTACACCTTTTTTGTGAATTTCTGAGAACGGCCATATGATTAAAAAGTATATTTCAGGTACAAATTTAGAATTTATTTATTGAGAAAACATTTGTTATGTTATGGGTGACGTCAGCTGTAGACGTAGCAGACCGCTGCGTCTGGACCCAAAGCATAGAAACACATTCCTCCATTAAAAGAACTGCTCCAAAGCGTTCTGAAGCAAACCGTTGTGGGGGAAGTGAGAATGTGTTTGGGTATCCTGAAATGTGCTTTTGAAATCAACGCCTTCACATTTCCATACCTCAATCTACTTAATCGGGATTTGAACTAGCAACTCATCAGTTCCAGGACCAATTCTTTCTCACTGACTGCTCTGTCATTGCTTCTACTCCTCCCAGACCTGCTTGTACTACCATTTCCCTCGTATTTTTGCACACACCTGTCGCTCCAGTCACTCCTCTCTTTACCCCGTGATTGATTGACAAACCTTGACTTGCTCTTGGCATCTGCTCTGGCATTTCGTCCATTGGGTCAGTCCACCATCTGCTTCATTGCCACCCCACAGCCAACAACCTCTCCATCTATCACTTTTCAAAGAGCACTTCCTACCTCTAGAAACCATAAATTCCGTATTCTTCAATGCGAGGATGGAAAAGTCTGTTCATTCCATCTTTTTTTCCGTCTTTTGCAATGACAACTCGGCCATTGTTACGTGTGACGAATGGGTTGCCACTATTTGCATTTTTATTGATACTCCAAATTGCGACTGGCTTCCTTTTCCGTGCAGCTTTTGTCTTTGCGTTGAGAGAGAAAAGAGGCTCATTTGTTGAAAGCGGGAGGGTATAAATCACAGTAGTGAAGTGGAGTGTGAATAAAACATCAGGTGGGTGAGACTCGGGGAAGAGTTCGGGTCTCGGTGGAACGCTGCGGTCTTTGAAACGTGAAGTACTCTTTGCTGGTTTGTTCTGAAGAGAATGGACGAACGCACAGAAAGGTTAAGTCAAAGCCAGTGTTGGGAGGAATACTTTGAAAATGTATTTGCTTATAGAATACTAACTTATTCCGGTTCTGAATTCTGTTTGTTGCACCGGTTGTTGTGCATTTATTTAACTCTAAGAGAAGGAACAATTGCACAACTCACAAGAGCTGTGTCTTAGTACTAATGGGAACGACACTGAACTATAGACACTGTCATGTGGCTGGCTGCAAACAACGGCGTCCAAGCATAAAATCTGATCAATCTGTGGGGCAACTCCTGATGATGACAGGGTGAAAAAAAAAAAGATGAACAAGTTGGCTGAATGATTCAATAGTACACTTTACCACCTTGAAAATATCAGATTTCGTTTGCTCTCAGAAGCTAAACAGGGTTGGCCTTTGTTAGTGTTTGGATGGGAGACCACTGGGAACACCAGGTGTTGCAGTGGTTCTAGAGGAAAGTGTCGCCCTTTCACCCACCGCGCTTCTGTATGAATATGGTACGTGAGTGCTTGGCCCTGGTTCGATGGGCTGATGTCGCAGATTTGAAACCTTGCCTCCATCAGTCTCCCCCAGGGCGGCTGTGGCTACAATCTTTAGTATTAAGTATGGTATACAGCGTTTTCTATCAGATATTGGGTAATCTTCTTAAAGTAATTCAAATGCTAAAATGACTCTAGGAGGACTCGTATCAAACCAGTTGCTTTTGGCGGACTGGAGCGGACAGGAATATCAAGTGTGCACATTTTGCATAGGTCTTTGCCTCTCTAACCCCACTCACCAATACATGGAGATGTATGGTCCACCATCTGGGAAGGGTTCCATAGACTGCATTTGCAAAGAGCATTTGCAAAGAGCAGGTGTCTTTGATAAATATGCACCTAACATCTGCATTATTCAATCTGAGGAACACAGTGGTGTTAACATTAGGATCAGAACTTACTTATGGTCAGAAAAGCAATGGCAATAAAAAGGTTAAACATATTTTTCAGCCTCACCCAAATAAAAATATTCACTCAACAATTACATTTTTTAATCTGAATGCGTGCTATTGGATCTAATTCCGAATCGTTTATTAGAAATCAGGAAACAAATAAAATGGGCAGAAACATAAAGAACAGAAAACCTTTTAGTTGTAGGCGACATCATATTTTCACTGCCTTTTTAGACAACATGACAAAATTACTATTATAACTTATTTTATTCCCCACAATTCTTTCTCCAGCACAAGACTACCATTCTCCTCTGTAACTAGTCTGACGCATTGATTTCTTCTGCTACACCATTGCCATATAGAACGGGTCATTACCGTAGTGCCTAGCCTGAGGTAACAAATAAAACTACAATTGCAAATAGCTCTGAGACACAAATCGGCAGCGTTACGGCCTTTCCATTCTTCCATCTTTTTGTCTGACACTCGTAGCGGCCGGTAAGGAGATGAAATTTCATTGTTTATGTATTTATTCATTGTGGAGCAAGGGATTACTGGCTTTACAAGGTCGTTCCAACAGACGAGTGGATTCTATTGACTGGATGTAAATACCTTCAAGTCTTCATTGTCCTTCATTGTCAGCTGAAGCAGTGTGAATCTTTCCCTTAAACTGCTGATTAAGTCACTATGGGCTGCACATAAGCGGGCTCGCGTCTGGGGAAATGGAAAAGTACAAAATGGGATGTTGATATTGATCATACAGTGTAAAACAGAGGGCACGTTTAGTTTGTATGCGAAGGACTGATGCCAGCGATGCACTTAAGGCAGGAATGATAACGGAGGTTAGCTTAAATATTATAATCCTATTCAAAACGTATTGCATAAATGATACATATTTTTGTGGGCTCTGAAAACTCAAAATACATTTGTGCAAATCTTTATTATGTTATGAAAGAAAGGACATTTAATATTCAGCTGTATTGACTGAAGCATCAGCAGTATTCTGTTTGAAAAGGTACAAAATGTAACTTTTCTGATGAAGGTGCAGTTTTACTTAGAACATGGCAAGGAGTGGCCCATTCCAGCCCCAGTTACAGGTCCGATCTGTGGAGAGGTGGGTGAAAATGCAGGCTAACTCTAACCCTTGAATAAATGCAAGATAAATACCTTATTTATCTGTAATGCTGTAGTGTAGCATCCCAGGCAACATCTCCATAGAGACAAGCAGGTAGCGGACTCCCACCAGAAAAGTGACATAGTGCACCTTGAATATGAACAGGATTTGTCCTCTTATTCTGCTCAAAAGGCTCCTTAGAAGTTTGCACAGCTGTGAACTCTTTTTAATTGCAATAAAGGACTATGCGCCGTCTTACACCTTCATATTCCTCCTGCCTTGTAGTGTGACATCCATAAATCTTGTGAGACATGAAACATTTTGGACACCTTGCTTAAGTGTGATTCTGGAGAGTGTTTGGAGGTGTTTGTAGAAACTTGTGCAGATTGGAAGCCGCAGATCTGTGAAGGAATAATGTCATGAAATACAGTACAGTAATCTACGGGGTGGGCCATAGGTTACATAGTCAGACCACGCCCACCAATCCTATGTATTGAAACATACGGCCCACCCTGTATAATGATTTCACTGGGAATTATTGTCATTTCCATCACTGTGACACAAAGCACGTAGAATCTAGCTAGTTTGATGGGAGCAGAGGAGTGTTTTTCTTTTTTAAGCCGCAGGTGCACCAAGATGCTATCCCAGTGAAGGTTCTGCCACCTTCTTGACACCATTTATTGAAATATCTCACAGATGTTCCTCTATCGAACCATCATGTGACGCCTGCAATCCGACATATTTTTTATATAATTGAGAAGTGCAAGCAACATTTTAAAACTTCAGTCCAATAAGCCATATATTGAAGCTTTACATCTCTCCTTTTTGTTTCTCCTAATGAACACTTCTGGCTCCATCCACCTCTCCTCCCCCTCTCTCCTACACCTCATTTATTCCAATGCATTTTCTGCTGTTTACCCTCTTTTTATCTGGCACCCACTCCAGCAGATGGTTTGCCGGTTACGCAACCCATTTATCTATCTGTACCTGGGAAGTGTCAGCAGCAACGCATTTGTGAATCGAACATTTGCGCTCTCGAAGGAACATCTCCTTTCCTTTGTGAACGACGAGGTGTCAGAATTTTATCAGGAGCGTCCAGGATGGGCGAGTCATGGGTGCTTGGTTTCGTTTGGGTGAGGATTCCGTGAGCAGGATAAGGCAGAGTAAATATGGGATATGGTGCATGCCCAGATGTACATGAATACTGATGGAAGTTGCTCTGTTCTAAGTGAACCGTGGATGAAATGGGTGTTGGTCGTATTTATTCGTAGGTCTATACGTTTTTTCCACAAATGCCCACTAGAGGAAGAATTTTGGTAATGGGTCCCCAGGGGTTCTTAAAGTCCACATATGTGAAATAATTGTATATATCTTTTTCTGCCCCGCCAACCTTTGCCTCTTTTTGCTACGGATCGGTGTTTATGTTGCATTGGTACTTCCAGTTGAGTGGGAATTTAGTTCACTCAAGTAGAGAATGAGAGAAAAGTCCTGCCGCTAAAATATTATGCAAAGTAGATTGATTTGTGTGAAATGTTCATTCCAAGGCATTTGGAAAAACAGCGTTGTGTCTGTGTTGAACTTATGTGCTATCTGCGACCCTATGTAAAATAACACAACCGTAAGGAAGATTACAATGGATGGTTGTGACCAAGGCAACTTCTGTAAGATGGTGATTACTGTTTTATGACATCTTTATTAACCAAAATTGACTTTTTATGACCTTTTAACCATGTTATGCCATTGTTTCCTCATCACAACCATACCTGGAGTTGTACTTAGCTTTGTTTCAACAAACCTATTTACAAGATTCTTTGACTCTGAGCCTCAAAATACACTTTGTTTGAGATGGAGTTGTTTTGTGTACGTCAGCAAGAGAAAATCCTGATGCGAAATGATGTGGTTTTCACAAGGCCAATAACAATAAAAATAAAGCATGTTTATGTTTTACCTTTCACCTTTAACCCAATATTTTTGCTTATTAGAAAGTATTAGTGTCTTGCTCAATGACACGAAGACAATCTATTGAAGAACAAGCAAATGTTTTTTGTAAGATATAGAGAACACAACTATAGAAGAACAAAAGAGCCACTAGGATCTTAGGAATTCACTAATCTTATTATTATTGATGTATGTTCTGCACAGTTCTCTATGAATTATTTGACAAGGAAAATGATATCAATCGATGCAATGCATTTACTCTTAATATATGTTACTATATTATACCTTATTGATAATGTTTCTCTACTGGCTTACTGGGCTTATTCAATAATTCATGTCAAATTCAGGACTTGAAGGAATGTATCTGATGAAGTATGTGATGCAAATGTATGACGTGCTCATGAACTCTGCTGGGAGTAAGATTTAAAAAGTTTCGACTTCTTCCTACTCCGTTTCGAGCAAACTAAAATGTATCAAATGTATTCCCAAAAAATGTTTATGAGGCATCATGATTGATTATGTAATTAAAAACATGTTTTATGTTTGAAATAAACATTATCAAACAAAAGGTAGAAGAAATCAAGAGCCAATAACATTAGGCCGAGTGAAGGATCACCTATTTATCCCTCAAATAATAAAACATTTATAAACTAAGACGAACAGTAGATGGAAAGTAGACGGCTCTTTCCAGATTTTTCTTCACACATTGCCTGATCCTCACAACTCTGCAAAGACATCTTTCAAATTTGCTGCAGCACAAATCCATCATTAAGAAGTGTAGGAAATATGACACTAGAGTAAATCTGCTTAAAGCTGCTGTCCTCCAAAACTGACAGATCGGCCAAGACAAGCAAGTCTTGTTTTATACGGTGTCCAACCTTTGAGTTGCTGTAAGTCTATCAAAACAGACACTATAAATAGCCTATAAGTAAAGTTACATACTTTTATCAGTGCTTTTTGCTTCTAAAACATAAAACGGATCAAATACGGTGACTCCAGAAAGTATTCACATTGCTTCATTTTTTCCACATTTTGCTATGTTACAGCCTTATTCCAAAATTGATTAAATAGATGGATCTGTGCCTTGTCTCGGAGGTCTGCAGACAGTTCCTTGGACTTCATGTCTTGGTTTGTGCTCTGACATCACTGTTAACTGGGACCTTATATAGACAGGTGCGTGCTTTTCCAAATCATGTCCAATCAACTGAATTTACCACAAGTGGACTCCAGTATCTCAAGGATGATTAGTGGAAAAACCATGTGCCTGAGCTCAGTTTTGAGAGTCAGGGAAAATGCTGCGAACACTTACTGTATGTACATTTGCAAAGAAGAAAATAATGAATTCAATCCATTTAGGAATAAGGCTGTGACTGTATTTGCCCGCAACACGTGTGTCACGTCGCCACCCAACAGATGCAAGCCTACTGTACTGACATGGCGGAATGTGTGTGGCCTGTCCTCCATCAGATAGTGCCCTTTCCCCTGACATTCAGACTGATGGCTCCATTTTGGCGCCTGTGTGCTCCTGTCAGAGGATGATGGATCAGCAGGGTGAAGAAATGAGCCTTTGACACCGGGCTAAGAGGAGTGGACATTGCAGTGGACAAGACAAAAGACTTTCTCCTTCGTCTTGTCCACTGCACTGTTTTATTTCTTGACTTATTTATTGAAACAGGGACAGGGCTGACGTTATTAAGTCCCACTGAGATTGAAGCTATTTTACATGTTTTTAGTTCAACAAAAAGGTACGGGTTTCTTTATTTTTGATGTTGTTGTTGCTCCCTCTAAGATGGAAGAGCTTGATTGAGAACAACATACTGATTGATGTATACCGGTGAGGAACAGGTGTTTGAGCTCTGAAGGAGACAAACTAAATATATCCTGCTTTTTATCCGTCATATCTTTCAGCTAAAACAAGCCACCTTCAATCCTTGTTCCTGTGCCATTCAGCACTAGGTCAGCTTATTCCTATTTCTAATGCACACAGAAAGTGCCATATTAGCACTACGCTAACCTGCTGGACCCACAGCAGGAGAGGAGATAGTGAGTGGGGGCCCCGGGCTAACAACAGAGACAGTGAGATTTAGTGAGCCGATAATGCTAATGAAAGACACATCAGCATTTACATTCCACTGTGGCGCAGTACTGAGAGAGACAGGTGCAGGTGAGGATTATCACAGCAGCGCCTCCTGCTGGTTGGGGTGAAAACGTTCAAATGTCACGAGAAACATTTGGTAGCTGTGGATACCAAAGAGGAGACCACTGGAACACTGGGAACTAGCAAGACATTTCCTGAACTAATGCAGTAAAATTAGTATTCTCTTTTGTGTGTTGGTAGTTGTAATGTTTGCTTTATGCATTTGCACCCATATTAGTGAACTACTGGGGGAAATATGAAATTGTACTATCAGGGAATTTTGCATTTGCATAAAGGTTCACTACTAGACACGAGTCAAATTTTCACATCGTTTGCAGATAGTTTATAAATAAATGTAAAACCATATCAATTTAACACTCTCAAGTGGTATATGGTTTTTTTGTACACCTTAACTAGAATCTGGCTCAGATATAATTTCTTAATAATGTAATGTCACTATTGAGGTTGCAGTGTCAGTACCACAAAGGATTTGTCCGTAGGCTTTATTAGACAGGAGAGGACAGGGTGAAATGGAGAATGAGAGAGTAGGGAGGACATGCAGTCAATTGTCGGAGTCGGGATTCAAACTCACGACACTGCGGCCGGCTGCATCAAGAGCCTAGCATATGTGAGCTGTGCCTTAACCACTCAACCACCGGGCAGCACTCACTGCATGTTTTTAGATGCCCTCTCCGGGAACCTATGCCAGGATCTTGTTTGTGGACTTCAGCTCTGCTTTCAACACCATCCTCCCTGCTCTGCTCCAGGACAAGCTCTGCCAGCTGAAAGTGCCTGACTCCACCTGCAGGTGGATCACTGACTTCCTGACGGATCAGAGGCAGTGGCTGGGGGAGAATGTCTCAGACACTTGGACTATCAGCACAGGAGCTCCGCAGGGCTGTGTACTTTCTCCTCTGCTCTTCTCCCTGTACACAAAGTGCTGCACCTCCAGCCACGACTCCGTAAAATTGATCAAGTTTGCGGATGACACCACTCTCATCGGGCTCATCTCGGACGGGGATGAGTCCGTCTACAGGAGGGAGGTGGACCGGCTGGTGTCCTGGTGCAGCGTTAACAACCTGGAGTTCAACGCCCAGAAGACAGTGGAGATGATCGTGGACTTCAGGAAAGTCACAGCCCCGCAGCCCCCCCTCATCATGACAGACTCCCCCATCACCACTGTGGACTGGTGCTTCCGCTTCCTCTGCACCACCATCACCCAGGACCTCAAGTGGGAGCCCACCATCAGCTCCCTCATCAAGAAGGGCCAGCAGAGGATGTACTTCCTGCGGCAGCTGAGGAAAGTCAAGCTGCCAGTGCAGATGATGGTGCAGTTTTACACGGCCATCATTGAGTCCAGTGATGCTGAGAAGGTGATCGGCTGCAGACTTCCATCTCTGCAGGACCTGTACATCTCCAGGGCTCTGGGACGAGCAGGTCGGATCACAGCCGACCCTTCTCACCCTGGACATGGTCTATTTGAACCACTCCCCTCAGGCAGGAGGCTACGGTCCATCCGGACCTCCACAAGAATAGTTTCTTTCCCTCTGCCGTTGGACTCATGAACACTTCTAAACACCTGCCACTTTAACTCAACTATTCATCACTCACTGCACTGTCACTTTCTGCACTACATCTGTAAATTTAGCTGTAAATTCTGTGTACATAGAAAGCCTATTTTGTCTTATACTATAGGACATTTTAAATTGTTTCTTAATGCATGCCCTTTGATTTCATATATGTTTCATATATGTTTTTATTATGCTCAGTTTTTATGTTGCTCCTTATTGCGAAACAAGTTCTTGTTCTAAGTTCTATGGTTGTGAATTTGTTCATTGACAATGACAATAAGCCTTTTTCTGATTCTGATTCTGAACATCTGCCACACACCACATGTTTTATATTTATTTAATTTTGTGTTTATGGATATGTACGGTAATATTGTACAAAAGATAATGCAACAAAAGGGTTGTTGAAAAATATATTTACATTGAATGAAAAACTTAACTAACTGTATGTGTAAAAACCTGCCCCACAAGTGCACAACCTGCCCCAACAAGTGCACAACCTGCCACCACAAGTGCACAACCTGCCCCACAGGGTGAGGGTGAGCACAACACGTGTCCAGACAGGTGAGTGATAGGTGAGTACGACGGCTGAGATCCAGGCTCGTCTGAATGCCCAGGCTCGCTCTGAATGCCCAGGCTCGCCTCGAATACCCAGGCTCCTCGAATGCCCAGGCTCGCTCTGAATGCCCAGGAGTAAAGAACATGTGATTAAAAATCTGCTGTTTTATAAGCACAAGCTCTGAAAGTTTGACATCACATTTACCAGAATATAGGCCACTATTCCCATTTTAAAGCCATTGTCAGCATCATTTTTGTGTTGGTTCTATTTCGCTTTTAAACATTGTTATTAGTATAATCACGAGAAACTGTATATAGTTTTGCTTGATCATCAGTAAGTGTAATTAAGCGGCACGGTGCAGAGTGGCTAGTGCTCTTGTGTGTCTGGGTGGGTTTCCTCCGGGCACTCCAGTTTCCCCCATCAACTCAAAACATGCACCAGGTTAAATCCTCGAGATACAGTAGTCCCACCCAGCCTGGCTCAAAGACCTGGAGATGGGTCCCCGGGCGCTGCACGCAGCGACTACTGCACCTGAGATGTCCCAGTGTATTGAAGGATGGTCAAATGCAGAGGACAAATTTCCCTACGCGGGACAATAAAAGTACCTTAACTAAATCGACTTGACCCTGCTCCTGTTACTTCCACGTCTTTCTGCGTGTCACCTTCTACTCCAGGTTTGATGTGACCACCCCCTCCCCCATGGTGGCCACCTCCGCCAACCCAAACCTGGTCACCCCCACCTCCCCCACCACCCTCTCAGTTCAGGAACAGGATGTTCACAGGCTATTTCGGAAATCCAACCCCCGAAAAGCTGCTGACCAGACGGCGTCTCTGCCGCTACATAAGACATTGCGCACGAGAGTTAACCCCCGTCTTCACAGACATTTTAACACCTCCCTGGGTCATGCCATGTCCCAGCCTGCTTCAAGTCTGCCATCATTGTCCCTGTCCCAAGAAGCCCCGGATCACTGGACTTAATGACTACAGGCCTGTGGCGCTGACGTCGTAGTCATGAAGTCATTGAACGCCTGGTCCTGCCCCACCTCAAGTCCTTCACCTCCTCCCTGCTGGACCCCCTGCAGTTCGCCTACAGAGCCAACAGGTCTGTGGACGACACCATCAACCTGGCACTCCACTTCATCCTGCAGCATCTGGACTCCCCGGGAACCTACGCCAGGATCCTGTTTGTGACTTCAGCTCTGGTTCAACACCATCCTCCCTGCTCTGCTCGCAGGACAAGCTCTCCCAGCTCAAGTGCCTGACTCCACCTGCAGGTGGATCACTGACTTCCTGACGGATCGGAGGCAGTGCGGCTGGCTGGGAAGAATGTCTCAGACACTCGGACTATCAGCACAGGAGCTCCACAGGGCTGTGTACTTTCTCCTCTGCTCTTCTCCCTGTACACAAACTGCTGCACCTCCAGCCACGACTCCGTAAAACTCATCAAGTTTGCGGACGACACCACTCTCATCGGCTCATCTCGGACGGGGATGAGTCCGTCTACAGGAGGGAGGTGGACCGGCTGGTGTCCTGGTGCAGCGGTAACAACTGGAGTTCAACGCCCAGAAGACAGTGGAGATGATCGTGGACTTCAGGAAACACAGCCCCCCAGCCCCCCTCATCATGACAGACTCCCCCATCACCACCGTGGACTCCTTCGCTTCCTGGCACCACCATCACCCAGGACCTCAAGTGGGAGCCCTCCATCAGCTCCCTCATCAAGAAGGCCAGCAGAGGATTGTACTTTCTGCGGCAGCTGAGGAAAGCCAAGCTGCCAGCGCAGATGATGGTGCAGTTCTACAGCATCATTGAGTCATCCCACCTCCTCCATCAGTGTGGTACGCTGGACCAGCAGAAACAGAGACTACAGTCGCATTGTGCTCTGCTGAGAAGTGATCGGCTGCAGACTTCCATCTCTGTGGACCTGTACTCTCCAGGGCTCTGGGACGAGCAGGTCGGATCACAGCTGACCCTTCTCACCCTGGACATGGTCTTTTGAACCACTCCCCTCAGGCAGGAGGCTACGGTCCATCCGGACCAGAACCTCCGCCACAAGAATAGTTTCTTTTCCTCTGCTGTTGGACTCATGAACACTGAAATTGTCACTTTAACTGCAATATTCATCACTCACTGCACTGTCACTTTCTGCACTATAACTTTAAACATAACTGTAAACTTGTGTACATAGAAATGCCTATTTTTATTTTTATTGTATAGTATTTTAAATTGTTTCCTAAGCATGCCTTTTTGATGAATATATGTTGTTTTATTATTACTCAGTGTTTTATGTTGCACCTTAAGGCCGAGACAAGTTCCTACGTTTCTGAATTTTGTTCATTGACAATGGCAATAAACTCTTTCTGATTCTGATTCTGATGTGTTCTGTGATCCTGAGCCTCACGTGTGTCTCACCATGGTCACTTCCTGGTTTTGTCCCGCTCTCTGGTTTGTTTTGTTTGTTGTTCTCCAGTGTTCTTCATCCGAAGAACCATTTCTCCTCCTGAGTGGTTCTGACTCCACAGTTTATCTACAAATTGAAGCGCGTCGGCCTGTCCGTCTGAGGGAGTAGGATCTCGCCTTCACTGTGGTTCTCCCTGAGGTTTTGTAGTTTTTCCCTGCTGAGAAGGAGGGTCCGAGGACAGGACGAATGCTGGGACATTTGCTAATTTCCTATGAACACTGTTTTCATTTTCGCCCTTTGAGGCAACTGCTGTTGTGATTGTGGGCGCTACGAAAATAAATTGAATTGAATTGTTTTTGCTCGCAATTCAGACGAATCGCCCCCCAGAGTTCGATTCAATTGGGCCAAGACTGACCTTTCCAACCGGACCAGAATTCACTTCTTTGGTCCGGATCAGAGTTCGATTGCTCGTTCACAATCCCCCAAACGACCGGACCCGCCAGGCAAACAAATCCTGATTGGAATCAAAAGTGCATCGCGAATGCCCTCTAATACAACTACTTACAGTATCTCAAATAAATAATGGGCGTTAATGCTACCCAGCCGCGGGACGGAGACCACTTTGGCAATAAAACTAGAACCCAGCTGACCTGATTCCCCATTCTACTCATCACATTAAGTACAAGGCCCCTATGTAGTGCTATTACATTTATGCCATCACGAATCAATAGCCTGCTCTCAGCTGACTCCTCCAGGCCACCGTACAGGAGCGGTGCTTACCTCGTCACTATAGAGCTGCCTTCTCTCTATTCAGCACTATTGATTTTGTCATCACCGCGGCAGGATTCAGGGAGAGGGAGTTTTTCTCTGTCAGACTGAGCCGCTGTGTGGATGGTGAAGAGATGGATACATGACGGAACCGTTTCGCGCCCGGCCCACGCGGCAACTGGACTTAAATAAAGCATGGTTTACTTGTGTATTTACAGTAATGGCAGGTTTTTCCAGGGCTTAAGTGCAAACTTAAGGAGGGATAAGAACCATGATGCATAGTTAAAGGTGCATACGTTAACCGGGCGCATCAGTCCTCATGTGTAATAAATGACATGAAACTCAACGTTCACATTTTCCTTCAGTGGGTTGAAACTGGCGTCCATTTTGGGGATGCAGCGATACGGTCCACTCACGATTCAATTCGTATGCTGATATTTCACTTCATTTTACGTTATTTTTATCTTTGCTGGTTGAAGGCACAGTATGTAACGTTCTGGAGGTGGAAGGTCACTTGCATGATTCCACGGAAATAAAAAAGATAAAACTACTACTGCAGAACATTCTCTATGCAGATTGATACGTTTTGAGTCATACTGTGGAACATTTTAGTTTAATGAATAACATTTCCATGGAAACAAGTCCGGTTTGTGGAGATGCAAGCTCGCTCACAGTTCATTTTAGTGCAATAAGACAATCCAAAATGAAAAAACAGAAACAAACAAAATAAAAGCTTTATATCGGTAAAGCTAAAATATCGGTAAAGCTAAAATATCGGTTCTTGGCCATGACAGCAGGACACACATCGGTAACGGTTAAACAAGTAAACATTGTTACAGGGAGTGTTTTATTTCGTTTTGTACAATCTAAAGTGAATTCCACACAAACTTTTTTTCTAACAGTGACTCATATAATGACCGTTCTCCATGTCCACTTTGGTTCCTCTCAGCCGACTGGTGATGCAGACTGCGTGTACTGTACATGGACTAGAACTGTCAAAAATGCTTTTATTTCACTTTTTAAGATTCTGATTTTATTGGGTTGTCTATTATGTTTTTCAGCATGGGATTAATGGAACATATTATGCAACATCAACATGTAGGAGCTTTTAAATCATGCTATAATTGTTTTCTCTTCTCATTTACCCACTCAAAGTAGTATTTGTGATTCAAGCCTTTATTCTCCTGCAATGTAAACTCTGAATACGACCCCCCCACACACGCCCACTGCCTGTTCTTACTTGTTCTTAAATGGCAGGAATTGGCAGCGTCACAAAACAGACATCAGCACCGCAATTTTTAACTGGAAGTGAGCAGACTTTTTTATCTATGTTTTTATTTGGCAAGGCAAGGTACGCTTTGTATTATTTGAGCCCAATTCGTACACAAAGTAATTCAAAGTTGTTTTAGCTCAATATTGCATAATAATGACCCACGGTTGTAACAGATTATAGCTACTATTATAAAGACTTCTTCAAACAGGCTACTTATCTCCATGGAGACTTCGCAGGCCATGTTAGAAGTCAGGTCTGTGGACAGGCGACAATGTGGCGTGCGTCAAGCATACTGGTTAGCGCTCCAGCCTCCAGAAAGAAGGTCGCAGGTTCGACTCCCAGGTGGCAAATGTTGACGTATCGCTACTGACAGAGTCATTGAAAAGTATTGATTCTTCAGAAAAAAATATTGATAACTTAAAATTGAGAAGAAGAAAAAAAACAGAATAATTTTTTTAATGTTTGAAAAAAATAAAAAAAATAAAATAAAATATAGAAGTTTTCTGCATATTTCATGTTTATATTAGTTCGAGCTGGGGTGGAGAGATAACAATGATAGTGTCAATACATTTGAATACAAAACGCATTGGTATCAGATCAGTATCGCAACACCTGCTTTAGTATTTGGTATCATGGCAGATAAATACTCACTGGTATCGCCCATCACTACCACACGACTAAAACGTGGCACTGCTGTGAATGTATGATCTTTTACAAGCATTGATGGTGTGCAGGAGCCTTTCATGTTTTAGGAGCGGGACCTAATAACTCGTTCATGGTTTGTTCGATTGTTATGGCTGCTTCCTGTGCTGGTAATTGAATTGTAGGCACTCCTTTTAATGCCACAGACCCTTTGTGAAAGCTCTGTTTGTGTAGGATGAAAGCCAGACACAATGGAAGCCCAGAGAAACATCGGCAGCTCCTGTATCAAACCAGGCTCGTTTCGAAAATCCGTTTGGTCGCCGTGGTAACCTGAACCGCATCCTTCAGACTCAACCTTGAGAGGACGATGAAAGTGAAATGTAAAATGTGCGCTTTAATCATGCGCCGGCAAATGTGCAGGAGCAAGAAAACAAAACAAAGGAGGTACGCAACTTCTGAAGCGAGAATTAATCGGCGCAAATGTATGTTGAGACATGACTGAGTTCGATGGACAGAAAAGAAAATGTTCATGAGCCATCGCTTCCTGTGCTTTATAACACTACATTAGCCGCTTGGATAAAGGTAAATCTGAAAATAAAAAGCAAAATGACATTGACACGTGATAAGTACATGGTTCATCATGACGAAAGGGATGACGCAGAATGAGCCAACTATCAAGGACTGGGTGCAAATAACATTATGAGAGCTTGAGTCACCATTTCTCTCTTTCTTCCTCTTTTTCTCGCTTTCTCACTCTTTTAAAAAAAAATGTATTTATATTTTTTACGGTATTGCGTGAAACATATACTTTGAAGACGTAAAACTACAGTAGATGGCGGTAATGTGACACTTTATGGATACCAACCGCCATGAAACACCAAAGAAGAAGATGATTCACGAGAGAGAGGGTTAGGCTTTCTCTCTTTTTTTTTCCTCTTTTCTCTCTCTCTTTTTCTTGCGTTCTCTTTTTTAGATTTCTTTTCAAAACGGTATAGCGTAAAACACATACTTTAAAGACGTACAACTACAGTATTATGATTTCCGTTGATCTACTGTCTACACTACAGTTTATTATGAATTTACTTCACAAACATGTTAAACAAACGGGACACGATATTCCATATGATGTTTAAATGTTGTAGTTTTTTATTGTTTTCTATCTCTTTGTCATGTTTTCTGTTTATATTTCTAGCTTTTTATCTAAAAAAAAAAATACTGTTTTCTCACCAATAAAAACTAAATTGACAGGTTTAATCATTGACATTCATAGACACAAAAGTCTCTCTCTTGGCCCGTGACTCGTGTTTATTCCTTAATCCAAATGTAGTTATATAGCGTATTTTACGAGCAGAAAAGTGCCGCACAAACACAAAACAACAACAAAACAACTAAACATGACTGAATTTGGAGTGGACGCCATTGCTGCAGGGACGACACTGCGGTAACGAAGGGCAACAAGCCTGAAATGGAGCTTTCGGAGTTTATCTTTGCCATAGAATAAATGACAGAACATTCGCGCCCCTCGCCTGTTCCGAGTGTGCTGTTAAAGAGTTTAGAGCGACTAGATTGCGCCCTGAACCTGCCATTTCTGGACATTTGATTCACTTCCCACCTTCGAAAAGCATCAGAAAAGTGTCTCTCGAGATGTTTGTGAGAAATACATATTTAAGTAAAACCCTGTACAAATAATGTTTGTTGATACTGAATGAAAATGACGTGACAAAATAGTGAAAAGATGTTGTGGACGAATGTAATTGAGATCATTTCTCTTTCACAGATTTTTAACTCCTACTCATTATATGTCTACGGGTTTAATGCCATACAGTAAATATGATAAAATACCAGGTTTAATAGTGAATGTAATGTCGTTTTTAAACCAGTAGGAGTACACAGATGTGACAGATATATTTAAGTCTTTATTTATAGAAGTAAAAGTTCCATCGTTGGTTTAAATCATGTCTGCGTACATTACACTGTACTGTAGCTTAGCAAATGAAACGAGGAATAGATTGTCAGCTCTACTAATGACATGTAACCGTGGTGATCGGTCACGTAACATTCATATTCTCCGTCACTCCATGTTCCGTCGATGATATTTAAAACTTAATTAACAGATGATCAATAGTGTTTACAGTGCAAAGCGACTGGGGCACTTTCTAATTAGAATATCCATACATTATTAATGACATTAGCGAGTGCCGAAATTAAAAAGGAGACAACTGCCGCGTTCAATTAGAGGTGGCTGGTGGAGAGGGAAGGCGCACACGAGCGAGAATTTGCAGATCAGTGGATCGGGCCGGTTGTAAGTCATCTTGGCGCTGAGTGGCACGTAATTAGCGAGGAAGATGATGGATTTGGATTACAGGCGTCGCTACATCGTTTAGAGAAAAGCAGGCAGTACTGTAAGAAACGGAGGCTGCTGGAGCATGTTATAAATGGCACGCGGCAGGAAGTGGTTAAAAATACTCATGTTCTTCCAAAGACAGGCTGGATTGGATGGGTTTAGGGAAAATCAACATATGAATTACTCTGGAAGGCCAGGTTGTTATTTTTAGTTCCGTTATCAGTCGTGAGTGAGTGCTTTTCCTCAAATGAAATGTACAGACCTTTTTGGAATCCATATTTTGGCTTGAATCAGTAGAAACATCAGTAGATTTCCTTTTTGAATAGTTCACTTTGACTCGACCTAAAAAAATCGGATGGAAAAAGACCGTGTTTTGACCATGGTAAAATGAGTTTATTTAGTGCTGTGTTTTCATGGAGCAGGCCTTTCCTATTGATGAAAATAAGAAATAAAGAAATGTTCTAGATCCATTAAATTCTTTCGCATTGTCCCGAAGCAAAGCCTTTCAGAGGGGCAGAGTAGACCTTTTGAAATCACAATCTGGCAGTTGCACTGGTGTAAAACAGCATATACAGTATTGAGTTTGCGTCTAGGACATGTAATGTAGAAAACTCTCAGAAATGGACTCTTTTTTTTTTTTTTTCTTCCTAAATCCATAAAGCCAACATCCTGTCTCCCCTGGGCGTTCTACAAGTGCATCCACGATTGTGTCGTAAAGTGAAGGTAAAGAAACGGCGCGCTGGCTTTTGGCTTGACCCCGCAGCTTTAGTTTACGCTGTGAAGGCTGAACATGAGAGATGCAGGCGAAGGTGAAACACGGAAATGAAAGGTTCCATTTCGATAGAGTAAAGTACTGTTAAAACTGATGTTTCCCAAGTCTTTGGATCTATACATAGCTTGTTTGACTTCTTAAAAACATTTTTTTTTCAAAAGCAGGGTCATTTTAAACTCTTTGCAACAGTCCAGATGCATTTCTCACGGACCTAATGTCTTCTGAACATCCTAATTATTCAACACGATGAGTTTTATTGTACATTTCTGTGTACATAGTGAGCCTATTTTTGTTTTATACTGTAGTACATTTTTGATTTCATGTTTGTTGTTTTAATTATTGTTCATCGTTTTATGTTGCACCGCCTAGCATGCTAACTGCTTCTCGGAGAATAAAATGCTATAATAAGTCAATAATTCAATTCGATTCCATTTATTTTTGTTACACCCAAAATCACAGCAGTAGTTGCCTCGAGGGGCGACAGTGGAAAAAACAGAATAAACAATGTTCATTGGGACTTGGAAATGTCCCAGCGTCCTGTGTCCTTAGTCAAATGTCCCAAGCCCCCCTGTCCTTAGACCCTCCTTCTTGGCCAGGAAAACCTACCAAACCTCTTTGGGAAAAAGTAGAAACCTGCAGGAGTTCCACAGTGAAGGAGAGATCCGACTCCCTCGGACGGACAGGCGGACGCGCCTCAACGGACGAGCTGGACCCAGTCAAGAGGAGAACCAATTCTTCGAGGCTGATGAAGAACCGTTCAATAATTAGACACAGAGAGCTCACATTGGTCTCATTTTCACCCGAATAGCTCCATTGACTAAATATCTGTCGTGTGGAAAACAAATTTACAGCCCATTTAATCCTTTTGTATTTTTGCTGCAGATGGATTTGAGCTGTGAAGCGGGGTAATGTTGGAAAAGGAGACAAAGACGAGCTTGAGTTGATGTTTAAATCGGCCTTTAGTGTCTATCAAAATTATATACAAAATGGAGAAGTGTTCTTTTGTCTAGACAGAATGTTGAAAGTTCCAGTTTTTATAAAGCAGACTCTGTAAACGTTCTAGAATCGATTCAATTAGAAGAAGCCATGCCCCAACCTGGTCCTTTTTTGTTTGTTTGTGGAAAATGTCTTGGTTGAGTGCTGTAAATGATATAACTAACAAATATCAAATCAAAAATCAAGCAAACACAGTGGTGACCTTAAAGACTCGTTTTAACACCATATGTACTTTTCTCACTTTCTTTTTCAGTTAAATTACAGCTTCTTTTTCCAGTTAAATTATAGCTTATACATTTCACAATAGTATATGTCATTCTCCTTGGCATTTCAAAGAACCGTGACTTCAAATAAAAGCCCAGTTTGCCGTGGACTTTTCACCGCGGACCTCAAAGTACCCACACAGGCAATCAAAGTTCATCGGCTCTCAACCTGGAATCGTTACCAAGAGAGCCAAGAAAAACCATACCAAAGTTTGCTAATTACGAAAGGGACTTAAACACTCATAATTAGCCTTTTTTCCTTTGTGCTATCTGCTTATCACAAAGTCATGCCAATGTAATTTGAGAGAAGAGTACAGAAGAAGGAGGCCCAATTGGCGGGTTAGGAGTGAGAAGTAGCACTTACGCTCTCAGCTGGGAATCTGCTCCATTACTGCGAGGCGTTCAGGGGCCACCAGTGGTTTGGAGTGCCATTGTGCTCGGCGCTGACGTAATCTACATGGAGCGTATCGTTCCAAAAGCCGCAGTTAAATCCTCTGGTTGAACGCGGGGGTCTCAGAGTGAGAGTTAGTGAGGGAGATAAGTGCTAATGGAGAATAATGGCCCGTGTGAAAGGTGTGGGGAGGTGCACGGTGCCACTGTGAGTAATATTAATGAGGAGTGACAGTATATAAAGGTGATGATACTCGTATGTATGGGAGATTAGTAACGGTGACTTAAAGACCGCTTGGACTCGCTCCTCTGAAGGGCCGACTCATTGTGGTTGCGGAGTCTTACTTTTCCTACATGACGAGCCACAATTTGAACTCGAGTAAGTTTTTGAATCAGAATCCGAAAAATGTTTATTGCCATTGTCAGTGAATAAAAACAACATTCACAAGCTAGGTACTTTCTTCTGTGATAAGGTGCAACATGAAACAACAAAAAATAAATAAAATAAATAAAATAAATAAAATAAATAAATAAAATAAATAAAATAAATAAAATAAATGAAATAAATAAAATAAATAAAATAAATAAAATAAATAAATAAAATACATAAAATACATAAAATACATTGAATTAAATTAAATTAAATTAAATTAAATTAATGAATAAATAAATACATAAATTAAACTAAATTAAATTAATACAATAAGATAATAAGTCCTGAATGAACAACTGTTAACTAAATAAACTTAAACTAAATACTTTGACTGAATATATACGCACAATTTACGGTTTAGTCATGTTAAAGTCATGTTAAGAATGAATTTTACTCCAAAAGTAAAAAGAACTGCCACAAGTGATTATTAAAGTGAAAGTATCTGAAGAACTTTTTACTGGCATTTTGAGTAACAGCTTGGGCGTGAGTTGTAATTAAAATCCGATTGAATCTGACAGACAAAACATTAAATAATGCACAGACTCTGCTATTTACAAAGAATAAACACAGACGTTTAAACACAAATCATTGCGCAATGTAAGGTGTAAAAAGTACTCAAGTTAGAGTATAGTAATTATACCCACCTCTGAACGTAGGTTATGGAAGACCAACAGGACATACACAGCTCTTTTACAGTATAGTGCAGGGGTGTCCAAACTTTTTTCACCTAGGGCCGCATTTTGATACTTACTCGGAGCAGAGGGCCACAGACAACCCGACAATGAAGTGAATCACTCGAAAATGTAGTATTTGACATAGTTTCGATTGGACATGCCTGGTATAGTGAGTTGAACTAAGTATCTTATATCGCCCAGCTTACATGTGAGTTTATAGCTGTTTGGGACCCCCTGAAATCCCCCAGGTTGAGAACCACTGGTCTACACTACAGTTTGGTAACGGTTGTCTGCAATCACCCGCTCAAACTACGCACCAAGCCCGCCTCGTATGTGAGTGTAAAAGCGTGTAAAAGACTGTTAGTTTAGATAAATGTCATTGACTTTTCATATTGCCTTCCATAAATTATTAAATCTTTTTAATTATATCGGATGACGATTTGGTGTGAGGCAATAATATAAACTCCTTTTTCAGCATGGATACTGTACATTGCAGCATTATGTAACAGCACTTGCACGTTGCTCAAACGAATGATGAAACTGTAAAAGACACAAACATCCACACGCCAACGGCCTGACGTTGGAGCTTTAAAACCTTTTGTTTCCTATCAAGACACAAGATTAAATGACAGACAGACGTTCTATGGTTGCCGCGGTGACCCTGAGAAGAGATCAGACTGAAGTGCTGACTGCAGTGAGGCTGTAAGCACACAGAGCTCTTCTGAGGCATCCATCTGCACCGGCAATAGATGAGCCCAGCAGGCCAGAAAACAAACGCGCGCGCACACACCAGAGGGGCGAGCGGAGGGAGAAGGGCCCGGGACGCACTCATTTTGTGTGCGATGAGAGACGAGACGCGACGTATCAGGGTGTTTGGAGGCCATCTCTCAGCGCACTTTCACTGGCCGTTCTGAGAGGAGCAGAGGAGGCTAATGCGATTTCTCTAACCTTTTATTGTGGTCGAGAAAGCGACAATCTAGTTGAGTGACCCACAGTCTCTACAACTTTAAGAACTTTTTCTTCTCAATCTGTGCTGTGGAGAAAACTTGGAGAGGGTAAATGCATCTTTGGACAGTAACAGAAATCCAGCGTAAACTGATTTGAAGACATTTTATTTCGTTTGGGAAAAGTATTGGTATCGGATTGCATTGAAAAAGTTCATTAGGAACAAGCTAATTTACTGTTTTCTCAAATGATGGAACGGTCGGAAGTCTGGAAACGAGTTCTTTGCAGTCTCGTTGCGTCCTTGAGAAAGACACCACTTTGTTTGTGGGAATGCGTTTGCAAGACTAATGCAATGTCTAGCGCGTTCAGTGTACAAATTGCCCGGTAAATCCTGTGTCACCCTGTTGATCCTTTCTCCATGGTTACTGAACGTACTTTGAGCAGTCACAGAAGTATTGCAGTATTGTTCCTGTTGTGGGGATGGTGAATCTTAACCGAGCATTTCAACAAAAAAGAGAAATCGTGTGCTTATTTTGGATATTAAAATGTGGGAATGAATCTCCTCGCAGACAAAACTCAGGGCAGCACTGGTTACAGTTAGGGGCGTGCCAAAATATCCAAACATCAATATATCGTGGTACTACATTTGGTGACGCAGTGTGAGTGTTTGACCATAGTATTATGGCGAACCTACATTATTTATGTCTCACAAACAAAACATATTTTATTGTGAAGGGACTGAGGCAGGAAGTTGAAGGGTTTTCAGGATGTTGTTGTTCTAATTGATGTTAACTGTTGCACATTCAGTCTGCTGGAGGTGTATAAAGCCGAGCCTGAACCGTTCCGCTCGCCTCTTTGTTCAAACTTACCCTTATCTTACTCAGATGCTATTTTCTTTGATTCCTGCATGCTTGAGTTAATCCTGTATTGTCCAACTAAGGCTCAATTGCTCAGAAAATCCCTGTTTTCCCCTATCCCCTATCCCCGTCCACATCCCTGTTCTTGGTGTGATTGTTTGCAGAATGAGGACTGTAACAATGCGCGCTGCACACTTGGCTGAAGTGTGCCGTGTCTGAGTGCACAATGGCGCAGGAGGTAAAGAGCGTCGTGAATGTGATGAAGAAACATCTGCAGTAAGTGTGTTGTTAAACCGCACTTAAATTAGTCACAGAGCCACAGCACAGTTTAGTTTGGATCAGAGCAGACTTAACATTTCTACATGGCATATTTATTTAAACTGTTACGATTTAACTGCTAAAGCATTCCTGTCCAGTTTCCTGTTAGCGCTCGCTGCTAAGGTGCGAAGGGAAACGCTGCTGCGCGGACTGAAAGTATTACAATGAAATGCATCGTGGGGAATGTACTTGCAGATGAAAACATTGTAAGAATCGGGACGCCCTGCGCACTTCAGCGGCTCGTTGTCAGAATCAGAATCAGAAAAGGTTTATTGCCATTGCCGATGAACAAAATTCAAAACAACATATATGAAATCCAAAGGGAATGCATTAAGAAACTGTTACAATATCCAATAGTTTCAGATAAGAATAGACTTACTATGTAGACAAGAATTTACAGGTAAAAACACACTTTTTCAAAAACACACACGTGAAACACAACCCGCTGCTTGTTTTGGTGAAATTTAACTATGAAGAGGCGGGGCTTATCAGTTCTGCCTTTTTGAACAGGACCCTTTTGTATCATTAAGACTTTTTATATCAATACTGCAATTTCCAATGAATATTACGATCTAATGAAAAGATCCGGTAATTATTGGTTCAGAAAAAATACTGTTTTGTTCTTTCCTTGGCTTTAAATGTCCGCGTCAATGAATCAATGAATACAGAGCACAGCCTTAACAACGCAGGTGCCCACGACTGCATTATAACATAACCTTCACGGGCGCCACAACAAAGTGCTGCAGATCATCTTACCGCGAACAGAAGACCTGAAGAAACAACGTGTCCACCACCTGAAAGTTGCCAGAGCGTGGCCTTTACACTGTCTCAAAGTCTGCATTTTGTGCTTTATAATAAATCCACATCCTGTCACAGTCTGCAGCGTGCGCATAAACAAACAATACGATCCAAACCTGACTATATTTACCTTCCTCCGTGGTGCATTTAAGGCTTAATCGCCAAGTAAATGAGTTGTAAATATCCAGTGTCTGCGAAAAGGTTGAGCCAAACGATGTCTAAATAAAGTTGCAGACAAAACAGATTAATTATCCAAATTATCCAATCTTCGCCTTCGTCCTCCTCCTCCACTTAAGTGAGCACGCCGTAAACGTGTAAAGTTGTGACAAAAGGACAAAAGCATGTGCATGTGTCCGTGCGCGTAAGGTGAGAATCATCTGTGTGGCTCATTTCTTTTGAATTCTAATTGAACAGACGTCATTCTTTTGAGTAATGAAACAAACTTCAAAAAATACAGGCACCAAAAAGTACTGTTATTATGATTTCTTTATTCAAACAATACCCAGCCCTTGAAGTACCTGGAAAAAGTCCTCTTGATCCGTCCTAAGCTTGGTCTGGTCTGGTCTGCTGGGTGACCTAATGGAACCCAAACTTTTCATGCATTTCTATGAGCAGCATGTGCCACGGGTTTGTTCAAAGTGTGTGTGTGTGTGTGTGTGTGTGTGTGTGTGTGCGATGGTATGTGAGCCTGTTCTGCCTCCATTAGAGATCAATGGAGGCCCCGGTCTAATTCCAGTGATAGGGCGCTCTGATCCTTATCTGGGGTGCAAATGCAGTCCAGCCTTTTCTTCATCCCGAACTCAATCACACAGACGCAGAACCGGACGGCCCAACAAGGGCTGGGAAAGAAATAAGGGCACGAGACATTTTGAGTGTGTATTTGTAACATTCATAAACAAGCATTGGATTTATGTAGCAGTGTTTGGACTAGGCTAGGAGATATATGTTTTAGCAGTTTACATTTTGTTTTCATTGTAAACCATGATATTGATCCCTACAGTCTTCATTTTTTTTATGTAATCACATTAAGTAAAGGGGTGTGGGCGGGGCAAGTGGGCGGGGCAAGGGGGTAGATGAAAACAGGACTCCGTTACAGGACAATACAGGATTATTCAAACATGCAGGAATCAATCAAAATACAACTCTGAACTAATGATGAGGAAACTGTTCTCACGAGGTTAAAGCGCATTAAAGTTGATTTAGCAGAATTAACTCTGCTCTAATATCTCTCTTTTAAAATTTGCATCAGCGTTACGGTGCTGATATGCTATTTTGGTCAAATCGTGATTCAGTCTCTGTTAAAGCCTCATCAAACACGGACACTTCTCCTCTAATCCTCCCCCACAGCTGGATTCAACCAATCGCGGTAAAGGACACATATAATATTTGGATTACTGCTCTGTAAACATGCTTTTGAGTGCCTTTGCTTCAACAAATTACGTTTTAATTTTTCGATCTTAACATAATGATCAGGAGTGCATATCACAGAACTACGCCGAAACCGTCTGCACTGTAAACAGCCCTGAAGTGAAATCAGCACCTCATTTCACCTCCTCAGAACTACCACTGAGCTAAAGAAGGCAGCAATTTAAAAGTTCCATTTGGTTTCACAAAATACCAGCGTCACAATTTAAAGTTGCTATTACCTCAGAGAACGTTGCATGCGTAATTCTTGCTTCCTCTCGTGTATGTAATGCTCGTGATAGCTGGTGGAACGTACAATCACAGAACGTTTGATGAGCTCCTCCGTGGGCCAGACCCTGCTTCACTAGTCCGCAGATAATGAACTGGTGCAATTCTAATTCATCAGAGAGACAAAAAGTAAAGACTGACATTATTAGGTTTCTATGCTTGAATCTGGCTGAAGGTCAGGCTTAATCCTCATGCCGAAGAAGCGGTTGAGCTTAAGCGTGTAAGTCATCTTTTCGTTTCTCCAGTACGTACGCACACTGCTCTAAAGGGTTGACATTAGGGTTGCCAAAATCTAAAAAATCTGACTCGAATTGATTCTAAAACTAGTCTCAAAACTGGACACACATTTGAACGAGTATTGATACTAAAAAAATAAACTAGAATAAGACAACAATGTTTAATAGCGTTACAATTATTTTTTGTTAAGAATGTCTAAATGCCTCAAACCTTTCTATGATCACTGCGGTATGAAAATGTGTATGTTCCTTTTTAGTATCATGACTAGGATCTTCAGAAGTATCAAAAATCAGATACTAATCAATTCTAAAAGTAGTAAAAAATACTAGTATCGATACTAAAAAACTCACAAAAACAAGACAAATGTGACCTTTCCTGAACAGTTTTAAAGTCATCTTGAGCTTCATAAGTACCATTATTTTGTTAGGAAAATGTGTATTGTTTAAAGTGTTTTCTGAAATGTTTTTATTGGACTTCATGTAAAACCACTTGCTGTTGTTTAAATGTATGAATTATTCTCAAGTACAAAAACACAGCCATGAAGGGAAAAATGTCAGTTTATTCTGGATTTGAGTGCTAACTCCATATGTAAAGTATACTTCTAAATATACTTCTATATTAACTTCTTGACACTTTGCCTACAGCAGCAATCTCAATCTCAAAATAATCTGAAATTTCTAGAACAATTTAGGAGATCGAAACGCGTTGGCATTTCCTTGGCATTAAACTCACAATAAAGCAAAGACCAGACGCGCCTCGCTCTTTTCTCTTCACGAACTGTTGTTTTCTTCACACTATCTTGAAGAGCACCTGGTAAACTATCTATTTCACTCTAACTTTTAAGATCCAGAGAGCACTGCTGGCTTCCTGTTTCCATATCCTTCAAAGCAGAGTTCAGCAGTAGAATTTATGATCTGTGATGAAATGATTGAACGTTCAAAGGCGTTTGAGTCGGCGGGTAAACAGCGGACCGGCTCCTGTTCGGGCCCTTGTGCTGTTAGTGGACTATGTAGAAAAAACTTCAGTTGTAGTCATTCTCAACCTGCGGATCTAGTCTGAGAACTCTGCTATTTATCCTACTCTGAGTAAACCCTGCCCCCTGGGTGGAGCCTCATGATCATAGCCTGTCCTTATAGGTTGAGAATGACTCTCTAATACCTTTTGTAACCCAGACTTTAAATCTCAGGTCAGTTGTATTTGGTAGACGAAAAAGCTTTTGGTCATAATGTCATAGAAATACATCTTTGTTTAGTTAGTATGTCTTTGCTGTTTAGCTCCTTCCATGTTGTAAGCACAGATTTTACCCAGAAGGGATTCTTAACTTCCTCCAGATTGTACAATCGTTTTGTAATCTTGTCAGTCAATCTTTCCATAAACCCCCTATAATCACCGGGTCTGGGTCCTCTCCACCACCGTGTCCGACCCAGAGCTGGAACAGCGTTGGCGAGGGGCGGGTGCGAGGGGGCGGGTGCGAGGGGCGTGACCGGAGCAGCAACAGAGCCTGCGGCCGGAGCCCCCGCCGGAGCCCGCGCCGGAGCGCCGCGCCGGAGCCCGCGCCGGAGCCCGCGCCGGAGGCCCGCGCCGGAGCCCGCGCCGGAAGCTAGCACCAGAGCTAGCTATCTTAAATGTAGCTATCCTTTTTCTGTGTGGTTTTTCTTCTTCATTTTCTTGGACATGTTCTTGTCAAGGCTCATTATGTCTGCGCCCACGGAGAAGCTCACCTAAGTGAACTCATAATAAAGACGGATTATTTCCATATAATTTACGACCACAGCCAGACAGACACGTCTGAGCCAAGCAACCATCATCCAGGAAGTCCCTGAGGCACAACCCAGTGCCCAAAACCACGAGATAGAAATTTTGCTTCTATCTCGTGATTTTCTATTTCATGACATCGGACAGTTGTGTTTTTATTGTGTACGCTTTTGGATTGACTTTCAGACTGAAATGATCTGACGTTTGTAGTCATCTATACACGCAATTATAGATTCATTGTTGGGAGCCAAAACCATACATTTCTCTTTTCCCTCAGCCTCCAGCTTTTCTTCTCGCTCTGAGTTGATTTTCCGTTAGAGCTTGATTTTGGAGGAGCTCATCTGATCCCTGCTTCAGTACATTTATCCGAGTTGAGTGTTCTGGATTGCAGCGCCTCTGTGACTAGATCTGCTTGTGAAAGCACCTCCGCTGATTATGTTTCGTTCATTTGTTTCTGATACTCGTAGATAATTTTTTTTACACATTTTCGGGTAGTAATCGTTTCATCTGATTGGATTCGTTTCTGTCCTCACGAGTTTCCATTTGAGAACATCTTCCTGTCCTCTCCAGTGCACTCATTTGGCTTTTAATCCGTGACTGTTTTCTTGACTTTCCTTAACTTCCCAAAAGTTATTTATCTATGTCTGAGTTTCGGCTGGCACTTTCTTCTTCTTCAGAAGTTGGAGCTGGGTTTGTTTTTTCTCCAGATCCTGTTGCAACTTTCTGTTTGCACTTTCTGCAGCCTCTTTGGCTTTCTCCCATTCTTTACAATGGAAAATATTTTTGTCTTACTTTTGTCAGATTCTTTCGCTCTTTTAAGCTCTTCTGTTTTTGTTGTTCAGAGTTTGAAGGTTCGAATTTTCTGCGCATGAAATCTTGTTTGCCTCAATTAATTATGAATTTTGTTGTCATATTTATCCAATTTGTTGTGGACCTTTCTCAAATGCTCTTGGGCTTCGTGGAGTTCAAGCAAGTTTTTCTAGTTCCGGTTTTAATTCTGTAAAATCAGAATTCATTGCGGCATACATGTACTTATAAATCGGCCAATTTCAATCCAACCTAAACCCTAACCTAACCCTTTCCTAATCTTAATCTAATCTAATCTTTCTAATCCTAATCCTATTACCCTAAACTTCATTACCAATCATAGCCGACTGTCCCTCCTGACCCTTTTCAGACATGTTCAAACTGCATCAGTCACAAGATATTTGAGCAAATAAACATCAAAGCTCTGGTACTTTTTACTTCCATGTTTTATTTTGCTGTGGTTGTCAAAGATATCGAAACTCAGATACTAATCGATACTAAAAAAACTCACAAAATCACATGAAATCACATGGTAACATAAAGTAAGTGCTGTGATCCTGTGATGTATTGTCTATCAAAACTGGTGTTGTTTTCCTTAGTTACATGCGTGCCAGGAAATGCTGGTGTTGGGAGCGTTTAAGACCTTTTCACATCATCTCCAGTCTGGGGGTCGTAGGGGTTGGTCTTTGGAAGATTCATTTGTCCAGTCGTAACATTCCGAGCGGTGAGATTTTTGAATGAATTCCTTCCTAACCTGTCTGCCGTTGTAGAAAGGCATCAAGTTGTGGCTACATTTCGGGCGCTGCTGCGAGAATCGAGCGTTTAAACAGGGCGAATATGTGGACATGTCGTGCGGAGCAGTGGAGAGATGAGCTGTGGTCCGTAATCACAGGGCTGTCGGGGTAAAAGTGGTTGGAATGAACCTTTATTTTGCAAATATATCTTAAGCTAACAAAGTTTTAGCGCTAGTGGTTAATTACTCCGCAATCCTGAACGTCTCTTAGCCTCCCATTTGCAGACTTTGCGGAGTGGTCTGCCCGGTTCTCAACATGAAAAATCCCATAAAACGCGTACTCTGAGTAACCTGTACTGACATGAAGCATCATTTCTTGTCTCAAATCCAGGGATGTAACTGTGTGAAGCGGCTGATCGGCTGCTACTATACAGTACATGCAGTACATGCAGTATTTCAGCTTGACAGTATCCTTTGAGCCAGACAAGATTCATGTCAGTTTGTGTCGTCGACGTTACATAACTGAGCGTGTATTTGCGGACCCCCTGTTCTCTGGTGCATTGTTTCCTCATCGGCCTCGCTCCGTCCTCCTGCCTGTGTAATGTGAATCTGCAGGTTACAGTTAGGGGAAGTGATACATGAGTAATCGCCAGTGTTGTACGGGAAACGCATGGATCCAGGCTCGCCCTTATCTCGCCGCTGTAATGAAACCTCCGGCCCCCAAACACAAGGGCCCTTCTGCTCCTTCCTGCTTGGTCCCGCTCCGGCGTCGCCTGCTCGTCGTTCCTCCTGCTTCCGTCCTCTCTGTCCGTCCTGCTCTGTCCATCCTCCTCCGTTCTGCTCCGTTCCGTCCTGCTCCGTCCATCCTGCTTCCGTCCGTCCTGCTCCATCTGTCCTGCTCCGTCCATCCTGCTCTGAACGTCCATGCTCTGTCTGTCCTGTTCTGTCTGTCCTGCTCCATCCATCCTGCTTCATGCATCCTTTGTTCCATCCTGTTCCATCCTGTTCCATCCTGTTCCATCCATCCTGCTCCAGCTGCAGTCCTGTACTTCCACTGACCTTTTGACGTGATCTGCACATTTCCTTGGCTTACCTTATTCCATTACGTTGGTGCCGGAAGACTTTTCACGTATGGTCTCCTAATCCCGTCGGCTCCTTTAACATTCCAGCCACAAGTGTGCTAAAAGGACATTTTAACAGGACACATACTCTGCATAATATTTGTACTAGGCATAAAAAGGAATCACATGGTATGTTATTAGCTGATTAGGTTAGAAGGATGTTGAGGAAACGTTGTTATTAACTACACTAAAACTCCTAAGACCATAATACCCATCCAATCTGGATTTGGCGTGTAATTACGTTTCTTGCGACTCGGAGTCGAAATACTTGGTTGGTTGTTTGAGGCGACACATCAGTACAGGCAATAAGCTTGGTCCAGGTGTACCATGAAATGAAGACAGAAAAACAAAAACTGGGCTTTTAAGCAACTTGTCGGCTTCCGGCAATGATGATGTATTGTAGTGAAGCAAACGCCGTCATAATCCAAGTTAAATATAGTCTCCCTAATCCTTTTTTTGTACAATTATTTTTTTTTTTTTTTGCTCCCGAAAAATCGTAGACTATCTGATCATACATAAAGTGATAAGTAACAAACTAAATAAATTATAAGTAAAATAAACCACAAATGGAATAAGTGCCGTTCTCACAATGGTAAAATGGCAATCCAGTGCATGTTAAACAGTTTGGCCATATATAGTAAATTGAAGGACCTATCACTAATTTTCTTGTCAAATTGTCTAAAGTGTTAGTTGTTTAGAATCAACAGGGTGTGGTCTGGTATTTAAAGAACAAAATGTAATAATAACCGTACTCCTTAAAGCTTCTGGACGTCAGGTGGTAATTGTAAAAAACATTGGTATTCTAGATATTTCAAAGATTCCATTATATACCTTCAGCTCCAGCTACATTTTAGGGCTCAAAATTGCTTTCTAAACAACTATTTTTAGCTTGATTCATAAACTGTGTCACTCGTTATTGTACCACCAGGACATCATTTTGAGGTGATGTCAGGTGCCAAAGGGGGTCCACAGAGGGTCTCAGGATGTTCTTCTTGCCTGGCTTTTAAAAGTAAAGTGGATTAAGAGGAAGAAAATGTATGGAACTAAAAGAATAACAGTTCTTTTTGAGGGAAACTGGCCAGGTCAATACGTCAATAACTACGCCATTGTTTTAGCACGATAGGATTGTGTAGCAACTTTGTACACTTGGTTTGTTTACTCTAACTCAAAGACACAGAGAAATATTCTTAATGCAGCAAAGCCTTATCTCTCCATGACCTCCTTTTCTTCTCTGCCGATGGGAGAGCCACCATGTCCTTTGACGCGTTATCAACCTGTTGTGAAAATGTCAAAAACCCTTTTTCAAATCTTTTCTCGCTGCATATAATAATACATTGCAATAGGTTGTGTTTGCCTGTCTGTTACATTTGTTGTATGTCCATGTACTCATCTTAAAATGTAAGTCCCTACACATACAGTATACATTTGTTATATCCACAAAGTTTCCCTGCTCTGAATGTGTCACTTAAAGTACATATGACAGTTTCTCATGGTTTTTTAATTAAATGACTTAGTTTAGTGGGATTGTCTTTGTACAGTAAATGTATTCAGTACACTTCGCAGTTTGTGAGAAGAACAACTATAAGAAACTAAAAATTGTCAGACTGGGGGAATAAAAAATAGGCATTACATTGTTAGTCAAATTTAAACATATTCTTGCACTTGTGCTTTGTATTGCCTGCTGGACAGTGTGATGCTGTTATTTTTAATTTTTTGCTCTATATTGGAGCATCGTTCTGTGGCCAATCCTACTCAAGACGGCTCATCAGCAGAAGTGGAGGAGCCAAAAACTTTACTCAAGTTAGAGTAACTTTATTTCATAAAAATAACATTACTGTTGAGGAAAAGTACAAAGTGGTGGTCTAAAGAACTACTCAAGTGAAGACAAACATCGGTGTGTCCCGGTATTCCTCATATTTCTCGTCACTATTACTCAGTGTTTAACCAGAAGTGAACAGACAAACAAGTGGAGCAAAATGAGAAGTTGAACGTTTGACCCCTGCCAAGCGGCGGAGATGGTGCAGAGGAGATGGAGAGTTTGCTTATGGTTCTGCTGGTGCTGCGGTGGAAACTATAGACTTAAATGAGTCACAAAATGCACTCTTCTGGCATGAATTCCTACACTCCCTAAGTACTTCTCAATTGTTGTTGACGCTTTTTAAGCGCTTCTCTGGTGCCCTGAGAAAATTTTGCTTCTAAGAGCCCCTCTCCTCCTGCGGCTCTAAGTCTCATTCAGAACCTGTCTTCTAAGCTATGCTGGAGAATTTGTATAATTGTGGGAACTGTATTTCATCTCTCACACTGACTCAATTACTTTCTTTTTGTTAGGGCGGACTTGGGCATATAATCTGCAACATTATCTATGGGCTCATGAAGATGCTGTAGATTGGTTATCACTCATTGCGGTAATCGCTTGGAGGATTACCCCCTCAAATCCCCCATTTTACCCATCATGTCATTGATCCTTATTTCTCATTAGTCTTATTGTACGCCCTTTCTCAAAATCCAAATCCATCAAAACACTTTCATTGACGTAATCGATATCGATATAACGCATTTGCAAGTCTTTGATGGGGAGCCAAAACTACTGGATGTAAATGTGTTTGGGGAAGTCCATTGAGTGACGCATGCATTCCCCACACGCTGCATGAGGAGGCGGGATGGAGGGCTGCGGTCAGAAAGAACAGTAGATCCGCGCTTTGAGACACCACAGAGACGCAGTCTGTTGAAATAAGAGTTAAATGGACTGGCTTAAAAAAAGGAGACTTTGAGGTGTCGGAAGTGTGGGAAAAGTGAAAAAGCGTCCTGCCCTGGTAAAAGTATTGATGGATGGGGTGAAAGGAAACCGGGGAGAGGAAGACTTAAAAAAAGATTTAATTAAATCTTGAGGCACTGTGGGATTTAATTTGGCAAAGATTGGAGGAATTAACTGTTGGGTTTTGAGATGCTCGAGCGGTGACTCCTTTCGGTCTTTTGCGGCATTAATTATGACTTGCGCTGTTCTCAGAAACGACACACCTTAAAGTCATGATATTACATAGGTTGCTTATTAGTTGTCTGAAAGGCCCGTGTGACAGTACACCATGGGACACGGATGGTCCAAAAGAAGGCGTCAGACAGGGAGGCGTAAGTGTCTTTACTGTCTGGCACGTACAACATGACTTGTGATCAGGTGATGCTCCTGAATCCAGATGAGAGGAAAGCACAGCCATCTTTCATTTCCACCAATGCGCAACACACTTCTCAGCTTTTTTCAACAAAATGTTCTATATTTCGGGTAAAATCTGCTTCTTTTCGTCCGTCAGCATCACACTGCCCGTTTTGGCTTGTGTTGGCACTTCTCCTATGACTTACGGCCAAACCACAACGATCAGTCCAATCAAACGCAGCAGTGGGAGGGGTTCAAGATGTGTGCAAGGTAAAGGTGAAACTTGATAGGTGGGTAAACAATGAATAAGCGACGTGGCAAAAAATGTATATCGCAATGTTCTTGGAGCCAGATGACAATTTTGATTTTATAACAATTCATGTACACTTTATTGTGCTACAGTTTAATTCAAACTTTTATTAATAACATGTATAACTGTTTATAACACAAACACACAAGTGCATAAAGCAAATGTGCCTTTCACATTTGTCCCATCCAGACAATTTTTCCAACTCCTTCTTCCTAGTTGCCCCTGAAGACACTTATGCTTTGTGTCTTCAGTATAAGTTCTGTGGGTTTTATATTTTCTATAATGTAAATTAAGAAGTTTGTGGTGGGGGGCTGATTCTGTAACCAATTTCTTTTTTATGGACTTCTTTTAAAAGTTAAACATCATCTGCAGACATCCAAGATACAGCATTGTAAAGGAGTAGTTGATGTCAAAGCCCAATGTTTTAGAAAGTTTTTGTCACCTCTGTCCAGAAAAATAAAACATTGGGCAGAAACTTTTTCTATTATAACTTTCAGAGGTTCTGAAAGTTCCCACTTCATTGTGATTGGTTGAATCCAGTTGTCACCTGCTGATTAGCCTTACAGAGACTGACCAGAGCAGACGGCTGCATTAAAGGGCCTGTTTATTTGCATGTTATAAAGTAGAATCTGTTTTTCCACAGTTCATATATATTGTAAACGCATTTATTTAGGTGAAATTGAGACCACAGCACTTTCTCTGCATCTAATTATAGAGCGTTTTATTCTCCGCGAAGTGGGAAGTGTGCCGTTAGCATGCTAATGTTTGTTAGCTTTACTATATGAACAACCCAGATTCAGCAGCAGAATTGGGGGGGGGAAACAGGCTTATTTGGACATATTTCAAAGCTATTTAAATGTAGTTGTGATATACGGTGAGTTTATATTTGATTCACTTTGCTTCACTGCTTGCTTTGATTGCCCTGACCGCACGCTCTTCCTCTTGCAGACTTGTTCTTAATGATGGCGCTCAGCCACTCCAGCTAGAGCAGAGATTGCCTCCTAATCATGACTGGGCCTTTCTCCTCCGTCTCCCATCCATCCTGTTTCCCCTACCCTTCCTTTCCACCTGTCTGCACCCCCTGGCCTGATTTCTCCTGTGTTCCTCTGTCTTTGAGCCACTGTACGCTCCATAAGACAGATGAAAACCTGGGCCCATTCTTCACAGCCTTGCACTGTCTCTCATCTCAGCTCTAATCTACCCGCGCCCGTAATCCGCCGTTCAGACCCATCTGTGCTGGGCTGCTTGCAGTGCATAGAGCTGAAGGACTGCAGAAGTCATGTTTCGGAAGTAAGGTGGAGATTTCTTGGACAATTGTTTTCAGGGTTTTCCTCTCTAGATGATCTGGGCAACAAGATGCAAAAATGGAATTAGGTTGATCTCAATATGGCACTATTATCACGACATAACACTTTATACCAATTCATCAACTGAGTTTAGTTTTACGTATTTACAGACTAAAGGTATGTTTCCAGTGGTTCACTTTGGAGCAGATGAGAGTAAAATGATTGAGATAACACAGATTTAGGTCAACACAAGATGGCAATAAGTAGATATAAACACAAAATAATCATCTTTCACCAAATGCTGACTTGATCTTGTGATAAACCGCCATATTTACAGTGACGCTAACTTTATATTAAACCAATGAATAAAGCTAACACACATTAGCAACAGCTGTTTCCTGTTTATTGAGGCACAGCATGTGCGTTAAGATAAAAAATATATACATTTCCAGTGCCCAATGCAAAACCCAATGCATCAGATAGACACGTTAAAAGGCAGTGTAGAGGTTTAGAAAAGTGAAATACAGAAAAGTTGATGATAAAAGAGCCACTTCCCACAGCGCAGAAACTTGGAATTACCGAACATCTTTTTGTGAATTGCTGAGATGGATCTATATAAGTATAAAACAGGTACAATTTAGATTTTTATTTATTAAAAACATTGGTTATGTCTGGGTAACAGCAGTTGCTCATGTAGCAGACCCCTGCCTATGGACATTCAAAGAGGCGGGTCAAATTGCTCCTTGACGAAGTGGTCTTGGGGACCAAGGCCAGTAGAAATGTGACTTGACTCCATCTTCTCCTCTGTAACTTTAGATACCACAACTACTGTCCTCTTCCATTCCCCCCAAATAGCATTGATGCCCATTCTGCACACTGTTTCTCCATTCTCCTTCGCTTGATTTTTGCGAAATGTCTCACTCAATTTCCCCACAAAGATACCAGATTGCATGTGCGGGTGTGTGTGTGTGTGTGTGTGTGCGTGCGTGTGTGTGTGTGTGTGTGTGTGTGCGTGTGCGTGTGTCTGTCTGTTAGCCACGATAGAATTTCTCTTATCTGAGTACAATGGGTTTTACTGGCTGAAAAAGAGCTCTAATTCACCCACTCAAGGCCCCTCTGCGGCACTATTTCTTCCTCTCCTGTCCGTTCACACTACCTCACTCTAGATTGCCTCATTTTCTTTGTGATGAGGGCCGAGCATGGAGACCCTGAAGTCCACTGGCAGTGGTGCGAAGCCATCTGTACTTGAGAGAACATTTGAATACACTAGAAGCTTCCTCATGCGTCTCCTTTGTAGAGTGGTCTTAAAAGGTTGCATTTAACCTACTTTTATTGTTCGGGGAGTTAAAGGTGAGGTCAATATTTCAGATGACAACCAGGTGATCTCTGGTGGAGGGGGTGGAGGGTGGTTTAGTCCTATCTCAGACAAGTGCATACTTTTGTGGAATCATTGGGCAAGACACCTGCCCACCTGGACTAAGCACAAATGGGTGTACAGGTGTGTAGTTGTGCGGACTGAAATCTGTTCAGATTCACTTCATGGGGACTTGCCTTCTTTATGGAGACAAAAACCACGTCCCAATAAATCAATATGAGGTCTATGACATGGTAACTTTAGGTTAAGGTTAGATTTTAGGTTAAAGCAGCACCGGGTAACCTGCATGACTCTATAGAGATGGAAATTTAAAACCATTGCAATATATTAGTTTTATGTCTTTATGTCTTATGTCTTTTTCGAGGGTTTTTAGTGCAATAAAAACACCTGCAATGACAAAAATGCCTTTATTTTTAGCTGAACTCTTATGAGATGGGACTGTAAGGTAAGCTCCACCACATATGTAATTTTGATTAAGGATCGGGTCAGTCACGCAATCACGCAAAAAATCACGCAATCAAATGCTACTTTTTCTCATATGCTCTTACTTGATCTCCCTTATTCCTTCCCAGTAATGGCTTGAGACATATCAATGCATATTTTTTCCCCTCAATTGTACTGCCTTTTATTCAGTGAGAACGCACGCTCAGTGCTGCAGCTAACGAACACGGCTGCCTTTTCTGACCTTGGCAGAGACGAGCTAGTCCCTACTGGCCCTGTATGCATGATTAAATCCGTACACACCACATTGGAAACCGTCTGCGCTCAATAGCCACCCCCCTAGTGGTTTAAATGATCATTGTATTCATGTGCTGCACTGGACGCCCGAATGGTTGGACTCTATAGAGGCACTTACAAGTAAAAAGTAGTGTGTTTTCTTTCTCTAGTCAATGTTATCGACTAGCTTGTAATGAGACACACATGTTTGGCTGGTTACTAAGAGCTAAAGGAATTATTTATGTTTAGTTTAAGACTTGCTAACAATTGCAAGGCATGCTAACGATACCCCATATAGTTCCATTAACCAAGTCAGTTATTTGTTTGTTTTAGGAATATCCATTTCATGCGTGTGGACATTAGCTATTTATAACTCAGCAGGAAGCTAATGCTACTGCCCGCTGGATACAAACAGCAAGTGGACACGGAGAGACAAGCTAAACAATATTGATTTGTATTAGAGGTGCAATCACAGCTAATGCTATCGATAGAAAGCATAGAAAGGGTTGTCTGTGGAGCTTTAGACTCTATTGGATTATTTATATTATCAGATCTAAATGGTGGTGTAATTAATTCTACTTAAATGGTAAAATATTTATGACAAATATGTCTTTGTACGGTGTCTTTACATATTAAATGCTTCACTTTCAACTTGCTGCTGGTTAGCTGCTTCCATTTTCAGGGAGAGACTGTGGAGCCAGAACCTCAGGAGGAGAGAAGGTGGTTCATCTAGAGAGGTGGTTCATCACATGTTCAAGCAGTTGACTCGCAATTTTCTTCAGACTAAGTGTCACTGGATGTTATTGTGATGTGGCAACTGATTCACACATAAGCAGAAGCAGGGTGATAGCGCCATCCACAGTCCAAATTCTTTAGGACAGTATCTTAGGTGTGTGAGAGTGAAAAGGCCCCCTTGATCCGGTTTATAGTCCAGTGGGCACGTTTCTGTATCTCAAATGCTCCTTAATCCATTGACAATGTTTGCTGTCCTCTGTCCCAATGTGTGTTTTACTTCACACAAGTCCATAATGTGGTTGTCTTTTTTCCAACTATATGCTTTAGATTTGAACTTGAAATGGAAATCTCCTTCACTATAGTACTCCTTGTTTTTCCTTGCCATGGACCAATTATTTTATTGACTGTTTCCCATTTTTGCCAAGCCCCGTGAGGCGACTTCCTGTGATATTGGGCTATACAAAATTAACTTCAACTAAAATTGCAAATCAAATCACACAGCCAGCTAATATTGTCAGCACCTGAAGACTTTGGTTGTAGAGGACGAATTTCCTTGTGGGGACAAAATAACGCATTTCCTACTTGTCTAATTTTCCTCCGCAGACCTGACACCTGCCTTTGATAACCAGGACCAGTCCTTTGCCAACAGCCTCATTTCACTCCCCTGCTGTGTGCCAGTCCACCCGCTGATGCCCCTGTCCACCAGCCAAGGGCATACACGAGGCAGGTCCCAGGGCGAGGAGGTACTTAGGTTGAAATCTCCAGCTTGGCGTGCTATGTGTGCCGTATATAATTCCATGTGATGCCGTATTGGCCAACACCGGGACTGTTACGGGAACAGATGGCGGGGATTCATCTACATTCTAGTCACTAAAGGCTTCTAACTGCACATAAACATTAGAACCTGGTGGACCTGCTGTCTGGCTTTCAGAACTGGTAGATATACGTGTTCTGTGGATGCATCGGTTCAACCACTGAAATGAATAGAAGAGGCATCGCTATGGCAACAAAGGGATGCCATAAAAAGACACTTTTTTCAAACAGAGATGGACTTGTATGAGTTTTCAGATTTAGTTGACAAAATAGTAAATGTAGGCCCTGTGTTGTGTTTACTACATTTTCAAACTCGTAACTGCTTTACTCCTCAGTGTGTGAGGAGCCAGACTGTAAGTTTTGCAAGATATTTTTGAGCTATAAAAGCACTAGTAATGCAAATAGATCCAAGATAGATACGTTTATAGCTGTGTTGTGGAAGTTTCCATACAATGCCATAGTAAAGGTATTTTTTTCTTAAAGGTGCACTTGCGTCTCCATGGAGATATTATTGGTTCACCTGGAATGTTCAATATGTCCTTAAACCCTCTCCCTATTCATGGGTCTGAAGTGACGTGACACTCTTGTTGCCACTGCCATCTTGAGGACAAAAGCTGCAGGCTGTACTGTGGACTGTGCCAACAAAGTCTCAAAACAAAGGATTCAGTAACATCCCCAAAGACAGTGTTTGTGGCCACAACTGTATTTGTGTGGTCAGGAGGGACCAGTCAACTAACAGAAATCACTCCAGAGGCTCAGCGGTTTGTTTCAGGTCGTTAGCAGCTGGCTAATGCTACATATACATATTATTGCATGGCTATGCTAATAAACATTAGCCTACTTGCAGACAGTTTTAAGGAGCCTAATTTCCAACTGTTCGCGTGTTATATTTTAGAATCAGACACAAAGTCTGTGCTCTTGAAAGCTTTGAGCGCTTCTCCAGTGCAGAGGGGTTGTGGACGAGGAAGAGCAAATGGAAATGTCCTCAAAAGTTTGTTGTGGCAAGTTGTCGCTGCTTTTAAGTTTTGTCAGAGACTCGCCGCTGTAGATAAGGATCAAAGTCCATAACTGTCTTCTTGAAGTATCAACCCTTTTCATTTTCAGTTTATGTGCTGTTTTTCATCACTATCTAACTGTGGAGATAACAAATAAGTCATGTGACCCCATGAATACTAGATGAGCCACCCTCGATGCCTCTGTTTTGAGTCCTCTTTAGTTTGAGTGTTTCTGGCTCTACAGTCAGTCCTGTTCAGTCCTGGTTCAGTCCTGGTTCAGTCCTGGTTCAGTCCTGGTTCTTTGAACAGTGTGTTGATCATTTAAATAATTTTCCTTTAGAAAAAATACATTTCGTGTCTGACTGTATTTATCGATAATAAAATGTCTATTTTATATGTTTATTTTGTTCAAACATGATTGCACTTAAAAAAATAAATTAGTATTTGTTATTAAAGTGATTTCTGAATAAATGTTGACTGTTTAAATGGCAAATACTTACATTAGTGTTCTAATATCAATCATTTTAACAATGTTTTGTATTTTTACAACCCCATTTAAAGTATTAAAGGCAATTATAATTTCCATAACATTTTGGACCCCCAGACCAAACTGAGAGTTTCGCCCCTGGACCTGTAACTTGGTCTGGTGGAGATAAATACAGTAAACATAATGCCATACTGTGGAGCATTTGAGGAAAAAGCAATAACATAGTGTCATAGTGAAAAAACGTAATAAAGATAAGATTGTTATCTGAAGTTGGGAGCAGACCCACCCTTTCACGCCCCTTCCTGCGGCTACACTACTTAAGCATCCAGGTCAGTGTAAGCATCAGTGTTGGGGACTTCGCGAACCCCTCCCTCCGACCCTCTTCTAATTATTCTAATTTATCTCCGAGAAAGGGGCACCGAGCCCCGGGAGCCTACAGCCCTCATCGCCAAAAGCCCCAAAACGGCATCCATTTCTGTACACTCGTGTTTTCCCTTTTTCACGTTTGTCAATAAACACTTAGCTGGGGTCACCATGTTGCGGCTTCACCTCAAAGCATCTGTCTGTTTTACTTTTGCCCTGAGATTTGACCCCTAATTCAAAAGAAGTTTTATTGAGCAAAAGAGTGCGGAAGGCCAGCATTTTTGTAGGCTATAAAGAAATTGTCCATGCACATTTTCCATATGTATACATTGTAAGAAGTCGTCGAGCATGAAATACAAATAAGCAGTTTAGCATCGTTAGCGCCTTTATATCCTAAGTGCTCGGTTTGCTTCTTACACATGTCGCTGCGTCTCACATTTTTGTCACTTTATTATTTAATCCCACCTTTGCCACGGACTCTCTTTCCCGGTCCCATCCTGCAGGAGTCATAGAGTAACCGGCACATTCTGTTATTTCCACAGAGACGGCGAAAAGCCCAGACGGAGCGAGGAAAGGACAACAGGCCCGGGGGTCACTTCGGGTCATCAGGCTCATAAGGCGGCCGTCGTGACCTCTTCCTCCTGGAAACAACATCCGTCAGGCCCGGAGCAGGGTAAAATGACAAATCATCACAATTTATCTACAACGGCCAGATCAACCCACTTCCTCTGGACTAAAATGTTTACAATTAGATTTGAAGATGGACTGTCAGCGTTTTTGGAGGTAATTGAATTTCTGTCTAAGTCAAAACTGTAATAGTGCGCAAGCTTGTTCCTTATTTCAACTGCCAAAGTGCCGTTGTTTTTGCTGACATTGCTTACTTAAAACTTTCACTTACTTTATTGAAAAAATAATAATCTAAGAATAAAAAGAACATTGATTTTCCAAAATATCTTTACCTTTCGGGATTTAGCACCGCGAAGGCCATTTTGTTCTCTATCAGTGAAAAGTAGTGCTTGGTCGGGGGAGAATCGGACGCCTGGTTCTTTCTCCAAGATGCAAAAAAAATGCAGTTAAAAGCGGTCCCTGGTTATTGTGGGCCCGGGTCACAAAAGATGTACTCAAATAATTTGCAGGCTGAATGGTCGGGCTGAATCCATAAAAGCAAAATCTTTCTGCAAGCACTTCCTTTTCCTGTTCCATCCAAGGTTTAGTGTTTCTGGTCACAAAAGGTTGAACATCCAGGAAAAAATCTAACAAATTCCATTTCTGGTTTGCTGAAAAAGAAACAAAATTAAAATGTTTAAACTTTTGTGAGGCCTTGTCAAAGGCCATACCACCGTTATGCCTCATCTCAGACGCTAAGGGTTGGGTGTGGTTAGTACTGGGATGGGAGAAAATCGGGCATAGTGGGGCAGCAGTGCACACTGTTGTTGTGTTCCTGGGCAAGACACTTCCCCCACCTGACCTCCAGTGTGGAGATACACTGGTGTATGAAGTGTGTGTTTGTGAGAGCCAGTGCAGGGGCAGATGGATATGAGCCCATTTTCTACACTCGCGCATGTTTCCTGTTCCTATCGAATAAACCAATAACTACAATGATGTCTATAGTTTGAGAGTATTTCTCTGTTCTGGTTAAGAGGAGGAGAAGGACAGGCTGAAGAGGCTGACAGTTCTGCTGCTGCATTGGCAATGGGGTGTTTTTGCGTTGCCTGGGCTCCAGAATACATGATTCTTCAATTCTTATGAGGAGTGAGTCTGGTCAGCGCTCCCTCAGATTCGTTCATTTACATGACGCATGTGAAATGAAGGAGCTCATTGGTCATCGATCCTTTAAAACAAGATTGAACTTCTATCACCTCAGAATACCAGCATTTTATGTTTGGCTCATTGACTCTGCACAAATTCACACTATTTTTCAGTCCTCTGAGATATTTTGTTTCTTTCTTTTTCCTGGTCAGCAGCCATGCTTGTTTTGATGCGGAGGGGCCGAGCGTCGCTCACGCCCATCTGAACTCAGGGAGATGAAAACAGTGACCAGACTGATATCGATCTGTATAAAAATACAGAGACTGCCCTTCTGGACTCTCCGGGGGGTAAACTGCATGAAGGTGATGGTTTGTGATACAGCCATCTCTTTATATTTCAATTTGTGTAGCTTTTCTTTGGACTTAAGACCATGAAAGCAGTGCAGAGACCCCAAGGCCCTTGTCCAATGATATTAGCTGAAAAGAAATTAACAGTGCAGTAAAATTAACCATAGATCAAGCTGCGACCTTGGCGAGACAATTATAGTAGCCTTATTGGGAGCCGCTGATGAATTTTCTGTATGTTCATCATCTTAGGCTAAATAAAGCCGCTCTGCCATCAAAGTGCGTGTTAACCACTCTGATGGCCATGATGGAGGAACCGATGTCAGCTCGTCCATGTTCCCTCCTGTCACAAGAATTACTGATTACTGATGAATCACTTGTGTCTATTTTGGTCAAGCGCAGTTTCTTGGTTATTACTTGCGGCAGTTCTTCAGCTTGGCGGAAACTGAAACTAATAAATGGAAGTCTGAGTACATTTTGACGATAAAACTTAAAAATTTTTTTGACTAAATTGCAAAAAAATAGAAGAAAAAAAAGGGCATTTACTTATTTCCTTATTGTGTAAGTGTAATGTGTTTTCAATATACAGTGAATATTGAAAACACATTTTGTTGAATGAGAACCATAAAGAAGTTCAAAAGACAGTCAGCGAAAAGTGCAGCTCAGTGGCTGAGGGGATCGCACTTATGCCAGCAGGTGCAGGGTTGTGAGTTCTATTCCGTTGCTGAATGTCCTTCCCTCTTTCCTTTCCATTTCAGGCTGCACAAATCCTTTAAGGAGAAAAGTAATGCAAATGTATGACCACTGAGGCTGGCTGCACACTAGAGGATTTTTAACCTCATTTTCCTCTCCGCGAGTGCGAGGAGGCGTGTCCCGAGCAGCCATTCTCGTAAGCGATTATTTGCTGTGGCCCTCCTCATGTCTGTGTGGTCAGTGTGATTCTCGGGTTTGCAGCTCCAAAAACTTCCCCATCGTCATGGCAGCGTATACAGCAAGAAGGTCACATGTTTCTCCCTGTGTCCAGGTGGGTCCAAAACATGCACGACAGACTCTATTTAGAGAAGGTAGTCCTGACTCCTGACCAACCCCAGCTCAAGATCTGTTCTCCAGCCTCTGTGGCCTCTGCTCCTGACAGTTCACCCCAGCGGCGATTGAAGGATGGGTCAAATGCGGAGGACAAATTTCCCTACGTGGAGTTTAACACATGCATTTCTTCTTTTTTGTTTCATTTTCTTAGTAAAAAAAAGAGTGCGTGTGGAAAAGCCGCCGACACCTCCTTGGATTTCCTAGCGTGCGTTCCTTTCGTTACACACCCCGTTCGATCTCGTGAGACTTTTGTCGTCCTCCGCTTTTGGCAAATCGTTCCTAAAAACGGCGGGATGCGTGGGATGTGGCTGTTGACGCTGGCGAAATAACCGTTGCAAAATGTCGTTATGTCTGCGGCCTGCGCTTTGTGTCACATCTGTAATGGCTTGCGCACACTGGCTTGATACCACCTGTAAAGTTCTTGATTTAGTTTTCTTTTCTGTGTATGACTTTTTGCATAATGAATCTGCAAGCTCTCCAGAAATAGGCATATAATTTGCACTCGGCGTGGTCCACTCAAAGAGCCAATGTAACACATGTATTTCCAGGAGATAATATTTCTGCAAATGGTTGTCTATTATGATAATATTCCCTGACGGCGGGTTGCCATCCTCTGCGCTGTGGCCAGTCTATAATTTGAGTTGATATGAGAGAATGATAGAGTTTTGATAATGACATGCTTTCATTTCATATGCGGCCTGAAGACTCATTATGACGGCGGTCGTCCCGATGGGGGGGCTGCGATGGCGTGTGTGCGCGCTGGGTGCGTGTCATGCGGGTGCGCCAGTGTGCGTGCGTGCGTGCGTGTGCGTCTGTGTGATGCTGGTTATCTCTTTGACATGCGTTCCAACAGTTGTCTCTCGACTCACATCGCTTCTTTTTGATCAGTACATTTGCAATTTGTCGTTTTCTGTAGATCGCTCGCTTTCACTCAATTCTTTCATTAGCGCTCGGGATTGTGTCGTCACAGCTCATGGAATTTTCAGTGAGGGTTAATAGGAAGGGTTAAAAACATAAACATTTGAACAATAAACAAGCTATAATATCCAACGGCGCCACAACAGGAATTGGACCTGGAGATTAAAGACCACCATTGCGAGGCGCGCAGATAAATTGTTGAGACAACTTGCATATATTTAATCTTCATTTAATTTTCTATAGATAAATAGTTTGAGTTTAGTCAGTCATTGGTAACAGTACAACATTTAGCTTAAGCTTGTTGAAAAATATGCATATTCGATTATTGTTATATTATTTTAGACGCAGTGGAAAGGGCGACAGTTTATGGCAAAATGTCAGGAGGTTGCAGTGCGGTGGTCCAAGTGCCCCGCCACGTGACGAGCCGAGAATATCAACTTGCATTAAACTTCTGATAGCGTTTCATGGTGCTTTGACACGTACTATGGCGGCAGGATACGCAGCGAGGAGCGGGCCGGCCAATCACAACGCTCTGCTGGAGCATACAACCACAATAGCGAGGGTCTATATTAGTACCTAACTAGTATTTATGTTTATATTATATTTAGGACGTACAAATGATCCAGGGCAGAGGAAAACTATCGACTTGTAATGGATTGACAAAGCTCCAGATGAGAAAAGTGGGTTTCTGCGACTAAACACTCAAACCTCACGTGAATGTTCTTCTGCACTATTAAGATTGTGTATTTCTTGTCTTACATCATTTAAATTGTCAATATCAGTGAATGTTATATGCACAGGGTTTTTACAATAAAGTGTGTTTCTCACAAACATCTCCAGAGACACTTTTTTTGATGATATTAGAAGGTGGAAAGTGAATCAGATGTCCAGATTTTGGCAGATTGATCAAATAAGATAAGACCACCTTTATTTGTCCCACAATGGGGAAATTCCACTGTTGCAACAAAGGGTACAGAAGCAGATTAGGCACAATATAATAATAAAAACAGATAACTTTGATCTTAATGATAAGAACAAGCGGTAGAAAATGAATGAATTTACAGAACATATTACACAGGGATGATTGACATTATGTCACAGTATGGCACAGGAGTATAACAGTATTGCACAGGATTAGGAATGTGCATGATTATTTGGGCTCAATCTGCACGATCTAAACCCTTTGAAAGCACACTTGGACCAGCTGAGGGTCGCTAATGTTAAGATGTTTTGTTTTGTCATTTTCGGCTTCATTTAATGACAAAGATAAACTCCAGAAGCTACATATCAGGCCTGTTGACATTCATTACCACAGTGTCTTCCCTGCTGTAATGGTGTCCTCTACAAGTTCAGTGTTCTGCTCCCACGTGAAAAAAATACTGCTGATATGATGTAACTTGCACTTTGTCATTACACTTTCCACCGCATGATGAAAGGGACAATATTCCACCACACACAGTGATTTTACGTGAGGCCAACTGTATTTCAGCCTTCCTTTTGTCTGCACATTTTGAGAACTTCAAAAGATATAATATTTAGTTTTAAATTGTTAATTGTTAATGTTATGGAAATGGTCCTAATGTCCATAATGAAATAAATCACTTTAACAATACTTCTATTTATCTATTTATTCTGTCCATAATGTAAATTTTGTATTTATATTCATCAGAGTCTATTTTTATTCTAACACCTTATCGAATATAGATTTCACTTGTATATTCATTGCTTTATGTGCATTCCAAGTTGGTGAATTTTGTTCTCTGACAATGGCAAAAACTTGCTAAGCTTTTATTTTATTTCACTTTTATTTAACCATGATTTAAAGAAAAAAAACAAAAACGAATTGAGATTAGGAATGGCGAGATCGTTTGGTGAATCGATAATCGGGATTTTGGAGCCCAGTTCGTTGTGGTTTCATATTCGTTTTTGATTGTATTCATTATTAAGAGTTTAAAGGCACGTCGGAGGCCAAGCAGCTGCTGTATGTGGTAAATAATGTCCATAACGTGGTTCTTTTCAGTCCAATAAACACATGTAAGACGTACAATTCTGCAAACTGAGTTAATAACTGGGTCGTTTATAACATTTCAGAAACAGATTTGAGATAAAATGATAGCTCTTGTGCTCATTACTCACCACAAAGCCCACTAGCCTCGAGCAGCTTTCTAACATTTATTATTAATTGTCCACACTGTACCGCAGCAGTCGGACATAAACTATCACACACTGGATTATTTTCCGTGTACATGTCATGTGATCAACCTTCACACAGTGGGACACGAAGCTTGGAACACAACATCTCCAAATGTGCTTGAGACACATCTTCAGCCTGTGCTCTTTTAAAGTCGAGTTTTCTCATTTCAATGCCAGACAGCTTTTGTATTCAACATTCTTCTTATTATTCATAAACAACAGAAGATGTGCTAGATCTTCACTATCAATGAAAAATGAACATTCAAATACCCTGGTACCATCTATTCCCAGAAAATAATTCTCTTTTTTTTTCACTTTCTCTGAACTTGGTTTCAAAAGTATTCTGGTGAATTTGAATTATAAAGGTGCGCTGAATCCTGAAAGCCTTGTATGTTCACCAGTGGAGAGCTCACACATTTGAATGCTAGTCTTTTGAGCTTTTGGCACTGTTTTGGCACAGTTGGAAGAGGCAGGATCGGCCGGGTTCGATTCGTGTAAGCAGAGGAAAAAAGTGCTTGGGATTTTCATGAAGTAAACGGATGAATCGGCCGTGGTGATTTGTTTGACAAGGCTGCAGCACGGCACAAGACATCAGGCGTACCGTAGTTGGCTGAGTGGTACTTTTCAGGGATATGGTTTTACCAGTAACATTAGAAAAGTCTTTCTTTACCTGTCCAAACTTTTAGCTATGTATTTTGAACCATTTTGAACCAGGACTTCCAGTTGAGTGTAAGGCACCTAACGCCTTGTAAGCAGCTCATTGAAAAATAACCCATTTCTCCAATACAGCAACAAAATTTCCAAGAAAAAATATCTGGCTGGTTACACAGTCCATAGAGACACACTTCTGCGGTGCAGTAAAGTTAAATAAATGCAGAAAAAGCCTCCTGTTTTTACTTTCTTATTCGCGCATCTTTAGCCACGTCTCACAGCGACTCAAACTTGGAATTATTAAACATCTTTTTGTGGAAATCGGCCTTTTAATTGAAAATTAGAACACTTCAGATGCAGCCTGCTGGCCGAGTGGTTAATGCGGCCAATGCGACTCCTCGAATCCTCATTTCTCACATCCCCATTTCACACTAGAACTGTCCTGTCTGGTAGAGCCTTGGGGCCAAAAAAGCCTTAACATTTTATTTTATTGATATAATTAACAATTGTATTTATTAAGATCATATTAATTCTATTTGAGTGACAGTTTCTCTGAACCCCACGATTGCGGAGCCAGGTCCTTGGCATGGAAACACAGGCCGTCATTGACTCGCCCGGCCAAAGAGCATGTGACTTAATATTATCTACTCTATGTACTACATGTCATTACCCTTCCTTATGACATTTTGCTGTACAAATTTTTGTACTAAAATGAATGTGGTGAAGGTATATAGACTTTAATAACAGCCTCATGGACAACAAGATGACATTACCAGTGTGGGGCTAGCATTTTGGGGGCTCAAGATGGACCCACTCAAACTTAGCAGGGGGACGCAAGCATGCATAAAGTAGAATACATATTTGATGACAAAATAACTTTATCATCTTCAAAACCTTTAGAATATTGGACTTTGAGCCACCACCGGACTTTCAAAAGCACTTTTTGAAAACTACCTTCCCTGGAATAAGGAGACAATTCTTCAGCTCATACTTTGTGTGGCATGTCCTCTGAATCCGTGCCAGCTCTCTCTGCTCCACTCTTCCTCTCTCTGCGGGCTTTATAACTCCAAGTGTAGCTGTAATATCCGGCCCAGGTCAGCACAAACTCCTCCACCCTTCTCCCTCTCTGCGACCCATTTCTCAGGCCTCTCCCCGGAGCATTCAGCAGACAGGAAGAGAGGCCAGGTCACGGATAACATGGACCTCATTTGTCACGACGGACCAAACACGCAGCTGTTAATTATGAGAGTCAAATAAAGACGTACGAGCTGCAGAAGAGGTACGTGGTATGGGGGGAAACGATGTTCAGAAGGGCAAACTGTGCTGCAAGAAAGGATGAAGTCTCAGGGGTTTACAAGAAGGGGCAGATCATAAGGTTGAGATAGAAGTCCCTGAAGCAAAACACGTCCACAGTATTTTCCCGAGTCATCAGTACAACCGCATGAAGTAATCTGTCATCAACAAAAGGGCATTATTCTTATCTGTTACATGCAGACAAGCAGGACAGTGCCCCCAGGCCAAGGCAGAGGTCAAATGTGTGGCGAGGCGACCTCACGCATGTTTGTGGGATAACTGTGGAATATTCCAGACAAGGCAATAACATCCCCAGTGGAGCCCAATGAGGTTCATGTGGTTATTCTGATCATATGAAGCAATGTTTATTTATTTGTTTCAGTGAAAGAGTAGATGTCTGTTGAATAATACCAATTGCTTTTGAATATTGGTGATGTAAATAATACAATTGTGGTAATTGGTGGTAATCTGACCCCATAGAAAATATAATTGAATGGCCTTGCTATACAGTTAGGTATCCCATGATCACAAAATATGTGGCTCCAGATTTGACTCGAGGTTCAGACTGCTAGAGGACTTGGGACTTGTGGCTCAAGGACTTTGTCTTGACTTGTTAAAGCTCTTGAGTGTTAAGATGGCACGTAGGTTAAAGCTATGCAAATTCACAGGACCAACCCCATAGAGTGAATACAACTACAACAAAATAGAAAACCTGCCTTACATTGGCTGAACTTGGGGCCAGGGCTCAAAATTGCAATAAAATGCTAAAGACTTGGCTTAAACTTAATTTGACCTGGATTTGGAGCAAGGGTGAAATTGGACTGAACAAATTTGAACTAGGCAACAACTTTGGTTTGTTCATGCACCTCAAAATTATTGTCAGACTTGTTTCAGTCCTGTCAACTCATAAGAGCCTAATATAGGACACAAACATTTCCATCTTAGAGCGCCATCCTCATTTTGAGGATATGGATGGATTTGGTCGTAGGCGCTGAAGCCTGGCAGGAGGCTTCGCTCAGAAGCACCTTGTAGAGTTGTTCACAGACAGATGGATGGACAGACTGGCAGTCGAGAGGACGTGATGACAGGAGAAGGAAAGAGAGGGGACAGACAGACAGCAGGTTGTAGAAACACAGTGACTGGCAGTGCTAAGACACATCACTGCAAGCTCTCACTTCAGCTCCTTGCTCTGGCACTCATTTTATTCAGCTTCTCCTTTCAGCTCCCAAACCCAAAAAATAAGGAGTAGTTTTGACAGAGCTTCAGTCTGGTTTTGAAATGAAAAACAAAAAGAAACTTGGAGATTCAGAAGATAGGTCGACTGATACACAGCAGTTTAATATGATCCTGGACAAATCACTATTCTCTCCAAAATTATTTAGGTGCGATTGACATAAACTTTCCCCCAGATATTTGTAACAACTTAGAAGTCCAAGCACACATGTCCATAGACTATGCTTTGTGCAAGAACATGAAAGCCAACCTTCAACATAGAATAAATCTTTAATGGCATGGACAAGGTTTTTGCAACGATTATTTGTCTCACAGTCACATAAAGAACAGTGACACAACGCATTTTCAGATTTCTGGAATTTCGGGTATTTGTAATGAAAACAAACACACGAGGATACAAAGGAAAGTGTGAGATGTGTTCTTATTTAGAGATAAAAAGAGGAAACATGTGTGGATTGCACCTGCGTGTAAAGGCCATAGGAGAGCGCGATGTAAGAAGTGGTTACGCCGACTCATCGTAGCCGAGATTAAATCAAAACGTTCGCACAAACTCTGTGTAGGGTTTGTCCCAGGCTTTTCTACATTTTAAGAGTTGTGACTGGGCAATGGAGCCCGGCGCTGATTGGCTGTTGTCAAGATCCTCGCCGGACATGTTGGAACCTTACGATTTGACAAATAGTTCTAAAAGAGTCGCACTGACCCCACAGACATGATGCCATTCGGTACACGCCTCCCTGAAGTTATGGAGAGGCACCTCTGGCTTAAAATTGGGCCAAAAATCTTCGAATACACAGAAAGCTTAAGGGAATTCAAGATCCAAACTTTTACCGAAAAATAGGATCAACAACGCTTTTTCTGGACCCTTGCATTGAGCTTTTCAACCATTCGAAATACTAACCCATACTGAGAAAGGCCGTCATTGGCTTTTCTGTTTTTTACCTTTCCCCGTTGATGTTAGTTTTGTATCCTTCTACCTTGGTGAAGACATGTTTCACCGGATTACATCAACCTGCCCCACCTTGTCCACCGCAGTGTGCCAAGGAGAAGGTTGTTGAGGACACTGGGGTTGAGCGAGAGGAGGCATGCTCCACACAGAGAGTTCAATGGCGTCCTCGTGCTGCTGAGGCGGTGAAGCCGAGGCTCTGGAATGCTTATGTCAGCTCCTCTCTCTCACACCCACAAACACGCAAAGCAATGACCAGCCGCTGCGCCCCAGGGAAGTCATCAGGAGTTCAGGGGTTCAAATAAAAATGACTTAGAGCCACCAGACGTACTGCTGCGATATCAAGCATTTCCTCCTCTGACTTTCAGTTTGAGTATAGGAATTGAACGGTAGCCTTATTGCGTTTTGGTAATTTATTATTTAAACAACGTGTTAATATTTATAGCTTCATGGATTTCTAGCTCCACGTTTATAGAGGGTATGTGTGTCCCGGTAGATTTTCCCCTATTGTTTACTTGCTTTCCTTCTTTTCGATGTCAGCAGTCAATACCATATTAAAGCTATATTTTAGGATTGTTGCGGGAATTTGAAAACCAGCGACTGTTTGTTGCTCTTGAGTCACTGCGCATGTGCTGTACTGCCCCCTCCCTCACTGCTCCTCCAGAGGAAAACAATCCCAACCAAATGTCGTGAGCGCGCATGGCTTAGATAAATGCATCTATTTACAGTCGCTACCCCCGGCATAGCAGCTTCAAACGTCTCTCCCCGTAGAAGAAATGAACTAATTAAAAACCATATAGGACTCTCCACAACTTAAACATCTTGCGACTTAAACATCTTGTCACTCACAGCTGTAACTCTGACTGTTGCGATGTCATGTGCATATCCTTTACGCACTACAAGAATGAATATTGTAGAATTATTAGAAGAAGGATTTTGGTCTTGTTCTGGACGCTCACCAAACAAAGTTGGCTTGATTCAAAATTGTCCATAAGAAACACTTTGAAATAAATAAATAAATATCACCAACCAAAAGAGACAGAGACAATACATGAGACTGCTGCGACTGCAATCAAACTGTAACAGTAACATCAAACAACAAGGATAAAATCAGTGCTTTGAGAAAGTTTTGAACATGTTTCCCAATTTGTTGAAAAAAATCAAATGAAAATTGTTGATGCTTTAAACTAAGGAATCGTTTGGCCTAGAGGTATAGAACTTTTACAAGTACTTACAAATAAGGAGTTTTACAGCCAGTATATTAGACAAAACAATTATAGATTAAAAAAAAAAAAAAAAAAAAAAAAAAGGATATACATTTATTTATGATCTTGACATTTCTAATGGATATATCAACAATAAATTGTAAAAAAAAAAAAAAAAAAAAAAAAAAAAAAAGAAAGAAGGAAACTGTGTTTTAACTCCTTGTCAAAGTGCTCATTATTCACAGGGAAATACCAGCTGCTGGAGAAACAGTGGTCCACCATTACTGTGTTTTTTGGGACTGTCTGACTGTTCAGAAATACTGGACCGAGATTAACAAAGCGCTGCAGATTGTTTTTACACATTTCCATCTCACTTGACATCTGAACTATTTATCTGGGCTTCAAAATTCCTGCCATGGAAACAATAAATGGATACCTTCAGCGCATACTTCTGACGGCATAAAAAGAATGCCTTAACAAAGAAATGGATGACACAAACTGAACAAAAAATATCAAGGAGCGGACATTTGACAGATATTGGACCAAATTGGACAGATAATAATTTATGTTCTTTGCATGTTATATTAAAAAATGATAAAACAAATACAACAAATACATTAAAAAAAACACAATAATAAATAACACACTGTGAAACAAGTCATCAAAAGTCAATCTTTTCCCTAAGAGCCATCGGCAGACTACTGTACACTGCACACTTTACATCCGCAGAAGCAATCCTGCATTCGTTTTAATCAGCAATCAAAGAACCCGCATTCTCCATTCATTCTAATGCAACTTGAGCATTTTAATAAGGCCATTCTCAAAACCGGCGCAGAGGGGAGTCTCCAGGGGCCCCCGCGCAGGCCTGTAACCATGTGTAATTGGGCTTTTCCTCAGGGACCCACTGCAGTGTATGACAGATATTTGAGTATTCTATTTTATCAAGCGCCAATGGTGTCTTCTGAGGCTGGGAAGGGGGGACTTTCTGTCGATGAATACGACAATGCGACAAAGAAAAAAAAAATAAATAGGTTTGTTTCAAGTGGGGTAAATGGAGAAGAATAAAAGAATGTTACTGTTCTATATCTGTCCACAATTTCTATTTACTGTCACAAAGTATATAGAAATTGCAGTACTTTTAGCAGAAAAAAGTTGTGTGTGTATAAAGCAGAGAAATGACAAAAGGACTTGGGTTTAATAGGTTTTTAAAGCAATTTACATGTTTTGTTTCCGACCCGTTTAAGTGAAGAAAAGTTTGGTGAAGGTGAATGAACTTGAAAAACACGGAGGAGCACATCAAGGATTACTTCTAAATGATGTCAAGCGAATGACCCATGGTGAAAGCGCGGGGATTTTTGATGACTTTGATTCGTTTCATCAGAGTGAAACTGTGACTGAATAAGGGCCAGCAGGTTTGATCATTACTAATCAAGGCATTTCATTGCATTCATTTCGAATATTTAATCACCCATGGCAACTGAGTAAGTTTTGCTTTGTGGACATTCTACCTCAATTGGAGGTTTGGTAAGAAAGCATTTGGACAAGTATTGGATAGTGCGTCTGCTGTCATTGAGTGGGTGGAGAGCATTCACAAGTGGCTTTTTACATTTAAATCCGATTACTCTGGTGTCTCTCAAGGTTGTGACAACATTAGTTTGTTTTTGTTAAAAACTTTTATTTCGTTCTAAAACATGCCAAAGTAAATGTATTGAAGAGCATGTTTAAAGGCTAATAACATTACAAATAATGCAAAAGGTTTGTCCTTTAACTAATTCTTTGGCTAAAGCTAGATTAAACTACTATAAATCTGGTTTATTGTCAGCTTTTTTGGCATTTATTTCACTTCTGCGCCTCAACAATGTTTGATGCAATGCTCTGGAAATATAATATGTTGCCGTGCATTGATAAACAAGAAAACAGCTGATGCTAACGTGTGCTAGCATTGTTTTGCCAAGCATGTGGGCTGAATTTATACCGTAAGTTACTATCACTGGAAATACACACGGTCAAGTTAGTGTTTGGTGAGAAATGATTATCTTCTGTTTATATCTTATATTTGTTTTTCATATGTCTGTGTTCTGTCTTTTGCATCCCTTTAACTGGCCGCTACAGTGCACTTTTGGACCAAACGAACCAGTGGAAACATGGCTATTCATTCAGACCTAAATCTATCTCTTAAGTTTAAAAACACTTTCCACTACCTTTGAAACCTTTGATACACTTAATAGGGAGAATTAAAGTCTGCAAATGTGCTTTAACTGCATATTACACAGGTTTTGGTAGGGTAGACGTTAATAATCTTAGAAAGCATAGTTCTTAGTGCCTTATGTAATGTGAACAACTGCTCTTATCTTGAATAACCAATGCTTGTCTTCTGCTTGTCTTCTGTCAGGGATGGATGCCGAAATAAGCCGTTAGCAATTAGCATTTAGTTTCAATTCTATTTTCCTTATTTGTTTGAATATTTAACTTCAGATTTGCCTTTGAAACTGTAGCCACACCAACTAAAAGCACGCCCATGTTTTAACTAATGGACTGATCCCAGCAGGACTCCTCCGGGCGTTTGGAAATGACTTTCTTTTTTATTCTGCTGAGTTTAATTTTTGAACAAAGGCCGAGTGAGGCAATGCATATCGGCTTCCTCCAAGCGCCCATACTTCTGACTGACCACGGCGGGGGAGGCTGGTGTTACTCAAGGACAAATTCTAACAAGTTCTCTTTAGTCTGTGTTCCTCAAAATAGTATGGGAATCGTCACTCTAACCAGCAACGTACAGACCTAAGGATGCTGAAAATGTGCATCTAATATCGTACTTTTTGACATGCACATCAAAAGGTAAAGCATTTGAGTGACTCTACGTTCTACAGGAGCGCTGGGTAATGACCGTAAAATCACAGGTACAAGTGATTGAATTTAGTTTGGTCACACAGGATACTAGATGCCTCCTGGTTCTTGGGGATGTGTGTTCCAGACCCTGAAGAAGACCTGTGACAAAGGAAGCTTGGGCATCCCAGCTCAGATTGCTTCCTCCATGACCTCGCTCTGAATATAAGTGGAAGTAGATGGATGGGCAAAGTGGTTTTGTGGGTTTTAAATGCCTAAAATGGCAGTGGTTCAGGTGGTGGAGTTAACACCTAGCTCCTTTGTGGTTCAGTATTTGACCTGGGTATACTATTGTTGTTGTTGTTGTTGTTGTTGTTAGGCATCCAGGTCAGTTGGGATAAGACCTGCATGCCTGACCAAGCTAGTCCCTTCTATTTTTGTTCAAATGCAGAAGGGTCTGGAGGCATCAAAAAACTCTCCTAACTTGGGACGGTCCAGCCACCACCGCTAATTTGTAAGATCTCAAACATTCTCGTAACATACAGAACAAAATGCATGACTTAACTTACCCTTGATTTACAGAGATTAGTGCGTCGCTAACCCTAAATCCTCCGTTTTTATTCTATCCCTATTCCCAAGCCGCCGTGTTTGTTCAGACACGAACGGACCATGCGTTTCTCTTATTGGTCAATCCGCCTGTCAATCCAGCCCTTTGAAAATCGGAGGGACAGTATATGATTCCAGACCAAGATGTCTTTGTAAAGTATTGTGAAATTGTGTTGTAAGGAGCCGGCAGCCCTCAACATTGGAAGCCTCAAAACGGCATCAATTGTTGTTTCATCTGTTATTTTGTCTGTTCCGAAGTGTTTTTTTGTTGTTGCATCCAAGTCTTGAGGTCTTGGTCCTTTCTAGTGAATTCATGACCGTTGTGTGTGTGAGGAATTTCTGTTGAGAGGCTGACAGGTTTTGTGTATGCTTCAGTTCCATCATTCACAGCTCCACAACACACCAACTTCCCATTTTACACAAATGCCGAGCCGTCGTCACAGCTCCAGATAGAGTCAGAGGGGGTTTCCTATTGGTGTTCCCTGGCACTGCACGTCCCTAAACGCACAAAAGAGCATCTTCAGTCCATTGTGATCCGTACAAATATGTTTTATTGGGCTCCATGTGCCAGCAGTCAGTCAGGTCAGTAGAGTCCCATTTTGAACTATATTTTGGATTTACAAAGTTATTAGGCTTCCACGTTTGAGAAACCTGTGCTACAAATACAAAGAGACTGCTTTTGGTGTTGGTTGTTCGTTCTCGCAGGTGGTGTAGCGGATTCAATCAGTGCACATATGTGGTTGCTGCCTCTGTGTCGTGGGTTCGTTTCCTGGCCTTGACCATTTTCCTAATGTCTTCCCTTTCTTTCACCATTTCACGCTACTTCTGTCCTGTCAAATAAAGCTTTAGGCCAGGAAATTGTTTAAGATAATCATTTGCAGGTTGTCTGATTGGTTATGCGTTTGGTTCCAGCATGCAAACAGATAGTTAGGTGCAGAGAAAGTGCTGTGGTATTGTTTTAACCTGAATACACGCTTTTACAACATATCTGTACTGGGGCAAAACAGATTTTACTGTATTACATTCAAAAAAATAAGGTAAATTAACTTTAAAATATTCTGGTTTTCACGTATCAGAATAGTCCAAATCAGGCACAGTGTCAGTAAGTCATAGAGTGAGATTTCTTTTGGTACACATAATATTGTACTGGCTTTTCCATCCAAATATTTTACCTTCTTTGTTTTTCAGTACTGTACATTTTCTTTACCCAACATGTTATAGCTCGGTTTACTCGTGCTCGAAGAAGCATGCGGGACGAGAACGCGCACAAGCGTGGTTTCTCTAGTAACAAGTGTAGATGTTATCGAATGCCCCTTTAACAATCTATTCTATTTCAATCAACTCATACATTACAATTGCACCCACCTGCAGATAAGTGGGTCAATAGAGCCGTCGAGTGTTATTAGATCCAGACAGTTGAAGGGGAAGAGTCTAAAGCACATAAAGATACCCGGAATTGCTCCCTGAAAACTACTACATTTGACTTCTACATTAACGTTGTCGTATAAAATCGTTATCTCTAAATCCATCAACGGAAGATGGCTTGCAATCAGGTTGTAAAAGTAGTATTATTGTTCTTATTATGTTCTTAGTCATCATATGTAGTAGTAGTAAAAAAAAAACATATCTTGGTTCTAGAGCAAATATTCAGAAATCCTGTATCCAAAATCATGGGTTTCAGTCACAGTTTCTCCCAGTGCAGTTCTGCTGAGACCCGCCTCCAAAGGGTTAACGTCAACTCATCTTGCAGGCTAGCTCTGACCAGACTCTCAAACAAGTCAGCACACCCTCGAACCTCTTTATTTATTTATTTACAAATACAAAACAGTAACAATAATGAGGACAATAAGAGCAAAAACAGCAAAAGACGGACAACAATATAGACATTAGACAAGTAGATTGACAACAGTAAAAACTTCAGCGCGGGGTGATAAAGTGTGTGCGTGTTTGTACGTGTGTGGGTGTGTGTGTATGTAGGGTCATCATCACATATATTGTCGTACATGTTGATTTAGTCATTGTTTTAAAATAGCAATTATATACCACTACCCATTGTCATTGCATCTCTCTATATATAATATATACACATATATACATACATACACATAGCTAGATATAACATATATACATATACATACAGTGCATATACATGTCTGATAATCCCCCCGCATAATTTCTGCCCCCCCTTCTGTTTTTTTTTTTTTTTTTCTGTGTCATGTTTCGTGTCTGAGGTGCATTAAAAGAAAGAGGACATTTTACGAGCGTCTCCACTTGGGACAGAGATGCTGTCCCAAACCGCCTCCTCGTCGGTCCTGCCTGAGTGTGTTTCGGTGTGTGTACATTTCCCTTACTACACTGTGGTGCATAAAAAACACAGGAAATGGTAGGGGGGGATCGTATTTTAGGGACAAGAGTTGTGACAACGATAGTAGTGATACAAATGATAACAGTGATAATAGTTACAAACAACAGCAAACAATGATAATGAGGATAAAACAACAACAAAAAAATACATGTACGTGTTACTACCATGTTTTTGTGGCAGAGTGGTGGTTGTTGTGGTTGTGTAAGAGTTGGCTCACAGACAAATACATCAAGTTGGTAGATGACGGAGGAGAGGAAAGATAGAGGAAGGAGTGAATGGAATCAGAGTTGTAATAGGTCAGAGAGCGTTGGGTGGGGGAGGTCGGGTTTCAGATGAGTGATTATAGGGGGGAGGGCTATATTGCATTGTAATGAAGTCGGTGATAAGATTTTTCCAGTGGTTGATGTGTATGCAACTGTATTCTACGGCTACAAAACAAGTGTTACATATTCAGTAGTTACATTTTATATTCATGTATTTTGGATATTGAAACAGTGATGGGGACGTGAAGGTATTTTCAAAATGCCATCCAAATATTCATCTCCCTGACTCTCTGTCCAAACCATGAGCAGCGCTTCCATAATGAGACGCCATGAAGCCCTTTTGATTGTGTCCTGGTGACAGTTTCTTAATATGTTTGGATTTTACTGTAAAGGCTATATTCAGGGTTACCAATTCTTTTATGGATTAAAGATATGACTGCTGATTCCAAAGACGTAGCTTAGATGGATTGGTATATATTCAAATGTCTCATCATGTCAGAGCGTTGGTAAAAATAGACGTCGAAAAGCATATATTAAGGCATGTGTCGAGCAAATCTATTGAATCTAAGCTTCCACCTCCTAACATGGTGGTGGCCAGTGAATGTGTCTTAGATAAGTGTGAGTGATGGCGAGATGGTATTTCCAGATTTGAACCTTCTACTGATAGTTGTAAACCGACCAAGTTTTTGTGGGCCCGCCACCCCCCGGATAACTGCACACCCGCTTTATGAAGGGAAGAAGACGTTTGTTCGCTGAAGCAAAATCCAGTTAAGGATCATGAACTTAGCTGTCAGTGACTTCAAGCTTTATTTAAATATTAGATCAGACCAAAACAACAACATACTGTACCAAAAGACATATGCTTGTTGTTCTTCTGGTAGTTAATGTGATGAAACTCACGCATTATTGCCAGTGCTCTTCTTAAAAGACTTTAGACTCTTTTCTTGAAAAGTTTTTTACTTTTTTTTTTTTTTTTTTGAGCACAGGTTCATAACAGCTAAACAAACTCTTAAAATAGTTGCAATGCAAGCAAACATGAATGACTTAAAAAGTTCTTGTCAGTGTGATTATCATCATCAGCCATTCAGAAATAAAGTAAATAATAAACCAGCTATAATACTTTTGTATTAATTGTATGTATTAACATAATCATTTACTGAGTATATCATCCTGTGGGAATGCCAACAAATACTTGTATTAATGTAATGTACATTATTACAGACAATATGTTATCTTGTGGATGACACCGGGGATCCGAATCAGTAAAGGTTTATTACCATTGTCAGTGAAAAAAATTTCACAAGCTTGAACTTACTTGTTGATCGGCTTATGCTTGCAACATAAAACGCATGAACAATAATGAGGCAAAATATATCAAATAAGACATTGCATTAAAGAAAAACTATTTAAATTACATCTATAGATAAAAACAGACTTCAGTTTTCAAACTATTTAATTTGTCAAATTTGTATAAAATCTTGATTTTCTTTCTGCAGGTATGCGTTCATATTTTTGTATATATTTAAGGACCGTGACACATTATACATTGACCTTAACAAGAGAGAGTTGGGCAGGCTGATCTTTCTTCTGAGATGCAGCATCTCTTTTTCAGCATGTTTTAGTAGTAGGGGAGAGACTGGAGCACCCAGAGGAAACCTAGGCCACAGGAGAACATGCAAACCCCAAACAAAAATGGGTGCTGTGCATGAATCAGTCCCAGGACCTTTGTGCTGGTGAAGCGAGAGCGCTAACCGCTGTGCCACTGAACAGAAGTATGTTCATCCATGTTCAATCCATGTGGTGTCACCTCGCTCCATGACGGTACGCTAAAGCCCGTCATTCACGTGTCCGCTCACGCACACACATTTCCCCTTTCTCTTGCTCTCTTTCACAGTGTGTGTTTACGGCAGTTGTTTTCTGAGGCACGACCAGTGAATCTATTTCAGACAAGTTTTACTGAACTACATTCAGGAGTAATAAAGTTCCGTTTCACGTTGACAGTCCTGACTCATGGGACTCTCATGGCCCCTTCCTCCCCTTCTCTGGAGGTAAACAGCTGCCTTTTATTTCATGTTCTAAATAGGCTGTTCTGTGACAGCTCCCACGGCTCGCTATGAAGAGGGTGTACCATTCACTTCCCAGGTTTCATTCTGATTTCCTGGTTCCGTGCACAGATGGGAGCATTACTGGCTCGTAGTGTTTTGTTTGACCAGACATGTTGCTAGAGTTGAAAATGGAGCGAGAGAGGACAGAGAACATTCGGCAATCAGTCAAGCCGAGGAAGCGACGCCGAGAGGTAACAACCACATAAGATGCCATGTCTTAAATCACTACAGCACTGGCGAGGACAGATCAGACCAGTTCCTCACACAGGGACTGCGCACTCAGTTTCACCTGGGATCTGCTCAGAAAGGCAAGGCAAGTTTATTTGTAGAGCACCAATTCGTACACAAGGCCAATTCAAAAGTGCTTCACACAACAGGAAAAAATGCCATTAAAATCACAAAGACATGGCAGAAATCACAACAAATAATAGTTCAAGACATAAAAGAGAAGAAGTGCAAAAGAAAAGCATTTCAGTCATATGCACAGCCATAACCAAAAACAGTTCTTTTAGTTTAGATTAGAAACATTGCCAGAGTAGGCGCCCCTCTCCACTCCTCAGGCAAGACTGTTCCAGACTTTTAGCTGCATAAAAACTGAAACGCAGATTTCCCCATGTTTAGTCCTGTCTCTGGACACCAGCAGGAGGCCGGTCCCTGAGGTCCTCAGAGTCCGAGATGGTTCATATGGCACTAACATGTTCCGAGAGTGTACTTTGTGTGCTAGGCCATGAGAGAGACTTGTATACAAAGCAGAGCTGCTTTGAAGATCTATTCTCTGAGCCACAGGGGGCAGTGCAGAGACCTGAGCCACAGGACTAATGGTTGATCGTACTTGCCTGGTTCTAAGTCAGGACCCGAGCAGCAGCGTTCTGGATGTACTGCAGCATGTTTTACAGCTCGTTTGGAGAGGCCACGTGAGCAGGCCGTTACAGTAGTCTAATCTACTAGAGACAAACGCATGGATAAAGTCTCTCCAGGTCTGGTTTAGACAACTATACTTTTGATTTTTGCAATGTTTTTTTAGATGGAAAAAGCTGCTGATGTGATTGATCTGACGTGGCTGTTTAAAATTCAAATCTGAGTCCATTATTACCCCCAGATTTCTAACTTGAATTTGGTAGGTTTTAGAGCGAGACTCTGGAGGTGCCTGCTTAATACTTTCTGTTGTTTCTGTGGCCAAAGACGATGATTTCAGTCTTGTCTGAGTTCAGCTGGAGAAAGTTGTTTTGCATCCACACACTGATCTGTTGGATGCAGTGACAGAGTGAATCCACTGGTCCATATTCACCTGCCGTCAGTAAAACATAGATCTGAGTGTCGTGTGCATAATTGTGATAGGACACATTCTCGTTGCGTATCAACTGACCTAATGGCAGCATGTAGAGGTTGAACAGAAGGGGTCCCAGGATTGACCCTGGCACGTGGCTGCTGTTGCGCCTTGGCACCCGCAGGATTGGCACCTATGACCTATGTATACTGGCTTTCTTATCAGATTGTGTTTTTATAACACTAGAAAGTAAGAACATAAGATTTCACACCTTGACAAAGTGTCAAAAATGCTGGGTATATCATAAAACCATTATTCTGGCTCATTTATTCTTAAATGCCGGACTAAAATGACCACCAATTCAAACTGAAGCTGTTTCTGAACACTTTGGAGAATAAACAAATGTCTTTGTGACGCTGAGACTCTGGCCTCTGCTCTAATTATAACTAGCTCTGCACAGAGGGAAATCCGATATCAAACCCTGCCACGATTTTTATAGTGTGGAAAAAGGTTTGAACTGACAGATAGTAGACTGAGCATTTGTTGGCTCTTGGCAACTCCTTTTTCAAAGCAAAAGCCAGTATCACTGAAAATGTGATTTAGGGACTATAGACCTATTCAAATGTTGTGAAATGTGTTTATTATTTTTATTTTTTGAGAGTTTGGATTACAAAACCGATCCTGATTCTTCCCAGAATGATTGATTTGACTGAAAATAAGCGAGTTATAGCTTTTCCTTTATATTTAACTTGCTCAAGAGCTTGACCACATAAATGTGACCATCTTTTTTTAGTTCCTGTTAGTAATCTTGCTGCTGCATTTTGAACCAGTTGAAAGCTTTTCATGGAGCTTTTAGGACACGCTGCGAGCAGGGAGTTACAGTAGTCTAATCTAGATGTTACAAATCCATGGATACGTTTAGCATCAGCATCGCTTTTAGGCCAGATTTGTCTGATTTTGGCTATATTACGCAGATGGAAAAAAGCTGTTTTACAGGCTTGATTTAAAGGCACTTTGAACGAAAGTTCCTTACAGTGGAGCTGGAGGCTACACTGACGTTGTCCAGTGTGACTATCTGCTCAGCTAAAGCGTCTCGTAGATGTTTAGGGCCCAGTACAATGACCTAGTTTTTTTCAGGGTTAAGAAGAAGATAATTGTCATCCAGGTTTTATATCCTTCACACAAGTACTAAGTCTGTCTGCTTGGTCGGTCTGATCGGGATTCAATGGTAAATACAGCTGTGTGTCATCTGCATAGCAGTGGAAGTTAATGCCATGCTTTCTGATAATGTTGCATAACAGCAGCATATAAAGTTGTAAACAGAATTGGACAGAGTACTGAACCCTGTGGCACACCGGTTACTTTAGAACAAGATGAGGAGCTCTGGTTTACTTTAACAAACTGGCGCCTATCTGACCAGCTGAGGGCTGTCCCTCTGACGCCCACGTCACATTCTAACCTGTAAACCCGGGAACGACAATTGAGGTGTTGTGGTTAGGGAATTTCAAAGACACTACACTAGTTAGTCTAGTTATATGAAAACAGTGAAAATCCAGGTAATGTGCCTTAAAATGACACGTTCATTGCTTCAATGTGTTTATTTACGCTGCATAGAGCATATCTGAAATTCAAATACTAAGCATAAATACAATGACGATTATCTATCAAAGCATGATTATATATGATTGCCGTTTTACTAGCAATTTTTCAATGCTAAATTACAAGATTGTTTCTTTGCCCTGCTGTAGACTGGGACAAGACTGGTTTGGCAGGTTTGGGGCAAAGATTGTTTAGCGCACTCGAAATTCTTTGTGTATGTAAATGCATGATGACTGAAACAACAACCAAACCCTCAACACCCACATGTCCCACCTGTCAGGTGTCTGCACCCGCTTGTTAGAACCCCAGATATAGGACCTTCAATCAACCTATTCATTAAATTCCTCAAAGAGTAAATGAGTACTCTAGTATCCCGGTAATGTTTGTGCTCAACATTCCCGCACTACACCCCGCATCCATTTATCACAGAATTCATTAAAAATGAATGGGAAGTTTATTTAGCATCCTGCATTTTGGCCACCTCTTCACTCAAGCGTAGGATTGGTGCTTGGGTGAGTGAACTGGAGTTGTGCATGGTTACGCTGTCAGAGCCAGACACGAGTGGATATGAGGTTAGCATTAGGTTAGCTTGTAGGTCAGCCTGCGTTCACAAGAGACTGAACAGGGTACGGTTAAAGCAGGTAGGGAGGCGGGGAGGTGGGGAGACGGGGAGGTGGGGAGACGGGGAGACGGGGAGATGGACAGGAGCGTGGGTGGTGTAGTTTATTTAGTGACGTAATATTCTTGTGTCCATGGGAAAGAGGGGCTTCTTTCAGGACACAATGTAGTCTTATAGTTAAGATTTAATTTCAAATGATGCCATCAGTATGGGTTCAAGTGTAATTTGATGGTGGAATTCTAATATTGGCTTATCATGATATGTCAATGGACATAGGGCTGGTCAGGTTTTTTTTCACCTTTTTGGCCTAAACATGTAGAATGTATCCAAATTAGAATGAAAGTCCAAATTTGGGCCTCAGTATTATTTTTTAGTCCCACTCCCACCGTCCAAAGACATGCATGTGTGAGGTCAATTGGCAACTGTAAATTGGCCCTAGTGAATGAGTGTGAGGGTGAATGGTTGTCTGTGTGTCTATGTCTGTGTGTCTATGTCTCTGTGTTAGCCCTGTGACGAGTTGGCCACTGTCCAGGGTGTACCCCGCCTAAGGCCCAAAGGCACTGGGATAGGCTCCAGTCACCCGCGACCCCTAACGGGAACAAGTGGTAGAGAATGAATGAATGAATGAATATTATTTTTTTAGAATGTTTTTGAACCTTTTGAGGCTGAAAATGTTTTGCATTGTGTTCTTATGACCAGAGGTTTGGGGGTTCGATCCCTGCTTCGACCTGTCCATACTACCATTGTGCACTGCAGTTTGTGAGTGATTGGTGGTGGTCGGAAATGTTATTAGAACAAATTTAAAAAAAATAGTCTGCTAATACCCAGAATACCATATAGCAACAGACATTCAATGCAGTACACTGTTTTGTAGGTCATTAAACCCTGGTGGCAATGGGGCTTCATCAAATATTAAAAGTAAGCCTCAAATATATGTTTTTTTGTCCTTTAATACTTTCCATAGGTCACTCAGAAGCTTCTCATTACAGCGTCTGGACCCGGGCACACGGCATTACACATATGAAGGAAGATGACCAGCGGCAGGGCAATGAGAGTGGAAAACTGACCCGAAGGATATATACTGTGTGATAGATGGAGAGCATAGAACAATGAAATATGTATAAGCCGGGCGCTCGTGAAATTTTAATCCATGCTGTTGACTGGAGGTTGACCCCGCAGTGACCCCACAGTAGCTGGAGTGAAGTATACGCAGAGGGACGGCCAGGGAAGAGGCTGTGGAAGAGGGTAAGAAGAAAGCCGGATAATACATTCTGTCAGGGGAGTCTGGAAAATGCTACACGGGCAAATCTCCCCATTTTTGTTTATCGGGTTCGTAAGTGTAATGAGGAATGAGGAAAAGGAGAAACGGCTGGCATAAAAGAACACATTTGTCTTTTTGCATATGTATAAAAAAACAAAAACAATGTTAACCTGTGACCTGCCATCGTGTATATAATGTACAAGATTTGCATTTAAATTGTGCAAAAAACAAAGCGTACGAGGCTGACCTTTTGACCTCATTATTATCCATTCTTGACATGTAGTTTTATTTATCGTTTTTCAGCTCAATTGACTTTCTTGCAAAATTCATCAAATGTTCGTCTTCAGTCCATTTGCCGTCACTTCTCTTCACTTGAATGTCATCTAAGTTTTGTTTCTGTTTTCTATGACAGTACCGGCAACAACTCTACTGCTACAGATTGGTTACCACTGCACCGGTTGGTCAGCAAGGTCGCCCGATTTTCAGAGAGAAACAAGCCCAAAACTCCACCCCCAAAAACGTCACTGCTGAATGAGCATTAATGAGATTCTTGACCACATATAGAGCTTAATTAATGGCTTTAAAATGTTTTATTTAAATCATTTCTGGGTCTATTAACATGAAAAAAAAACTATTAAAAAGCAATAAATCACCTTAATTAGGATGTGGAGGAGCAAGCCCAATAAACCTGCAACCCACGACTTCCAAAATTTGCAAGTGACTTTCCAAAAATGAAGCCCAAAGTCACAGACTTGGCAACAATGCTGGTCAGGCTTTGGAATCACTGCATCTCCACTATATACTGATCATTGTTTTATGTAGATTAATCACACACTGCTTGTAGAATAACCTAGGTCCAATCAAACCTCATTTCTGGCACGGCGGCCGTCCGAGATTGTCTGTGAATGTTTAGCATAACAATCTAATCTGTGCCTTATTAAAAAGCAAAAGCTTGATCCTCTCAAACCTGCAGAACAGTGTGGTATATCCGCAGGAAATTAGCCTGCCCCCAGTTCTAGTTTTGGGTGAGGCATTTTTCATATGTGCACATTACCCAGGGGCTCATACACGCAATCAGAAAGTACCAAAAACCAGCGACACGGAAATGTAATAAAATATGGATTTGAGTATTTTCTCATATAATCAGAAAAATAAGTCATACTGGAGGCAGGTAACAGTAATTAGCATTTTTGTGAAATGTAGATGCTAGTTTTGAACCATTTCTGCTCCATGCTCCAGCCCTTCCATTCCTCCACTTCCACAACAGGAGCAGAACCATCGACCAGGGGCTATTGTTAGGGGGCTGGACTACAAAACTGCACCATCATTTCAATATTCATATCCATACATCTACAAACAACTCGCAATTACTAGGACTGGAGTGGTACTGACTACAGCGCTGACATAGTGCACTAAGGACAAACTCATCTTACCAGGCAATATGATGGGCCCATGATGGTCTGGACCTTTTTGCCTGGTGCTTATCTCGGCTGCTGTTTGTGTAGGCCCGAGACAACGCTTTTGCCAGGCTTCATTGGCAATGTGGTCTGGATTTGGCCACCCAAGTCAACAGCCCTGCCTTAGCCAGCTCAGCCTTCACGGCACCTCCTCTCCTCGCACAGAATCTCTGAACCCATGAGTGAACCCCAGTGAAGCCTTCTGTGCACGTGTTTCCCTCCCACATGGTACCTCCTCTGCTCTTGCGGTCCGGTAACTCTGCTGCACCTCCATCCCTTTTGCCTACCCTCCTCTGCCTTACCTCCTACCACTCCTCCTCCCCCCGCACCTCCTCTCCTCCATGTGCAGAGGTGCAGATGTGTGCACTCTCAAAGCCTCACACTGACTAAATCAAGCCGCACCATATAAGTACTTTAATGCTCTACTTTGTTGACCAAGTAGCACTGGAAAGCAGGGGTGTCTAAACTTTTTGCACAGAGGCCCACATTTTGAAATTTATACGGAGCAGAGGGCCACAGACAACCATAGACACCTTTAATAAGACTTGGAATATTAATATTAGGTTGTTTTTTCAAATTTTACAGTGAAAAATACTACTTTTTGTTGTTTGGGCCAACTTTGCAGGAAGCCTGTGGGCCCCCGGGCCATAGTTTAGACACCCCTGTTTTAAAGTAACGCTACCTAACACTGAAATTAAAGTGCATATGACTTAACCTTGCTCATGTCGGATTAATATGTGCATCACTCTGAATTGAGTTCTACACTGGACAGGCTCTTAGTGAAAGCAGTCAAGAAAATGCGTAACGTCATGACGAATATTTTAATCTGATTGATTGAAGCGTCGCAACAACCGGAACGAGCCAAAAATCTGTTATTAAATCCAGTCAGAGAAAAGCACAGACTTCTTCCCTCCTCTTCTATGTGCACGGTCTTAAAAAACAAAATAGTTGTGAAACTAATGAAACAGGCCAAAGTACGTCCGTCGGCGTCGCCATGTTTGTTTAGGTTTGTCCGTTTGACTTCCGCCCAATGGACAATACTGCGCTGTGATTGGTCAGCCACTCAGCGGGCCAGATGAATTCTCAAGAGTTTGTGGCGTTTGTAGGCTTTACTACACATTTCACTAAAACTAGGAAAAACATGATCGCATTTAAGATTTCGCTTATTGATGACATAGACAGAGGGATTCGGTTGTAGAACTAGGCTCTACTTCATTTTCAATTTATATTTAAAAAACATTTCTGCACAAACTGCCACTTGATTGGTGTAAAAGTATGATAGATATTTACCACAGGGACAAACCTACCAAACGAAATCATAATGAGAAAAACATGAGAATCTGTCATAAGTACAATTTAGTTACCTTTATTCATTTATTTACACTCTGCGGCCTTCAGTTTTTTTCCCCTCAACTTATTTGAGTTCATTCAAATTGCTTTTTTTTAGTTCACGGTCCATTGCTTACATATCTCTGTTACTGTATTTTCAAAGTGTATCCAGTGCATGCTCCTATTTGTGTATCCATTATCACATTTACCAGTCTGTGAGCCTGTGCGGGCGTAAAGAGCGGGTTATGTAGTGTGAAATCCATTCCCACTCCACCACTGTACATCTGTAAGCTCTTGAGTACCCGCGAGTACCTGTGGAGCAGCGGCCCGTGCCCTCATCAATAACCCCCGGCGGGCCGCAAATGGGACCCAGGGCCATCCATTGCACCCCCATCGCAACGTTGTTTTTGTTTGGCCCTGGTCGAAGCGATTCCCTGGAACTGGCAGCATCATAAATCTACGGCTTATTCGCGGGGCAGAGCTGACCTTTACAGCGGTAGAGAGAGAATACGGAATAGTGGAAAAGGCCAGGGGGTAGGGGTAGTTTAAAAGGTAGCGGGAGGAGGAGGGGGGCGGAGATAAAAGCGTGGAGGGAACTAGAGGAAGGAGCTAGGGGCTAAGGGGGAGCGAGAGACGGACGGCTGGAGAGATGCACCGGATAGCATATCTGAGAGTTTGGTGTGTTCACAATTCCTCTGGTCTTTTATTGTATGTTTGGGATTTTGAAAACGAACAAGTCAGATTTGGTAGTTTTTTGTAGAATTCCTTCTCACTTCTTCTTAAACTGGGACAAGAGTACTATATTTCTGAATTTCACTTCAAATGGAAATGCATTATGTTTTCAGGGTTAAACTGTTTTCCAGAAAATTCTATGCTGAAGTGGCAAAAATACCTTCTTGAATCGACCTGAAACCTAAGGATAGTTTGACTTTAAAATAAAACACACTCTCTGCCGCATGTCCCCCAAAGAGCTAAAAAAAAGAAAAAGGAAACCCACGGAGCCCGTCATTCAGAGAGTTCGCTTGAAATGAGAGGGTTTAATATGAGCAAATGGATCAGATAACACAGGGAAGACAGGGAACGTAAAGGTTGGATTTCATGTTGTGACGAGCAGCTGCGGGGAAAAGTGGAGGGGGCCGAATCACTTCTTTTCAAACGTGAGGCGCGTGTCCCCCTTAATGAATGGGTCCGACGCGCCAGCACATATGCCAGGCTCTGTGCAGCCTTTTGCGTTAGAATCCTGGCTTTGACAAATCGCTGTCCCTTCGCGCTCATCCCCATTTCACACTAAAACGGTCCTGTCTGAAAAAGCCTAGAGGCCGAACGAGAGTATAACAGTGTTAAGCCTCTATGGAGCTGTTCACTTCCTGTATCTGCTAAAGGATGGCAGACCTTTTCCTCCCGATACTAAAGTGTTACACGTGAGTATCAAACCCAATACATCTGAAGTTGGGCCGAAACACGCAGTATTGAACGATTCATTAGCGATTATTTTCAGAATCGGTTATACAAAGTTTGGTTCTATTTATTTTATCATAAATCTGCATTATCATTATTTTGGTTATATCATTATATAACCTTTTTAGTACCTCCACCCTCTTTTTACACATGAAGGAGACACACAGAAACAGAAACTTCCTTTAACTGCACAAAAATGCTTTTTTTGTTATTTGGCTTTGATAGTAATCAATAATATGTTGTTTTCTTTTATCATTGAACTTTAAAAAAATAAATTGTTAATCTTAAACTTCTTGCTTACCTACCAACTGCATTTACGAGCATGTTAATTATTCACCGTGATGAGTTTTTAAGCTTTGCACCACTTTCAGGACCCAGAGTAGAGTTTTGTCACGGGCTGGCTAACAAACATTAGCATGCTAACAGTGAGAAAGAAAAACATCAGGTAGTAATAAATAGTGTCACTGTGTCCTTGGGAAAGATACTGGCCCACCTTGCCTTCAGTGTCTGCACACACTGTGAGTGTGTGAGTCTAAAATGAGTTTCCTTGATGAAAAGTCCCCAACTGAGGTAGAAATTTGCCCATTTACCATTTGTACTGAATAACCTAAGAATAACTGGAGAAAAAGCTTGTGATAAATGGATTCATGCCATACAATTGCAGTGAAAACAGAAGAGTGTGCATAGCATGAGACGCTGTGATTGCATCTCATTATTATTGAAATGACACACTGCCCATTTGCACCTAATTGCTTTGGCTGTATTGTTTCTGAACCTTTCTTCCATTTGAGCTCATTACACTGAAATTGAGATTGAGAAAAGATTGAGTTTGATGTGTGGGCTTGCGGTTAGCTGGCTGATAGAGCTGCATTCCTTTAAAAACGCACTGGTATTTGGCGCGGCCCTGTAGCCACACCTAGCTTCACCAAACCTGCCAACCACAGAAGGGTCACAACCAAGGCTGCATTCTTCAGACTGGTACGGTAAATGCTTGAATTTATTGCTGTTGTTTTGAAAAAGATGTGTTAGTGGAGCACTCCTAAAGCCCCCGTGGCAAGTGTGCCCGATGAAGCTCATGGCGTCCTGGGGCCAGACTATAGACTGTAGCACCAGGGCGCCGGGGATGCTTTTCGTGCGGGTGATGCGATCGTGGATACAAGGTCTGTTTACCCCCTTTTTTGAGTCTGAGCAGTCAGAGGCAGCTCAGTGGGCTGGTGGGGCTGGTGGGGCTGGTGGGGCTGGTGGGGCTGGTGGGGCTCGGGAGCGCCTTCACTGGGGACACTCCTCTGGCCGCTCGGGCTAACGGTTTCAGTGAAACCATTTGCGAACCGCTTCCATGTTTGAACTTGCAAACTGCTTCTTTCCTCAATGCACTGGTGAGTGATTGTGTTCTTTTTCACAAATACAGCATTAGTCCATAGCCATTAAAAATTCTGAGAACTTCTACCATGCCAAAAGAATTCCTGCTTAACTGTTAGCTAATTAGCCACTACATTATCATTGCTTATACCAATTTGGGAATAGATACTTAACTCCACTGTTTGTTTTGGTGACAGTAGAGAACATCTGCTTTGGCTGTAGGATACATTTCTGTAGGTCTGTTGTCCTGGGAATGTGGCTGTAATTTTAGAGATATTGAACGTTTTGGAAACTCAAATGAGATCCCCGCAGACAGCTAAGAGAAAAAACCATAAAAGTCTAACGCGAGCAGATTCCGTTCTTACATGCACACAAAGTCATTAGCAGCCTGCAGAAAAACACAAGCAGACCAGGCACACAGAGGCCAGTTAATACAAATATGGTTGGAACAGATTCATGCCATTTTTACTGCATTTGTTAATATCATGAAAATCCCTCTGGGGTCAATAATGTTTTCTTGAATGCATATTGTTATACAAGATAGAAGAAGGTCACAGTTGTACGTTAAAATTCAAAATACCAACGAATACAGTATGCTACGGGGATATTGTTTGTTTTAAACTCTTTCTTAGACGTTTCACTTTCAGTGCCAATAAACTCTTGACTCTCTGTCATCTCTTCTGTTTGTGGAAATATGAAATACTGTATATTTGGGTAATGTGTATATGCTGAACTCTATCAGAATATTCTGTCACAACCAACATCAAACATGAATGGATGATTAATTGTTAACATAACATGTGTAATTAATATCACAAATATGTTTTATTACAGTTATTTTGATATTCAAATGAGGATAAATCCCACTGGGGCAAAACGCCAGGGAGTAAATAAATCAGGCAACCAACTCCACTCTTGGCCCTCTTTTATTCTCCATTTTCATCAACGATCTTCCACAAGTGATCTCAAACAGTTCATTAAATATCAATGCGGCTGATACTGTCATTTATACCTCTCACTCTGATCTCTCTCTGGTAACAAAATCAGTTGCAACTTGATTTTAATTTGGTTCAGAAATGGCTTCGTAATAATCAGTTTACAGTAAATATGAATACTGCACTCGCCTGACTTTCAGATCCGACTTAGTGATGGTCCGTGACGCATAAAGCTGACTCAATCAAATGTCTTGCACATTGGCTGGACCCTGAGCTTAATTTTAAAGACAGATTATAGATTGTATCATTTAAAAAAACATATGCCACTTATCTAACAGTTTCACTCAAGAAGTCATTACTTAGTTGGTTTTACCTGTCATCGACTATGCTGATATAATATAGCAAAATACACATGACTCATATCTCAGACCACTGAATGTACTCCACTCTTTTTGTAGATTTAGTCTTAAATGTCCATATCAAACTCCCCATTGGATTTTATTTGAAAAACTCAATTGTTTACAACCGCACAATAGATGACAACCGCATTGGATTCGATTCATTTTGAAATGCATCTTTTTCTTTTGTCCCCAGTATCTCAAACGCTTTCTAACTCCATCATCTCAACATATCCGCTTGGAAGCACTCACTGTGTCACTTTGTCCGTCCCACGAATCTGCAAGGAAGTTGGACGCAGATCATTCTAGTACAAAGCTGATTCTGATTGGAATATGTTACGTTATCTTTCATCTCATTTAAGTCTTTCCTTTCGATCTCTCAACAGTCCACTATTGCTGAAAAGTGTATTATCTGCTGTGATGATACTATGTTCTTTTTTGTTTTTGTTTATGGGCGGGGCTGGGAAGTAACTCAAATAGAAGACATCTCTTTGCAGTGTATATATGTGTATGTGTTTTCCCCGTCCCTGTATGTGTGTAATGAGATAAAAAGGTACTCTGGCAGAGGGAGCGGGATTAATGGGGGCACGTTTGTCCTGTCTGTGTATGTACTGTATACTATCTATTGTATTGTGTTATGTGTTTTGGACCCCCTCGAAAACACATCTCAAGAGGCTTTCCACTTGCTAATGCAATAAATGTAAACCAACAGATCTCACGTCGGGAGAGGGGCACAAACGCCGAGGGTTAAATAATGAATTCATAGAAGAACGTGATCATTGACAGAAAGCTCACAAAACAAGAGATCACACTGGACATGCAGCAGGCAGATCCTCCTGACCATGGAGCTATAATATTTACTGAATAAGTGTGGCGTGTGAGTTTTTATTGGTGGACACGCCATAGGCACTTCACCTCGGGGCCCCGAAAGAATTCTCCCATAGGGCGCCAAAGCAATTTTGTGAAATCAAACCGCTGTTGTTCGGCTGACAGAGACCTACAGCTTTCACAAAGGTTGGATTTTGAAGGGATTCCTCTCTATTTTCACGACATGAACTTTAAATAAAAATGCTCAAAGCGCCTAAGACAGCCTTGTAAGATCCATCCTAACCTCGCTCTGCGCCCTCGCTAGCGCCGCTCCAGCTGCCACCGCGCTAATTGGTCAGAACGAATCTCGCGGCCCACGTTTCTGTTGTCACATGGTGGGCGGGGTTAGCAAGTAATGCAGAAGCAAAAATCGTTTTTGGCTTCATGCGCCAATGAGCACAAGCCATTTAAACCAATAAGACACCATCTTACATTCATTTTCCACTTCTTATATTTACATCCCCTTGAAAGTTTTAGAAATATATATACAACAAGAAATAGATTAAAGTATATACTGCATCACGTTCATAAGTTAGTTACCACATAGCTAAATATTCCCCATCATGCTTTCAAACTCGTAATAACCTTACCTTGATGTTGAGAAATGGATTCCTTGGTGAGAAATGTCTTGCTCTCTTGCCTTTCCAAACGACATATTAAAGGCTTGTACTCTTCACCTCCAAATCTGTTCTAATGTGTCCTTCCAGCTCTGCTCCATCTTGTTCTAATCATGTCATCTTCACCCCAGTCATCTCCCTATTGTTCCTCCCAGCCTCACATCCTCGTCTCTCCTGTCTCTTCAAAGTCACTGTCTCCGTCTCCCCCGTCATTGCTTGCAGAATTACAGATAGCTCAGAGCGGTAACATCTGACAGACCGCGACTGATGGAGAAAGTTCACTCGAGCAGCCAGCCTATTATCTGCGGCACGCACACAAGAAGGCTAGCCACGGGGAGAGGGTATGTTTCATTTACCTGCTGGTGGCCTCCTGAGACGGGGACCGACACGACGGAACAGTTTAACCAGCCGGTGCGCAAAGTCACAAGCAACTGTTTGCGCATTCAATTGTCAAGTGCAATAATGTGTAAGTGTGAAAAAATATTGCTGATGGATGATATAAAAGGTGATGCAACCCATGGTCCACGTATAAGACTGAACCTGTTCCGTGTGCTGGATGATGTGGAAGCAAAAAGCACCATTACATTTGAAAAGAATGTTTTGTGCTGCGATTGTGTCATCGCACCAGTGTAAAAGTCTTCTGAAACTGAAACTACAAAAAAAATGTGTGTTTTTCTTTGCATTTTGAGCTTGAATCCCAAACTCTATATTACAGCCACGATAAAAGTGTAGGAGTTTGCCCAGTCTGCATGTTTTCCTTTTTAAACAGCAGTCACTGTTTTTCCCTGTCTGCAAGTTTCTGGGGAGCTACCAAGATAAGGGTTTAAGTTGTTTTTGTCATATTTTATGTTTTTTACTTGCTAATCTAATCTGGAACACCCGGCCATCTCAAATTTTGAAATACGAAAATCAAGCCTGGCCTGGCCTTGTGCTAAAAGAACGTTAAAAAACCAGACCATAATGTTGATCGTGCTTGGGCTGCACCTACCCGTCCTCTGTCTGTAAGCCTACTTTTTGTGAATCGCAATGACAATAACAAACAAAACATCGTCTCTCCAACGTTAACTTAGAAACTATAAATATAACAACAACGTTCTTATTGTATTTTATTGTATTTTATTGCATTTATGAGTCATTACTGTCCATAAAGTGAACTTGTGATGTGATGAACAGCCTTCTATCACTTCCGGAGCATCGCCCGCCTTCAAGCCCCCTTCCTCACTCCGCAGTCCGGCCAAACCTTCACACCAGCCTTTGCCCTCTCCCGCCTCGACCACTGCAATAGCCTGCTCTACGGTTCACCCTCCAAGCCTCAATAGGCTCCAGTCTCTCCTCACCCGCACATCCTCCCGTGAACACGTTAAGCTCCTCACCATTGTTTACAAGTCCCTCCATAAACTGACCCCCATCATCCTCTGTAGAGCTGCTGATGCCAACCTCCTGCCCCCAAAACAAAATTTAAGACCTCTGCTGCTGCCCCCACCCTCTGGAACTCCTTACCCACACACATCAGAAACTCACACTCACTATCTTTGAAACATCACTGAAAACCCATCTTTTTAAAACTGCCTTTCAATAACTATTCTTTTTTATACTTATTGTTTTTTGTTTGTTTGTTTTTTGGTCTGTCTCTCAAAAGCGTCTTTGGCTGTCTTGAATGTATTATTTTAAACTGTACATATTTATTTTCCAACTTGATAACTGGAATGTTTGTAGCCTATAAGTTGAGTACTGGGATGCTGAATTGTGATGGCATCTATTAAAACGTGCTTCTCAAATATTAGAAAACGTTAACTGTTAACGCCTTAATATTCTGTAAATAGCCTAATATTTAACACAAAAATGCTGTCTATCCATTCTGATATTGACATTACATAAAGAATCCAGTAGTGTCTCACTTAGTGCATTGCAGTGGACACTAACAGCCGCAGTATCTGGCTTTTATCGCTGTAATTTTAGGCCATACATCAGAGTGACAGCGACTGGGGCAGGACACCGCGCCGCACTGCCTCGCCAAGGGCAGGTGGATAATGCAAATAAATGAATAAAACAACACGGCTTTGATGTGGCTGATCACAATGCATCCTTCATTTGCACACAGGGTCCACTGCCCATGGCCCGATAACGGATGAACGGGGGATAAGCAAAGCACCGGACTTCAATCACACTGAGGAATATTGGGTTATTTATGCATTCAGTCCATACGGCCAAAAGGAGATGGTGTTGCTGAGGGGAGTGGACCAGGGATGACAGGATAAAAAGTCCACAGAAGTTCCGTCCTCTCCATCTGTAAGAGTGAGGAGCGCTGGAGATGAAGGGGGAGATGAAACACAGAGATAGCCCCAGGTAGAAGGGGACTCGGCGTGTGAAACCGGGGGAGGAACAGAGAACTAAACCAGAACTGGGGATTTTTCAACCCTGGTATTGCCAAGGATTAAAAAAAAAAAGCTAAAGACATCCAAAGTTGATGAGTCAGTGTCGAGTCTTAGTTGTTCGGGCACTTTGAAAAGTTGACCACAATGTAAAGAATGATGGATTTGCAAAAGCCAATTCTACATGAAGTGTTGATAACATAAATTGCATGCTACCAGCAAAATACTGAATGGTTCTATATTTTGCTAAATTTACTTTTTTAGAACAAAGTTTAAAAGAGAACCTATCATGCACTGTTGTGGTTTTAATTGTCATTATTTGGGGAACCTTGGCATTTGTACTTAAAAAAATAGATATTTGGAAAGCACACATGAAAAACGGTAAGTTTTTTAGGCATTGGAGCGTCCTCTGCAGTCAGCAGTAGGAATGAACAATAAAAAATAAATGCAGCCATTAAGCAACGTGACTGGTATGTTAATAGAACCTTGGGTTTGTAGGGAACTCCATTAATGTACTGCGTCATTCAAACTCGTCAGAGAATAGCAAGTTAATTGTTTTTAAAAAGCTGTGGGCCTCTATTTTAATACTGGGGCCCTCAGGAAAACATTTTTGGAGACCCCTGTTCAAGGCAAAGCAATATAATCTCCATCCTGTCTCCAGAAAAGTGGCATATTGTACCTTCAACTACTTTTAAAGTCTGCTTGAAATTCACTATTAAGTTATGTTTTATTGGTTTAAAAGAGTGACGTATTGATGCATATGAAATGGTTAATTTTGTATATGAGGCATTGTGAATAGTCAGGAGGTCCTGCTGCTGAAGGTGGAGTGCACCAGTGGATTTCTGAGACGATGGATTCAGGTTTGTAAAGGTTAAGAGGGAGTGGATGTGGATTTTTCAAGATGCGTTTTATATTCCGTTCTGGCTGATTTTAATGGGGTCTTACAGGTGTCGTGAGGTTACCAAGGCAACGACAATGGAGTTCCCAGGCAGGTGGTAAGACAGAGTTGTGTGGAGAGGGGACAGAGGAGTAAAGTGCACTGCTGCTAGAGCGCACACTGGGTTTAACTGTAGGATCTTTATTGGAACAAGTGCAGACCATGCAGGTGTACAGAGGAGAGAATTAAGTAGCTTTTGTTCACATATGAGAACAGAACAGCGCAAATATTAGTATAAGAGTTACACAAAATGTAATGTAATTGCATTGGTAGGGTTAAGGAAGGAGAAGATAAGTTCTACTACTGCTTTTGTTTCGGCTTCCCGACACCTGCTATATCAGAACTCTTCTTTGCCCCATCTCCACCACGGCCCACATTTACCCACAACCTTAAAGGGCCTCTACCTGATATTGTTGCACTCAATAAAGTGTTTTACCCCACTACAGATATATTATAAAAGCAGCTATTCAGTGAAAATGAGACGACAGCGCTTTCTCTGCATCTAATTATAGTGTTATATTCTCTGAAAAGCAGGACGTTAGCATGCTGATGTTTGCTAGCTTTAACAAGACAGAAAAACGAGAGTTGTGAAAGGGGCTTTTTAACTCATTACGGTGAATATTTATGATGCTGGGATGCATTAGGTAAGTGAGCAATACATGTGGATTGCTACAAACTGTTTAAAATGAACAAGTTCGTGTTGTTCATCGTGTTTACCCATTAAAATCAGGTACAGAGCCTTTAAGCAACGTGAGGGTTCCACCACCTGTTGGTCTCCGTTGCCGTGTCTCAATGCTCCGAAGGGTCTGCATGCTCCGAAGGTCCCAGCCTCCGTCAGCTGGGCCTCCATGCCGAAATGGGACAGGCCTAGCCCACGGAGCCGCTCTGTCACCGAGCAACCAAGACTTGCTGCTTATGCTAACGCCACGCACATGGACGTATTAAAAAGAGCATGCAGCTGTTTTGGGCATGCAAATCTTTTGTCTAAAACAAAATTATGTTCAGCTCTTGTAAAATGTAATAATTACCAATGTTCCAGCAATAACTGTCAAAATGATCTATAAGTTTCAACAAAAGTAATGAAATATGCAGTCTTAATTTCAGAATGGGATTTTATAATGAAAAGGGAATACATGACAGGTAAAATGTGCATTTAAAGTCACTTTATAAAGAGAGAGATCTGTGTTTCTGGATTTAATAATCCGAACAGAGCTTGTTTGTTAGGTTCACGTCTCACTTATGGCAGTCAACATAAAACATAAATAAGACAACACGTTTTTACCCCCACCCCGATTCATTAGCTTTTATATGAATGTGTTACAGAAAACACACTCAAATTAGCTGAAATTTACAGTTAAAACCAAACTTCTTTTACAGTTTTGGGAGCGTTTTGTCCTTATTTTATGACAACACTCGTGTGTGTACGCTCCGTCTGTTTTAAAAACATCTGACCAGCGCCGCGCAGTGCATTGTGGGATATACAAGGCCGCGAAGTGTGCCTTCGTTCACGGCCAATCTCCATGGAAACGCAGGCCACATTTGTCGGCCGCATTCGTGGGCTGCGTGAAATGGGACTGCCTTGTCGCGCAGGAAGTGACGCAACCGGCCTTCAAACGTAGCACGCAGACCTGGAATTGAGACAAAGCCATAGAGATGTTATTGCTTTGTCTAGAATGTTCCACTGTGTGTCATTAACCGTATCTTGCATTTTTTCAATTACAGTTGATTGTATTAAAAAAAATAACATGAACAGATCTGACACAGATCTGACCTGTAGTTTGACCAGCTGCTTGTCTCCATGCAGATAAGATAAGACAAGTTGTAATGCCATGCTGTGGAACATTCCAGACAAGGAAATTACATCACCATGTTTTGACGCCACGTTTAAACTGGCCCTGGCCCCCCACACCTTATCGCTTTAGAGTGCTTTAGGAATGGTTCTTCTGATGGCGAAATGTGTCTCTACAGTCGGGGCCTGGTTCCGGGTCCAGAGGTCGACCCCTGATACATGAGCCACTGATATCACCCAGACATAACAAATCTTTTCTTAATAAATAAAAACGAAATCATACATGAGTCATACATTTTAACCGTAAAGATGATCTTGGTGATTCACAAAAAGACATCAATCAAGTTTGTAGAGTTCTGAGGCGTGGCTAAAGCTAGCATAAACAAGAAACAGGAGTCGGTTTCAAACTCACAACGCGGCGGCCTGCTCACCTGGCTGGCATGCATGCAACCCGACTCGACCACCGAGCGGAAGTAGCTCGGAAGAGTGCTCGTCTTCCCGCTCTCTCATGACACACAGGTTGGCGGTGCGATCGCTGCCTCAGGAGAATACTGCTGTTGTGACCTTGGGCAAGACGCTTAACCTGACTCGCCCCCAGTGTCTGCGAACATCTGCCGTGTGAATGTGTGTGTGAAGGGGTGACTGGTTCCTTGATGTAAAGCGCATGAGTGTCTTGACGGTAGAAAAGCTCTGTATGAAACCGGATCGCTTTGGAAGCTACTACCTCTTACGCTACACTGCCGACTTTGGATCGTTTAAACGGACCAGCACGATTCATTTAAGACAGTGGAGACGCTTTCAGACCTGGCTATGGAGACAAGTACCCTGACAACATTCTTTTCAGTATTGTTTTTGATTTCTAACGGTGCAATGTCTTGGCCATCCAACACTGTTTGAACTCTTTTTTTCCCCATGGAATTAGGCAGGTGACGCGACACCGCCACAAGACATAAACAGTATTGACACTTTTGCATGAGAATTGGTATCGATCTGCCCATCGCTAGTGCGGCACAGTGTTGTGACGACATTCTGTAAACGGGCAGGCGGAAATCTGCTCCGCAATTTTCAACTGAAAGTCAGCAAACATGTTTCTTTTATTCACTTGTTTAAGATCAATATTGCAGTTTAAATGGTCAAAAATATAAAATACTGTCCTACGGGTGTCATTGATTATAATTATATAGCGGAAAGAAATTGTTTTATAGCAGTGTTCTAGTATGAAAGGTGGGCAGTTTTCTAACTTGTAATAGGATTCTCTAACGATTTGTTGTGTTGAATTCAGCTCTTCTCAGACTAGAGTCTTAATGAACTTTTCTGTCATGTAAACGCATTGACATTGATGGACAGCTCTCGGCCCGAGGACACACTTTGAAAGAGGAGTTAAAGACAGAAGAAGAAAGACAGCGCACAGACAAGTGGGAAGGACGGCATGGTTGTGTCAGACGCCTCCAGCTCTGAGCTCAAGACATGCAGATAGACCTTGACTTTTATCACAGGAGAATCATGTTCGCCTCTGTCAAAATGTCCAGTCTTAAGTTTCCAGAGGTATAGAGCGCAACATGGGACCCTAAGCTGGAGATTTGAGTCCTGTTCAACGCGTATTCAGTATTTTAACCAAGAGAGACTTTAATGAATGACAAATGAGAGATTTAACTGTTGGACAAAACCTTGGCGATGTCAGCGATGTTCGGAGAAATGAGAATGGTAGATTTGTTTAAGAAAAGATCTCATTTAGACCATTCTGTAGAGGGAGATTTCGAAGCTGAGGAGGCGGGTGGTTCTGCTGCTGAGCTGGGACAGAAGAGGGCCACAAAGGCACAAAGACGGATAATACGTCTTGACAAGTCACTTGCAAAACAAATACAAAATTCAAGCTATTCTAACGTATATTGATCGTTTTGCAGTTTTTTCCCCCCTTGTTGTTTAAATATTGATTATTCTGTTGACATAATTGTGTTTCCATTCTCAAATCACCTCTTAATAATCTTAGAAACTCTCTTTAAAACTAATCTTTGGGTTTAGATTGCAGACAAAATGAGAGACATAGTGCGAGACAGTTGCAAATTACTTAAGTAAAGGTAAAATATGACATGTAAAAAATTTAAGTAAAAGTAAAACTGCCTGTTTTAAAATATGCTTTAGAGTAAACTATTAAAGAGTCAAATGTGGATAAAGAATTGTCCAAGAACTGAATATCTTACTAAATATTTTGTATTGGTTTGTAACCATAAACATGCTGAAAAATACTCTCTACTTTTCAGTCCAATTCATAAATATAGTGGAGTAGAAAGTACAGATACCTGCTCTCAAATGCAGTGAATTAAAAGTGAAAAGTATTTAAAGTAAAGCACAGTGCTTATACTTTGTACATTGTTACTCACGCTCAGGCTTGTCTGGTCACAGAAAATAACTGCTGGGGCTTTTTCCCACTCATCAAAGCGTTTTGGTGTGGGTTTGCCTTTAGCGACCGTTCATTCACTCGCTGCTGGTAAGCTAATTCTGTAGACACAGCTGCCGTGAGGAAGACTGACGGACGTGAGGAAGACTGACGGACCTGAGGCCTCTGCGACCACCACCAGTCACTCTCTCATGCCACGTTCTCTCTCACACCGATCAGGATTCCAGTGAGTTCCAAAGATATTGCAGTTGCACCTACTGAACTAAAACCAGCTTCTCAGACTCCACCCTCTCTCTAGTCAACTAAATGTGTGTTTATGCCACAGACCATTGAGCCATTCATTTTCACTGTCTTTGCAACAGCTAAATGCATTAGGCTTAAAACAGAATCAATGCAACGTTATATGCACGTGTAAACAGCACAATTCCGGTGTGTCTCTTATGGCAACTCCTTGATTCTGCAGATAAAGTACATCATTGCATTACTGCACAACATAATGTATGAGATATTGTTACCCATACTTTAAGTGCCACAGCTGCATATTGGCTCCATAGTTTTAGTACCTGCCTTGCACTTGGCTGATGTGAGCTCACGGTCATGAATCTGTCCAGGGGGCTGTGCTAGCGCTACAGGCCCAGTGTGAACCATCAATCGGCAGTGGGACCATAAAGCGCAGGGCTGTTAGCTCCGATGGCTGTGGAATCATCACAGACTACAGCGCTACTCCTGCTCTGACCGTCTATCCGCAGCACACGGGAGGCTGCACTCTGCAAAACCTGTACAATACACACTGAAATATACTCAAATGTACAAAAGCTGACTTGACTTTTTACACTAAGTTACGCAAAACTACTTATAAGACTGTATGTATGTATGCATTATGTGTCTAACAATCTGCTTATAAGGATGATATAAACTGTAAATATCTAAAAGTGTAATTGGATTGCTGATGAGGTGCTCCCTCTGCTGGAGATTGGTTGTTGGTGTTTGTCTTTTTTCATCTGTATTTTAAATATTACATGGGCCATTTTATGGATTACCTGCACACTGTTGACCTGCTGTCCCCCTGCTCCGGGACGACAGATGAAAATGAGCTTGTAGCTATCTCTGGTCCGTGCAATATATTTATTGTGCAATGTCCCTGTCAAATAAATAAATAAATACATGTATATGTTTATTCAAGTTATTTTTTCCATATTTCAAACTAAATTTAAGAGTATGTTCTTTAGATTTTCTTTTGTGCCATTTGAAGACCAGTAAGGAACGTACACAAAAACAAAACTAGTAAATAATATATATATATTTAATATAATTTCTACAGTGGGAATTCTGGACATTATGGGATCTTTTTGTTTAGTTATACTAAAAAAACACCGGCGCGCTCACACCGGCGCGCTCACACCGGCGCGCTCACACCGGCGCGCTCACACCGGCGCGCTCACACCGGCGCGCTCACACCGGCGCGCTCACACCGGCACGCTCTCACAAACAGCGACGTGACCAACTTGAGAGACCATTATGGCAAGGCAAGGCAAGTTTATTTGTAGAGCACAATTCGTACACAAGGCAATTCAAAGTGCTTCACACAACAGGAAAAAATGCATTCAAATCACAAAGACATGACAGAAATCACAAAATAATAGTTCAAGACATAAAAGAGAAGAGTGCAAAGAAAATCATTTCAGTCATATGCACAGCCAAACAAAACAGTTTTTAGTTTAGATTTGAACATTGCTATGTTATATCTCCTTTAAAATATGTATTTAATTCAACATAAAATATTGAAATAAAGAAGACAGCCAGCGTTTAATTCATCAAGTGTTGCTCCCAAAGTCGGTACAAAAGTGTTCTCCTTCAGCTTGGTACTACCTGATCTGTAGATGGGTCCTGGGTGCTGCTGGTCACCCACTCACTGCTCTGGACAGGTTACACTGGTTGAAAGATGGGTCAAATGCAGAGAACATATTTCCCAGGTGGACAATACAATCTATTCTAACGCATACCTTGGAAATGTCTTTTTGCAGTGTGGAGTCCTTTCAGCACTGGTGAGCCGGTCTAGTCACAGCTGAATGCATCGCCAATGGCCATAATGTCAGGGCTGATGATTGAACATGTGAAATATGTGCTCTTTGTCCCTGGGTGTGGTCTTGCAGGAGGTCAGCGGCAGGGTCAGGGTAAGGGTTAAGGCAAGAGGAAAATTGCCTGTTGGGAGAAAGAAAAGGCTCACGGTCTTTTTATTAGGCAATCTGCAGCCTCCGTGACACCAGCAATATTTGCCCACCTCAACATGTTTTATCAGGGATATTAATAATGTAGTGAGAATGGCTGAAGATAATCATTATTAAACGTTCTTCTCTAGCTTTAATAATAGAATAATACGTGTATCGATCCTATGCGTAATTCACAAAACAACTTCCTCTATCCCATATTAGGGATTTGCCAATAAACGCTTGTGATTTTGGGATTGCATCATTTTTGTTCTGATCTGATTGATTTAAGAAGCAACAAAATGTCATTGAAATACATACATCTTATATTATTTCATATGTGCTTAAAATTAGGATGAAACAAAACAATTCTCTGACAACTTTCCTTTCCTTTCCTTGGTTACCTGTTGCTTCTCCTTTTTTTTTGATGGTTCAGCAATACTCTCACAGGGAATACATGTGGTGTTAATTGTTGGCCAATCATTATAATCAAATAAAAGTATATCGCGTGTATCACACTTGGCTAGACCTAAATATTCAGTATTTTGTCCAGGGTCAGCCTGATCCAAAGCCCTGTTGTCCACTGCACATTTGTATCCCTCTTGTAGGATTGTGGTAATATTGGAAGTTGTCGTACCATTTAGTCGATGCTGGCACTACATGCAGTGTTTCTGCGTTTGTTAAAAGGGAGTAAATAAAAGAGAAATGGGGAGAGAAGGTCCCATTCAATATTCTGCGGTTACTGAGAGGAGCACTTGTGTTTTCTGTTGTCTACATGTTTGACAAAGATTGACCGTATCGCTGCAAGAGGACGACTCTGCGCCCAACGTTCCAAAATATCCGACACGCTTGATATAAAGCGCAGCTCGTCGTTGGTTTTCCGACGGTTCGTTTAATCTTTGTCTCAGTCGCTGAGCGGAAAGTCAGGTCGGGCTTGGGCCAAGAATCCAGACTTTAGTGGGGACATGTTGTCTCTGGAGTGGAGTTTTGACACACAAACACTGTGATTGCTCTTAAGCCGGCCGGGTGTCCTCTGCGAGATTGTTTTCGTCTTATCAGATTTATGAATGCCACACTTTAATTTGTAAGACAGAACACTAACACACTGTGCGATGGTTCAAATGATCAGTCGTGGCTACGATCCAAGTCTGTCTGAGTGTCAGGCTCTAGGCTCCGTGTGGTAAAGCTGAGGCTGGCGCGACATGCTAGCAACGTTTTTGCGTATGTAAAAATGACTAAATGGCAGTCACAGCGGAGCTCCTCTGCTGCATGTTGAGGTGCACTTACGTTTACTCAGAGATTGAACGTAGATGCAGTGACAGAAAGGATTTAAAAATATCAAACAGGTTTGATATAAATCGTAGCTCGTCTTTGGTCGTACGACAGTTCTAAGTTTAATCTTTGTCCCTGTCGTACTGTGAGACCTACAACCCGCAATTTTGAGCCACGACTCCCGATCATAAATCTTTTGTTATAGACGGCCAAAACCGTGCAGTGGGCACCGGCTTCAGGGGGTTTGTAGGGCATTCGTATGGTGGTCATAGGAGGAGGGGCATCGTAGGCTGAAAACACAGAAAATCTTCAACAAGACCATCGACCTGGTGGTAGAGTGGATAGCACATGTGCGCTCCATGTTAGTAACCTGCAGCGTTTTGAATTCAAATCTGACTCTTGACAATTTGCTGTAGTGTCCTTACCCAGTCTCATCCCCATTTCACACTGTACTGTCCTGTCTAATAAAACCTATGGGTCAAAAAACAGACTGTGTTATTGTAAGGCCTTGACATATGAAATGAGCAAAAAATGGCTCATAGACTGTTATCAGCCTTTCGTACTCGTCATTGTGACCCTAATCCTAACTTTAATCTGATTGTGATACATTTGTTCATTTCCACCCCAGACAAAATGCCAAACATTTAGAGAGTCCCGTGATTTGGCAGCTTTTTATCCCTGTCAGTTGGTCCTCCCCAAGGACACAAAAACAGTGTATTGTTGCCTAGAACTAGTTTTGGAATCTGAGAAACTTTACTCTGGTCACATTTATATCAATTTTAACCCACGTAATTCAACTATAATTTGCGTTTCTCAGCTCGGGTCATAAAGATGGTGGTTGGCCTTTAGCTCTTTCCTCTCCCATCTCGGTGTTCTTTACTGCCACGCACACCCTATCGCTCTTCACTACCACTGTTTACATGACATCTCCAGCCCCCCTAGCTGACATTGCTGTATGTTTTTGTCATTTATACCTCCTTCAGCTTGAGAGACCCAAACGGAGCACGGGTCTTTGGATGAGCTATGATGGCATTATCGTTGTTAAGTGTTTCATAAGTAGTTTTGCGGGCAGGGACATTCGTCAGTGGTTCGGCGGTGGGAGGGAAGGGAGTCCGGTTGTCGCTGCTGTTGTTGCCACTATCTGAGTGACTGCTGATGACTGCAGATAACAGGGAGCAGAGAGGATCAATAGTGCCATCAACAGGTGCAGGGGGAAAGTGCTGGCTTCAGGCTACTGGGTAAGATCCAAGACTTGATCGCTTGAGCGTAAATGGGAAAGATTTGTCAAAGATACTGAGAGGCTGAGAAAAGATGGAAGTGATGGAGCTGTGAAACATGTTGTTGTAAAAAGTTCAGAATGTTCTCCAATCAGGGGCGGGGCTTGAGGGCGTACCAGCACTTCCCAGGAGGGCCAATGCACCCCTAATATCATCTTAAAATGTTCAAATGCCAAACAAATACTGTTCAAAATGAGGATAAAATAAAACTATGAATTCCACTTTAGGGTTAAAAAGCTACTAAAAATGTCATTTGCTTAGAATAGAGTGGGCAACATGGGGGTGCCTCAGTTTAAAAGGCTCTAAAAACCATGTTATGTGAGAACCCCCATGGAAGACCTTAGCACCCACGTAGCCCCTCCGAGAAAAAAATGTCTGGAGCTGCCTGTGTGTCCAATCATTGAAATGACATGTATGATCACACGCATACAGACCAACTTAAGGCCATTCGTGTGGAAATGGCATGTTCTCCTTATGTCTGAATAGATTTAGACCAGTTTCTCCAATTTCCCTCATCATTATTAATTATGAAACAGAATCCTGTCTATTCCAGCAAAACAATTTACACCCAACTGACAAATTTTTCTGACAGTTTAGGTCAGTTATTAGGTCATATTATTTGTTAAATCCGAACCATTGTGAAATGCATATGGATTTGGCCCTTGTTTACAATATAGTTGCTAGGCAGTAATAGTGGAATTACCCCTACCTATGTCACATCTGCTAGAAATTTCATCCAAATTTTCAAACAAGGGAAACATTTTAAAATCTTAAATATAATCATGTGCTCCATGTTTTTGTGTAATGTATTGCCTAACCTGTCATATGCACTTGGTAATAAGTAAGCTTGACAAAAACACTTCTGACAATTGAGTTCTCATACAATTACATCAGCTCTGTCTAATATCGTCACCAGTAACTACACACAAAAAGCAGGTTATTTCACAGACAGTGGTTTTATTATGCTTTGCAAACATGCATTCTTACACCCAGTTGACATCTACTGCGAATCTGATGCGGTTCGGGAAAAGAATTCCAAGACTTTGGCACACGGACACGGGTCTGTGGAAAGACTGTGAGGTGTCCTGCGATCTGGAGGGGTACTTTTCTGTGTTACCGTGGAAACCTGTTGGCTTATAGTCAAATATGCACGGCCGTACATCGTTGTTGGTGCGACAGGCGGGCTGTAAGTAACTTGTTTGCAGTTTTGTACACATACACAACCCTTTAGTTAAAAATGTGCTTTCATGTCCACATTCCAAGTCTGCTCCCATGTCAAGGTTAGTTCAGCGCCCTCGTCTGCCTTCAGTCTGGCTCTGCTCCAGACCTGGGCTTTTTCCACCTCACACACACACATACTCACGCACACACACACACGCACACATGCACACACACTTACACACATGCATTCACATACATACACACAGTATTCTGGACACAACATCGAAGCTCAGCCGTCTTTCCTCCCTTCCTAAGCATGCTCCATCCATCAAGGCCCTCGGAGGAGCCGGGGCGCCCTTTGGCTAGACCGGCCCAGCAGCCTGGCCCTCTGGGGGGGCACTCAAAGAAGGTCATCCCTGAAGCTCCACAAGGAGAGGGGTAATAATAAGCCGCATGAATGTATGTGTCCGTGCGGGGAGAGCCAGAACAAATGGCCCGTGGAGTGTTTTAAGGCCCTTTCTTCTTCACCTGATGGTATGGATTTTCTCACACGCGGCGAGAAAAGCCCGGGGAGTGTTGTACGGAGACTCGGAGGTGACTGAATTCATGTCTTGCTGGAGGGGAGATAGCATGATTCACAGTCTGATAGTGCTACAGGGAATACTATGTGTCGGAGGAGAGGCTGTTATATTCTGTAGCCCACAGATCAGAGAGAATTTCATCGACAGACAAAAGCCAGTTTCACAAAAGAGGAAGTTATAAGATGGTTGGTACAGCACAGTGTGGTTGGGCAACAATAGAAATGCCTTGAATGTATTGTGTCTAGTGTTAAGTGCATTTTTTTCACATTTATTTATTTATTGACTTTTATTCAACCAAGAAAGTCTCACTAAGATTTGGAACCTCATTTTCAGGGGTGTCCTGGCCCCAGAGGGGAGGTGGGAGGGGAAACTGGGGCATCCGGAGGAAACCTATACAGACAGGGAGAACATGCAAACTCCACACAGAAAGGCCCCACCGTGAGTCAAACCCAGGACCTTCTTGCTGTGAAGCAAGAGTGCTAACCAATTTTTTTTTTTTTACCTTTATTTAACCAGAAACCTCCCATTGAAATTAAAAATCGTTTTTCCAAGAGAGTCCAGGCCAAGAGGCAAGCAACGTTTTCACAGTTACACAAGAATACAAACAAATAACAACAATTAAAATAACACAGGTTATGAAAAACATTGGCGAGTTGATGAAGTCTCCAATGCTTTTAACTTGGATTTAAAGGAATTTAAGGACAAGAATTCAATTTCCAGTCCAAAAGCAAAATGTTCCAAACAAAAGGATCCAAGCAAAAGGAGCTGAATGGACAAAGGCTTTCTTCCCCAGCTCTGTGTGGGTTACTGCAAGGGCCTGTATTTGGCACTCCTCTACAATACAATGGAATCAAATCTGTTGTAAAATGCGTCTGTAAATATAATATGCTGCTGATTTATCATTTCAAAAGCCCCCACTATCTTCAGCAGGCCAAATCACACCAAATCAAAGTGTTCTATTGCATTGTTGATTTCCAGTTCGAATGAAATGTTTCAGTACCAGAATGTATTTAAACCTATTTTTCTGCATTATTCTGGCTTTTTAAATAACCTCTGACACCATTTTTTGTATTAATAATAATGATATAATTTGATTTACATTTAGCTCTTTTTTTGGAGACTCAAAGACGCTTTACATTACATTATTCATTCTCTGTGGCCGCAGCTGCCCCATTGGCCCCTCCCACCACCATCACTCACTCACACACCACATTCATACTAGGCAATGGGTGCAGTGTCTTGCCTTAGGACACAACGACTGTTTGCACAAGAGCCACAGCGCCAGGTAAATATAAATATATAAATATAAAGTGAATGGCCAATAATTATCACCAGGCCACGCTTGACCACAGTCCTGTTTACACCTACTAAGAAACAAAATATGTTCATTGTGGGGAAAGCAAGACAAAGTGTTAATAATAGAAGCAATAAAGAACCACAGTTTTCATAATAAGCCAGAGAGTTCCAAAAGTTTACAGATCAGATGAAGTCTTTTACTCACGGCACATTCACCTGCTTCATCTCTCTTTAGTAGATCCAGGGCCCAGCAGCCCTCGCAAAGGTATTATGCAACAAACGTGGAAAAGGCAAGAAATCTAAAGCGATAATAATACATAAACATTTGCTCCGTGGCCTTGACATTGTTGCCATGGAACCAAAACATTGTGTGACATCAGTCCTATTATTATTCCTTGTATTCCTTAAATGATGCTTTTATTCAGGCACACATTTTGGATGTGGGTGGGGTTAGGGGGTAGGGGAAAGCAGGACTCAGAGTCTCAGTTGCAGGACAGGACCAAACAGGATTGCTCAAACATGCAGGAATCAATTACAATATAACTTTGAGTAAACGAATGATGACAAAACACCATTGTAACAAGGTTAAACTCATTCATGTTGATTTTGCATTTTTAAATACCTGTGCCAATATGGGATGGCCCAAAGACAATAATTAGTATAATAAGTCCACAATCAATGAAATATTAATATATAACAATATAACATGGACCATGTTTACACGTACAAATAGCTACAGATACGTTTCACCCTGCTGAGTGATGCTAGGCTCTGAGCGGCTCGGATCTTTACAGCTTTCTATCTGCGTGGAAACATGCAGGTGGCGTGCCTGAAATGTTACGTGGTGCTGCTTTAATAACAGGTGTTTTTATTGCTCAAAAATACCTTGAAAAACACTCATTCTCACTGTTAGCGGGTTCGCCACTCCACAGATCTGACTTGAAACTTCAGCTCTGTGGCATCACCTTCTTGTTTTCGTGTCAATCTGTGGAACATTCCAGGCAAAGCAACAACATACCCATGGAGACCACAAGTGGCGGACCTTGCACCACAAAAGTTACGCCCTTATTAACACATGAGAACCCCAGAGGATGCGCTGGCCCAACTTGTGTCATCTTGTCTGGCTAATTCTCCACAGCTGAACACCCAAACAGTTCTCACATACCGTCCTCTATAAAGTCACTTATTTGACAATGGGCACATTATGTAGTTTTGTCTGTCATCACCACCACAAAAGCATTCTGCATAAATTGACAGTTCAGCCTCGTTACTCCTTTGTCTCGGCAGACTAATTAGAACGTAATTGCTGTCATTTAGTGCACATTATTCGCACTATGTGACAAATGCAGCCTCTTTAAACTTAATGCGCTGGCCTGCTTATTTATAGGGGCCTGCTAACCTCTTGCACCGCTGGGTGGAAGTGGTGCGGCCATCGAGGACCTCCCGAGATTTATGCCTTCGCTAAAATACCATTAGGCTTGCAAGTATATTTTCTGCAGTTTTATGGTGGGGTAAGTCAATACATTTTTGTTGGTCTTCTTTGGGTGTATTAGGCATTAATACGGAGGCGGGACGTAATCTCCAAATTGTATAGTGGTATACTCCCTTCCAGGAGAGACATGTTTAGATAGCTATAAAGGCACAGACTGGTATTGAGATAAACGTTCTATCCCACTCTTTTTAATGAGGCAGTCATTTAAAAACATACATTTTGACATGTGTAGACAGCGTAGATAAAAGGTTGTTGTTTATTATTCTTGCCTTTGGTAACGAGTTTACCTCCAACCCCTGTTTCTTAAGTTCACTGATGTGTGCAGGACCTGAGGTGCTCAACAAAAAAAAAACTAAAATGTAATTGTCAAACTGTTGTGACCCACAATTTGAGTGCATTATTGTCCAGATGCCTAATAAAAAACAGAGTAATGTAGTGTATTCTATCCAATGCAGCGAGTAAATACAAGATACAAGAGGTTTTATCGGCACAGAAGAATCAGAATCAGAATCAGAATCAGAAAGAGTTTATTGCCATTGTCAATGAACAAAATTCAAAAACATAGGAACTTGTCTCGGCCTTAAGGTGCAACATAAAACACTGAGCAATAATAAAACAACATATATTCAATCAAAAAAGGGCATGCATTAGGAAACAATTTAAAATTACTATACAATAAAAAATAAAAATAGGCATTTCTATGTACACAAGTTTACAGTTATGTTTAAAGTTATAGTGCAGAAAGTGACAGTGCAGTGAGTGGTTGAATATTGCAGTTAAAGTGACAGGTGTTTTGAAGTGTTCATGAGTCCAACAGCAGAGGGAAAGAAACTATTCTTGTGGCGGGAGGTTCTGGTCCGGATGGACCGTAGCCTCCTGCCTGAGGGGAGTGGTTCAAACAGACCATGTCCAGGGTGAGAAGGGTCAGCTGTGATCCGACCTGCTCGTCCAGAGCCCTGGAGACGTACAGGTCCTGCAGAGATGGAAGTCTGCAGCCGATCACCTTCTCAGCAGAGCGCACAATGCGCTGTAGTCTCTGTTTGTCCCTGGCTGTGCCTCCAGCGTACCACACGGTGATGGAGGAGGTGAGGATGGACTCAATGATGGCCGTGTAGAACTGCACCATCATCTGCGCTGGCAGCTTGGCTTTCCTCAGCTGCCGCAGAAAGTACATCCTCTGCTGGGCCTTCTTGATGAGGGAGCTGATGGAGGGCTCCCACTTGAGGTCCTGGGTGATGGTGGTGCCCAGGAAGCGGAAGGAGTCCACGGTGGTGATGGGGGAGTCTGTCATGATGAGGGGGGGCTGGGGGGCTGTGGCTTTCCTGAAGTCCACGATCATCTCCACTGTCTTCTGGGCGTTGAACTCCAGATTGTTACCGCTGCACCAGGACACCAGCCGGTCCACCTCCCCTCCTGTAGACGGACTCATCCCCGTCCGAGATGAGCCCGATGAGGGTGGTGTCGTCCGCAAACTTGATGAGTTTTACGGAGTCGTGGCTGGAGGTGCAGCAGTTTGTGTACAGGGAGAAGAGCAGAGGAGAAAGTACACAGCCCTGTGGAGCTCCTGTGCTGATAGTCCGAGTGTCTGAGACATTCTTCCCCAGCCGCACGCACTGCCTCCGATCCGTCAGGAAGTCAGTGATCCACCTGCAGGTGGAGTCAGGCACGTTGAGCTGGGAGAGCTTGTCCTGGAGCAGAGCAGGGAGGATGGTGTTGAATGCAGAGCTGAAGTCCACAAACAGGATCCTGGCGTAGGTTCCCGGGGAGTCCAGATGCTGCAGGATGAAGTGGAGTGCCAGGTTGATGGTGTCGTCCACAGACCTGTTGGCTCTGTAGGCGAACTGCAGGGGGTCCAGCAGGGAAGGAGGTGAAGGACTTGAGGTGGGGCAGGACCAGGCGTTCAAATGACTTCATGACTACAGACGTCAGCGCCACAGGCCTGTAGTCATTAAGTCCAGTGATCCGGGGTTTCTTGGGGACAGGGACAATGATGGCAGACTTGAAGCAGGCTGGGACATGGCATGACCCCAGGGAGGTGTTAAAAATGTCTGTGAAGACGGGGGTTAACTCTCGTGCGCAATGTCTTAATGTAGCGGCAGAGACGCCGTCTGGTCCAGCAGCTTTTCGGGGGTTGGATTTCCGAAATAGCCTGTGAACATCCTGTTCCTGAACTGAGAGGGTGGTGGGGGAAGTGGGGGGGACCAGGTTTTGGGTTGGCGGAGGTGGCCACCGTGGGGGAGGGGGTGGTCACATCAAACCTGGAGTAGAAGGTGTTAAGTTGCTCAGCCAGTTTTTCGATTGTCTGCAGCAGGGGGGGCTCGGGGCTTGTGGTTGGTGAGGAGCCGGAGCCCCCTCCACACGGAGGCGGGTTGTTGTCAGAAAACTGCTGCTTCAGACGCGTATTGTACTCGTGATCTCGCTCGAGAAACCTCTTTGCTAAATCCATACTTTGCGTCTTTGTAGCGCCCCCTGTCACCAGCCCTGTGCGCTGCCTCCTTCTGCTGCCTTAACTGCCTCAGTTTTGGAGTGAACCAGGGTTTGTCATTGTTGAAAGTGACTTTGGTTTGTGTTGGTATGATGCTGTCCTCACAGAATCGAATGTATGACGTCACAAGTGTCCGTGTACTCATCCACAACTCTCTGTGGCAGCTCTGAAGACCTCCCAGTCTGTAATGTCCAAACACGCACGGAGCTCTCCACTGCCTCATTGGTCCACTTCTTAGAGGTCCTCACTGCAGGTTTTGAGAGCTTCAGCCTCTGCCTGTACGTGGGGATCAGGTGAACCATGGCGTGATCTGAGAAGCCGAGAGCAGCGCGAGCCACGGCGCGGAAGGCGTTACTGACTGTTGTGTAGCAGTGACTCCAGCGTGCTCTGCTCTCTGGTCGGAACTTTAATAAACTGTCTGTACTTTGGTAGTTCGTGGCTGAGATTCCCCTTGTTAAAATCGCCCAGGATAATACACAAGGAGTCCGGGAAGGTCCGCTCCACACTCAGAATCTGGTCGCGAGCGCGCGCTGTGCCACGTGCACGTTTGCGCTCGGCGGGATGTAAAACAACAGCCAGAATGAATGAGGCGAACTCACGTGGCGAGTAGAATGGTTTGCAGACATGCACATTCAGGACCACAGAGTGCCGTGCATCTTAAAGCCACAAACCACTCTTTGAAGGCAGTGAGAGTGAAGATTCTAAGCAGGAGAAAATATGGATTGAAAGAAGGAGGTGAAGGAGGCCATTTATGTTAAAAAAGAGGAAAACTCTTTAAACAGAAATGGAGGCTTAAGGTGCTATCTTCCGGCAGTTTCAAAGAGGAAAGTTTTAAGACCAGGGCTTAAAAACGTTCCTCTTTGAAATCGCTTATGGTCTCAGTCCAGTTAGGAACCAAAATAATAACCTACAGTTCCCAGCTATGCTGCCGTAGGAGCAACTATACTGGGGGAAGTATGGCAGCTTGAGCACTATCCTCTGCTTCTTACACTTTTCTATCAAACAATATTTCATATTTAATTTCACTTGCAATTTGTTCATCGCTTTTCCTTCTTTTTCTCCCACTTTCCCGACGGGAGTGGAGCAGGCACATCGAGGACCTGTGGATCCAGATGCTCCTCAACTGCCTGGAGAAACGGTCTGCCTGGAGAATCGGTCTCTACTCCATTGGTTCTCCTCCTGAGTGGGTCCAGCTCCACCGTGTATCTGCAAATTGAGGCGTGTCCTGTCCGTCCGAGGGAGTCGGATCTCTCCTTCACTGTGGAACTCCTGCAGGTTTCTACTTTTTCCCAAAGAGGTTTGGTAGGTTTTTCTAGCCGAGAAGGAGGGTCTAAGGACAGGGGAGCTTGGGACATCTGTCTAAGGACACGGGATGCTGGGACATTTCCAAGTCCCTATGTCCCTTTTTCCTCTGTAGCCCCTCGAGGCAACTACTGTTGTGATTTTGGGCGTTACAAAAATAAATTGAATTGAATTGAAACAGTGTAAAGCAGCATTTTGAAGCCGCCTTGGCCATTGTGATGGTAATCAGGTACTCATCAGCGATGAGGGAGCAGCTCCCAACAAAAGCATTTCGATGGCCCATTACAGGGCTGTTAGGGGAGCAAAGAAGATTGGTTTCAGGGGAAACTTAAAACTGCACTACAAATAGATAAACAGGACAGGCTATTATCAGGAGGCTCCGCCCGGTGGGTAGGGCTTACTCAGAGTAGAGAGTAAGAATAACTCTTGGATGAGAGTCGAAACGTCTTGTTTTTCTAGAACAGAGTCCAGATGACCACAACTGAAGCTTTTTCTACAATGGAACACTCCTGGAAGAATGAGGGATTACACCGACTTGTAATATCTATTAGTTATGAACTTCAATACATTTCCAGTCTCGAGTATGTTGTCCTCTGTTAATTATTGCATTAGTAGCACTCAAAAGGCCCATGCTCAGAAGGTTGCCGAGGTTCAAGGATGCTCAGCCTTGTGAAGCTAATGTACTTCTCCTACTCCTGCGTATGAGGGTGAGCTCTCCCAAGGACACCCCTGTATTTAAACCAGGAGAGTGTGGCTTAACAGAGCACAGCCAGCTGCCTAAAGAGGCCTCAGAGGAGACAAGGAAGCAAGGAGACGTGAGGGCACGAGAGGACAGACTTTAGCCCAGAACAGAAGGGTTGAGGGCAGATGCAGCTCATTAGGGTAGAGGGGTATTTTGAGGGCAACAGGTGAGTGGCCCGGGTCATGGTCGGAGGAGGGCAGGGCTGTGGACGCAACCTACAGAGGTGAGAGGTCACTGAAGACAGGAGAATGTGTCCTAATGAGGATGCAGGGTTATGTTTAATGAGGTAGAGTGGGGAGTATTAATAGGTAGGTAGGTATAATGGTTAAAATGAAGTTTTCTTTCTTTTTTTATTGCAGTTGTCCGTAAACTAAATGTACAAACTCGACATTTGCTTTGGTATTGTGGTGCAGCAAAAAACAATCAATAATGTAGTCGAGTCACTCTCAAGTCCTCAGTGTTTGAGTCTGAGTCCAAACACTTTGGACTTGGACTGGGCGATGTGGCGACATAAATCCACTCGTGACCTCATCCCTGCGACTATCGGCTATTTTGGTGAAATTGACACCATTTGTTCACAGTTTTTCTATTCAGTACAGCTGTCTGCTCGAACGCACTTTCTCAGTTCTGAGTGAGTGACAGGCGGATTTAACCAATAACAGTGAAGTGTGAACTTTAAGCAAAATAAACTCAGAGTCCAAATCCAGCCCGAATAAAAAGAGTTTTCTTATTATTTTACTTCTACCTTTAAACTTAAGTGTTAGTTAAAGAGTATAAAGACATTAGAGCTCTAACTAGTCAAATCGGAGCGCTTGGTCCACAAGTACGAGCCCTCTTGACTGAAGCCCAAGTCGTATGACGAGTCACGGCCTTCACAGACTCACAAACAGGGATGTCACGATATAAAACTTTTGTCTAATTCTGAGGAAAAAACATTACGATTTAATGGTTATTCACGATTATTGAGATCAACACCAAACAGTGACATATTTCATTTTCTTTCATTCACATGGTCTAACACGTTCCTCATCAGTTTTACGAAATTAAACCGTAAAAATAGCTAATGTGACGAAAACGTATGGTACTTTAGTTTAAATAAATAAATACAAATCATCTTAATGTATAGATGGAATAAAAAATGCCTGATTTTGCTTAAAAATTGTCACAGGTATTGTTTTTCAGCTCTTACGATGATTATATTGTGACCTAAAATAATCATAAATATCGATTAACTGAATCATCTTGACATCCCTCCTCACAAGTGAGAGTTGAGTTGAGAATCTGAATCCCAATCAATTTTATTATTGCCATTGAAGATTTTGTTTTGTATTTTCCAAATTTTTATATCTAAAACTTCCAAAAACACATGAAAAAAAAATTAAAATAGGGTGCTTTTAAGAGTCGAGTGAGGTCAGATAGAATAGGCTTCACACTGCTCTACTGTGTACTACTGTAACCATACGTTCACATTCACAGGACCTCAGGCAAAGTGCTCTCGGCTTCAGATTTTCTCACACAAAACACTTAAACATTGTCAGCTTATACTGTAGATAGACCTTTAGTAAGTAACAAGCTACTATAAACCCACTATAAATCACATACATTTTGAAACAGCACTATAAACATAATGAAGTTGCGTCTGTGTTGTTTGCATTACTTGAATGTATGAAAGGTTTATGTGCCCCCTCTGTGCTTTGGTCTCCAGGGGCCCTTCATCCTGACCCTTCACATCTGGCGCACCACTGTCCTCCTGCCCGTCCTGTCTCCTCGGCGCACACAAGACGGTGTTTGACAGCTGCTGCACTGAGGCTTTTAACACAGTGAGCGGTGGAATATTCATAAGCGCGGCTCTTCTTACACACTTACAGTTGTCGTGAGTTGGAGTGATTTCTGCTCCGTTGTGGTGTAAGATGCTTCAATATTAATGCTGGCTGTGTGGGATAGCTCCAGCGCCGTTTGTTCTGCCCTACTTCCCTCAAACAAAGCTGGAGCAGTAGGTTTGGAGGCACAGGTGAGGCGAGAAAAAGAGTTGGTCCATTTCACTTTTTACATTTTTTTAATATTTTTTGTTTAATTATGCATTTTTTTCAATTGATTTTTGCACAGTAAATCCTCCATAGTTGCAAGCCATGAATGTCCACATCACAACTGGGATCAAATGAATGACATTTTTAAGATTACAAAAAAAACCAGCATAAAGGATGGTGGAAGCAGAAGAGTAGAGAGATAGTATAAGAATAGGACAGGTCTATTCAACATAGGGCCCGGGGACCAAATCAGGCCCTCCAAATGATTCAATCTGGCCCACGACCCATCTTCCAAATAATGAAAATATATATATATATATATAATAGTTTTCTGGGTTAGCACTAGTTTAGGTCTGGTCTGTCTTGGTTAGTCTTGTTTAATTCTGCTTCAGACCTGTTTTGATTCCAGGTTAGTCCTGGTCCAGACTTGGTTGTTACTAGTCTAGTCTTAATTTCAACTCTTAATTCTGGTTGAGCACTGTTGTTATTTCATTGTATTGATAGAGCACATAACAATTACAAGTTTTGGAACCCATAGATACCTCCAGCTGACAAATGGCTGAGATCCGAAAAAATGAAATAGTTTTTTTAATCATTTCGTTTAATCCAAAAGTAAATTTGGAGTGTGCCCACATTCAGTTAAAATTAGGATGGTACGATTTTCAAAAGAGTATTGAATCGCTTGGTGTTTCGATCGGACTTCGATGTGTTGGGTCTGATGCTCACGTGTTGTGTTGTGTTGTGTTGTGTCATATCGGTGCGAGTATAGGCAGTGGTTGACGCAGAATTTACGCTGTCGCAAGACTTGTGAAAGTACTCCCACATGTAACCTGCAAATACCCTCTGCGGGGCAGTGTTACACCCGGCGTAAGTCTGCTGTCCTTTCGCACTTACAGGAAGAAAACAACTCCCTAGGAATGTACTGTTGATACATTCTTACAGAAGTGGGGTTTATCTTTCTGTCACTTTTTATTTTACGTAAATTGACCCAGGAATGACTCAAATCTGAACTTTTAAAAGACAGCTGAATTTTGTTTTCTAACGTGTTTTCTGTGGGATGTGCACTTCTCCTGCCACCCGCTACTACAAAAATGCCCCAGATTGCTCGCTCTTCCACCGTGGTCGTCATGGCGCATCATTTGGCCGCGGTGGAGTCCGGCTGTCAGCCTGTCCTGTGCCCAGCTCGAGCCCCGGGTGTAGCTGGTACAAGGTGTCGGGTGTGGATGAGGTGCCTACAGGGGCTTCTGGCACTTTTACCTGCTGCTGCTTTGTTTTCATCTTGTTTCCTGGAGTTGTGTAGAATTAGAAGCCACGTGAACGCTGTGAACTAAAACATGGAACGGAAGGGACACTGTGAGATAGAAACAAGCTTCTTTTTTCTTTTCTTTTCTTTTTTTTTTAAGCATCTGCAAAAAGTGCACAGGGAAATATCTGAAACAACCACATAAACAAAGAGAAAACACTAAAAGTACCATGAAACATTTGACACAGTGAAAGTAAGAAACCTTAAAAGATTAAGTTATTATGATAAAAAATTCACATTTCCAGATCCAAATAGTAATGTCAAAGAATAATGACAAATGAATTGACCCATATACAAAATAAAACATTTTCCCTCTTTATGACAAATTACCTTATGTTTAGTTAATTTCTTTAATTTTATTTAAGTTCACTTTATTTTATTTTATATAAATTTGCTACTTACTACATGAATGTTCTTTTTATTTTATTTTATAAGCTTGTTGGCTGTATTAGACAGGACAGTACAGCCTGAAATGGGGATGGACCTTGCAGCAAACTGTAAATGTTTTTTTTTAAATAGTTTTCTTACTCATTTTCTGGTATTTTTGTCTGGTTTACTTATTCATTAACTAACTTATACAATTAAAGATGATATTTTCACTTGTATAGATAATAGTTCAAATAGTAAATTAATGCTAAAAACCCCCCACAAAAGACTGAAACACAAACGTCGAAATGAATCCAAACACAGTACAAGATTAGATATTTAGATATTTTTATACTCGTTTTAATACTTTTGCTGTGTTCGTATCGCCGCAATTTAAATCAAGAAAATATCAAAAAATAATTAAAAAAAATAACCCAAAAAATACCTTTTGATATTGTGCGACAAGCGCTGTCCCTTGCAGAGCTTTGGGTAGAGCCGCCACTCCTCCACACTTTCATCATTTCAGCTTTTGAGTGCAGCTGTTTCAATGTTGCTCTGCCACATTCTTCACAGTTTTGTGGTTGTTCGATGTGATAAACTGTGTCAGGAGCTCAGCAAAGCCCGCTACAATCTGTGACAAAGAAACGAGTTAGGAGCGATTCATTAGGCACTTTGGTGTTTGTCGACTTTTTGTTCGCGCTGAGCTGAGTTGTTTTCTAGCGTCCTGCAAGGAAGACAAAAGTGTGAGACGTTTGTGCTGGGCTTTATTTGTCCATCAATACGGAGGCTGAGAAAGAGCAGCATATGCACACTCACAAATGACTCCCTACAGCCAAATGAACAGACAGGAAGGACTAAATGCGCCGTTTTACAGTTTGAAATTGATTTGGCGTCATGGACAAATACTACCACATTTTAGTGAAACCGTGGGGAGCTCCTTATTCCCCTCTTTCTCCCTTTCAAACTCCTCACTCTTCTCTCCTGTCTCCTCCTATCTGCTTCTCTCCTACCTCCTTGCTCCTTCTTTGTATCTCCGCCTTTTTTTTACTCATTTTACCTCGCTCCTTCTCTTACCCACTTGATCTCTCCTCTCTCCTCACGCCCTGCCTCCTCTCCTCCCTCCTCCCTCCCCATCTCCTCTGCCCCTACATCCTCGCTCCCAGCCTCCTCTCCTCTCTCCTCCCTCCCCGTCTCCTCTCCTTCCTCCTTGCCCCCTGCCTCCTCCCTCCTCACTCCCCGTCTCTTCTCCTTCATCCTCGCTCCCTGCCTCCTCTCTTCCCTCCTTTCGCCCTACCTCCTCTCCTCCCCTCCTCGCTCCCTGCCTCCCCTCCTCCCTCCTCACGTCCTGCCTCCTTTCCTCCCTCCCCGTCTCCTCTCCTTCATCCTCCTCCCTGCCTCCTCTCCTCCCTCCTCACTCCCCCTCTCCTCTCCTACATCCCCGCTCCCAGCCTCCTCTCCTTCCTCCTCGCTCCCTGCCTCCTCTCCTCTCTCCTCTCTCCCAGTCTCCTCTCCTTCCTCCTTACTCCCTGCCTCCTCTCCTCCCTCTCACTCCCCATCTCCTCTCCTACATCCTCGCTCCCAGCCTCTTCTCCTTCCTCTTCGCTCCCTGCCTCCTCTCCACCCTCCTCACTCCCTGTCTCCTCGACTTCATCCTCGCTCCCTGTTTCTTTTCCTCCCTCATCGCTCCCTGCCCTCCTCTCCTTCATCCTTGCTCCCTGCCTCCTCTCCTCCCTCCTCACTCCCCCGTCTCCTCTCCTTCATCCTCGCTCCCTGCCTCCTCTCCTCCCTCCTCGCTCCCTGCCTCCTCTCCTCCCTCCTCGCTCCCTGCCTCCTCTCCTCCCCCCTGCTCCCTGGCAATGCCCCCTCGCTCCACTGCCCTGTAACTAATCGCCCTTAACCGCATCTCCAGCTGTTGAGGCGTTGGGACTAAATCACAACATTGGTGAGTTATTATCAGCCGTGTGTGAACTGATTGTATTAATGCCGGCCTGATTGGGAGACATCCATCATTTTATTCAGTGCAATAAAGAGGTAATAACAAGCTTTATCCTGCTAATGGAAAGCACTTTTAGAGGCAGATTCAAACTAAACGCTGATAACAAGACACACATTAGCCACAGAACCGTACCGCCGCGGTGTCCTCCACTTCTCCTCTAGCTCACAGTAACTTGTATCACCAAAGAACGAAATGTTGAATAGCTGCATACTTAACTTTAGCTAAAAGGTATAACAATAATGACTTTCAGCTATAAAGGTACTTTTGCCATTCTCTGCCGTCCTCTTCTTGCCAGAAAGAGTCACAAATCCTTTATGTTGCACTCGAAAAAACAATTTCATCTGGTGATGCACATGTCCCTTGTCCCCAGTTGGACAGTGTGGGTAACTTGGGTACTTTCAGCCATACATGAGAGAGACCAAAGGACAATCCCGTAGGATTTTCTGTTGCTTCCTATTTTATGGAGCTTTGACGTTTAAAGTAATATTCAAAAATGTTGTATTGAATGAATTTACCTCATAATATATTATAAGAATTGAGTCTGACCCGTCATCTTCCAATGTGCAATTTAGCTCTCTTTCCTGTAGACTTTTACTTTTACTTGTTCTTTTTGAACTTTTTGTTTTGATGGGAACATATTATACCATTTTGCTGAGTAATCGAGGTAGTAGCTTAAGTGTCTTTCATGTGACATCTTTAAACAGTCTTTCATTTGACCATTTCCCTCTAGATTGAATCTTTGACGTAAATTATTTACAAAATTATTTTTGCCCAATTTATTGGCTTTTTACGAATTTTAAGTCTCGGTTTATGTTACAAAGAAGCCTATTTTTGAACACGTGGGAAAAGCTTGCATTTTTTCGGAACCTCCAGCCATGGCTTCATTAAAGCCATTCTGCGGAACATGTCAGGTTCCTTTCAGAGCAACTAAACAACAGAGGACACGAATGTTTAAGAATAAGTGCAACATACAGACCAAGAAACACCATAAGGCCCTGTTACGTGTCAGGTCTGTGGAGAGGCGAACAGTCTCACAGTAAGGGTGCCTGATTTTCAAACTATTTTTCATTCATAGACACTTTTTGTTTCTTAATAGCACAAAAGGTTGTGCAGAGGGGCGTTAAAAGACGTTACAGGGAGGGGCCAGTTGCTTTGCATAACTTCTAGCTTCGGCGAACTCTTGTGGTTGGAGTTGGTCATTTTTACACACTTTTCTTTTGACTTTCTTGACCCATTCGTAACCATTCTAAAGAGTTCCAAATTGGTTGCATTGTGACTTGAAGTGCCTTGCTCAGGTACACAACAAAACTACCCACTCAGATGTGCCCACCTTCTGTCATTACGCTCGCTACGTATGCTCTGCTAATCTCGTGCGTCAAACAAATGACACCCAGATGTCCTTGAGTCTGACCTTAACTGGGAACGTCGCCTTTGGGTGCTCATTAGCCGCCATGGGCCCTGCTGTCTCCTCTCCTTACCCAGTCTAGAGTATATGACCCCTTTAAACGGTGCTAGTAAAATAGACATGTCAAACCTTGGGAACCCTATTAGGGCTAAGTGTGACAGTTAAACGCTCAAGTTCAGGTAATTGCCAATTAGCGGCGGTAGTGAAGTGAAGTTAGCGCGCAGCAAGGCCAGCGTATAACAAGGAAGACATTTTGAGATTTATTCAGCGCTGAAGAAGTCGACAGGATCATGTGGGCTGCTGTCTGGAGCAGGGGCCTGTCGCATGTATGGTACAGTGAGTGCTGTCGGACGAGCTGTAAAGCAGGGGCGTGCAGGCACTAACGCAGAGCAGGGGTGGTAAAATGGTCTGGTGAATTTAGCGAGCGCAGCGTTGGCCGGCAGCGTTAAGAGCCGCGCGTTCATCACAAACACGCGGAACACAAGCGACGCCGGCTGGGTGAGCTTGGACTGCGAAGCGTGAGGTGCAAGTGGAAAGCAAATGTAGAGCGATTGAATAAAAGCTTAAGGTCTTTTGTTAGTGGAGTTTGGATCGCATTTCTCCAAACTATAGGCTAATCCATGGCTTAATGATGGCCTTTTGGAAACACGTGATTGAAGAGTACAAACATGGACCAAACGTGCCGTACCAAAACCCACCACATGTGACGTTAAACCAGACAAATTTCCCTTCTAAGACAATAAAGTATAGATGTTTTAATTAAAAAAATGGTCCTCAACCTTCTGTCTGGGCAGCACAACTGACAAATGTGTTTCTTTGGAGTTCTTGTGCCTATTTTTCATCTATTGAGCTATCATTTTGCTCAAATGAACTTTACAGGATAAAATGGAAACTGAATGTAGTTTCTCCGTTGTTGCTCCGACTGTGCAGAGCTTAGCTAGCTTATTTGCCAACAGTAGGGGGAGATAAAGAACACTTTAACCAGCTCCCAAAGGTTAATTTCTTTAAAAAAACGACTCAAGTGCTGCCCGGTGGTGGAGTGGTTAAGGCAGCAGCACACATGCCAGGCTCCAGGTGCAGTCGCAGTCGCCCGCAGTGTCGTGAGTTTGAATCCCGGCTCTGACAATTTACCGTATGTCCTCCCTTCTCTCTCGTCCCCGTTTTACGCTCAGCTGTCCTGTCTAATACAGCCTACGGGTCAAAAAATCCTTAAAAAATATATATATATATTTTTTGTGACACCATAGTCTGTATTCGTGATGCATTTGAGTGTAGCTGTAGTGTTCCTGATGTTCATCTGGTTTTTTTTGTCCTTTTCAGGTATAAACTAAATATTTTGTAGACTGTAGCAGCTCTTTTACATTTTAGATGTGTTTTCAGCTCTTACAGGCCATTACTCAACATTGACACATACAATTTTGCCACTCACTGCTAAAAAAACCTCGGAAAGTCGTGAAGTCATCTGCATAACTTATATACCTTAAAAATACATTCAAAATTAGCTGGAAACTTTTTTTAGACGCCAAATAAAGTCAGAAAATTAAAGCTAAAAGAAGTAGGTCCAGTAGATTGCAGTAGGTTATTAATGAGAGCATGTCCTGACCACATTATACAAGAGCCACTGCCCCATTTGACACAGTTTTGACTAGTTTCAGAAAGTAGGTCTCATGTTTGGACAGATGTTTTTTGGGGGGAATTTGTTGCATTGTAAATTATCGGTCCATGGAGATTTTACTACTTACTGATTTATAGAGTTCACCATTCTCACAGCACTGTTCCTGAAATTCCTGAAATATATTAAGTTTTTGAGTAAACTAGACTATACTAAACATTGGAGTAACAGTTCAAATGTTGCCTAGTTTTTTGTAAATGAAGCTTAGATAAATAGAAGCAACAAATCCTACAATCTGTCCCAAAAAAAGGGCTGATCTTTGTGTCTCTGTGGATTAAATGAAATAAGCAAATTTATTGAAGTGCATTATTCAAGGGTTTATTATTTCCTAGTGAAAGCTGATGGGTTGAGAGCGCAAACTGACCACAAAAAAACAAAAAAAGAGAGATTTTGTGGCGTCTCACTCATTTTCTTTTTTGCAGTGTAGAAGAGCCTTCAGGAAGCTGAGATGGAATAAAGTGAATTTGCTTTGGTTGCAGCGCCCCCTAGTGGCTGGATACGTCTGCGGTCTTCTCATCTGTCTCCACTGGGCAGCGTCATTATGGAGCTGACATGAACCATTACACAAGCTGAGCAGAGGACGTATTTACCACCAGTGCTGTCCCAGGAGCCCCAGTGAGTGTGTGTGTGTGTGTGTGTGTGTGTGCGCGTGTGTGTGTGTGTGCGTGTGTGAGAGCGAGAGAGTTGTACAGCCATTCTGCACGACTGGGAAGGGCCGTGGCCAGTGATTTAAACAGAGAATTTATGGAAAATCACACCCATTTTCCATTTTCTTTGGCTTTGTCCATTCGATTGTTGAGTAAAATCCCAATGTTTCATTTTTCTTTTTTGATAGGGACAGTGCGTATGAATGAACACATGTAAATTATGTAGTTCCTAGGCAGGTTACATAGACGATTACAAAACATTGCAAAATCGAAACGACACGGAACGATAACAGGCCGGTTAAAAGTGCTCACAGATTTGGTTTTCCTTCATCCACGGCATTTGAATTTTGATGAACTCTTACACTGCATTGTACACTTAGCAACATATAAAAACAGTATCGGTGCACTATGTGACTTTTCTGATGGAAGGGTTTGCCACCTTGCTAGAAATGGCATTAAACTGATCAACGTTGCATTTATTCATTTATTGTTTTTTCATGCCGTAAAAAAAACAAATGCACTCTTACCGCTCTCCACAGATCTTAGTGTGTAATTTCAGTTTGTTCAAGATGCAGATGAATAAATGAATAAGCAAAACCAGCTCGAAGATTGCACTTGATTGGCGAACACATATAAAACGGGATAAGGTTCAACAGGTTTACATAATATAGTCCTATTTTAAAGGTGCTGTAAATTATGTTCACTGTTTTGAAAAGTGAAAAACAGAACTAGTTTATTTAGCAATTTTTTTTGACATGTAATAAAGTAAAATCCGTTTTGCTCCAGCACAGATATATTGTAAAAGCATCTATTTGGGTGCAAATGAGACCACAAAACTTTCTCTACATCTAATTATAGTGTTTTATTCTCCGAGAAGCAGGAAGTGCGCCGTTAGCGTGCTCAGAGAGTTGTGAAAAGTGCTTATTAGCTCATCGCAGTGAATATTTAGTGCACCTGGGTCTTGGAATAATTTACAAAAGCCTTGAATGGGAAGCTGAAGTGTCACTTGATAAGTTCGAGAACACTGTAAAAAGTGTGGTGATTGAGAATTGTTGATGTTTTTCCTCAGAGAGTTGTTTTTATAATGTCATATTTAGTGTTGATTGTGTTGCTGCTGCCTTGGCCAGAAGAGATTCTGAATTGCTATGGGTCGTCCTGATAAAATAAATGTATAAAAATGCATTAGGTGAGTGATTTGTGAGTTTCCCCACGGACATTTGACCTGTTTTCCAAACTTTGTCTGCCCACTATTTCAGTTCAGTGAGTGGTAATGATGCCAAACGTTTTAGTCCCCAAGATTCTTTTTGTCACACTTAAAACCCTGAGGACATGTCCACTTTGTTGTATCCAAAGATCTATCCCTGCTTTAATCAAAAATGTTATTTGATTAAAAATCAGTCCCTTTAAATGCAGGCTTGAATACTGCATATGTAGTGAAAAGATTACATTTAAAACTTAGATAACCTTCAGAAAATTGAAGCCAGAGTAAGATGGGGTACACTTTTATATGTGTCCTAGGAAGGTTCAATTGTCCAAAATTTGAAGTTTGCTACTTTTTTTTAGTTTTTGTGTAGCCTCAGATTACAATCAGCTCAGAGGGGTCTTCCCAAGACCAAGTAAGTCACTTTTGACCCAAATATTTCATTTAGTTTTCGATGCTTTTATTGCACTGAAAAACATATACTCGTGTCCTCACTGAGAGCGGGCTGGCATCCCCACAAATCTGACTCGTACCTGTCGCGGAGGAGGAGCCTCCTGCTTGTTTCCATGGAAACGTTATCATATTTTACAGTATGGAATAAAACGCATCTATACATACTGTAACTTTCTGGGCCGTGGTGCCTGTCGCCCACAACACATCTCTAACAGGGTGCATGGGAACAACAAGTAGGCTCGGGTACGCTAAAAGCTTCTGTAGACCCTCTGCCACCAGCCCACCAACACACCCAGCCATGCACCCAGCCACCCAAGCACCCACCTCCCAGGCTGATTCAGCCCAGCCCGAGTGCACGTGTGCTGGGGTTATCGGTGGAGCTAAGCATGGCTGGTAATTGAATAATGACAGAAGGGTCCCTGATGGATCACCTGTCAGTCTCCTCCCTCTCCGGCCTCCATCACTGTCACATGCTAACGCTAGCACTACAACCTCTGCCCAATTGTCTCCGGTGCTTGTCGTTAGCCGCACCAGACACAAACAATTCAGCACTTAGTCAGGGCTGGTGTGAAAGTAGCCGTCAGAATAGATTACAAGATTAAAGTCATGAGCTTAAGTAGACGAAGCACAAGAAACCAGCAGGTTAACCTGAGTATGGCTGGTAACAATGTGTTAACTGTGCCGGTCAGTGCTGTATGTTGTCACTCGCACTTTTCACTATCTAGGGTTATTATTATCATTGGAATCATCACATTACTTATTACAAAACATGGCCAGAATGCCATGTTTTATCAGCAATTTCAACATCCACAAATATATGAGTGTAATTTTTATGTGAAATTAAAGGCCCCAGTAATGGGCCTGTCAGGGTAGAAAGTAGAAAGTACAAAAAAAAATTGACTGAAGTACATTTTACTTTTGTACTGCATTACTTTCCACCATTTCTAAACTTTATCATTGACATTTGAAGTTTTCTAAAATATTACCAAGCTTAAGTTCAGAAATGTGTAGCTTACTCTTGATCACATCTCATAATAGGTATATTTTTTTCTTTCCCATCACTAAATCCATAGCCCAGTTTATTGTCCCTTGTAGTCAGACTGGACCAGGTTTGCAGAGGCCCGTGTTCCCGGAGCGGACCACCTGTGAGACTGCACCCCAGCTTGACCTTTACCTGTGAGTCCCTCTGAACACCTCTTTGTCCGACTCCACAGCTAAACACCTCTCACTTACCTCTTGAATTTCACCCAGAAAGCATTGCACTGTGAACCGACACGCTGCAGCAGGGCTCAAGTCTCAATGGTATCAAGTCTCAATGGTATCAACGAAAATATGCTCAATCAATTTAAAGTTATGGATGAAAAATATATACATTTTATTTTACAAGTATAGTTTACGTTATCTTATAAGATTTGACGGAGCCAGAGACCACTGAGGTGTGCAATGTCAGTTAAATTGACTTAGATATGAACGTTTTTGAATAAATTGTACTTACTAGAGTTACTTTATTTGGAAGATAGAACAATAGTCTTACTTTGCAGCACAATAAGGGTGCGTTCAAGCTTCACGTTTACATTCACCACATCAAAAAATTGGAACTAAACCCAAAACTAAACCTGAACTAAACCAGGACTAAACAAGAAATGGAACAGACCCGAAACAAGTCTGCATCAGGACTAAAATCGGCTCAATATAGGACCAAATCATGGAATCAGGAAGAAGCGCGGTAACTGAACGTATAATCATGGTCATTACATGGTCATTACTCTGGGACTTTTGATGTTATGTTTTATTGAAAATGTTAAAACGCTCGATAAACTAATTTGTTTAAAGGTGCACGAAGTAACTTTTCTGGTGGTGAGTCGGCCTGCTTGTCTCCATGGAGATATTGCGTTGTCTGGAATGTACGTACGTATGAACATGGTTACATTTTAGATTTGACTCAAAATAAATGAACATTTTGATGACATTTATAATTGCACTTCTAAATTGGACATAGGTAGTGTCCAGGCAGATGTGACATAGGTAGAGGTAGCTCCACAACTGTTACCTAGCAACCACATTCTAAACAAGGGCTAAAATCAATATAAATTACACAATAGTTATGATTTAACAAATAAGAATGCCTGATGCATTTTGGATGGACTGTCGCTTATTGATGACATCACAGAGGGACGGCTCAACTTCCTGTAATTTTCAACTTCACAAATTGCTGCTTGACATATGTAAAACTGATCAATATTTACCACAGGACGAACAAACCAAACAAATCTAAAAAATCTAAAAAACCTGTCACGTGCACTTTAAGTATGTGATGTCACGAGGCAAAGTTACAGGTCAGATCTATGGAGAAGCAAGATCAGTCATACCGTGGAACATTAAAGGGAAAGCAATAACATCTCCTGCTCCTGCTAAAATGCACTTTAAAGAGTGTAATTTACACTCCTTCAGTTCTAACGTCTATCAGAATTGTTGCATTCCACTGCACAGTTTTGGAATAATTAGAAGTCCGATTGAACAGTATCATATAATGAAAGTAGGGATTTGTCATTGTTGGTATAATTGGCTGCAGTATTAAGACTCGGAAGACTGGAGGAAACACAAATATGCGTGTGTGAATGACATTACGCGGGATAAGCCTCCATTAGCCTTCACTAATGAGGTGCACTGGCTTCACAGACGTACCCGATAGTGCACACCCAGCACACTGTACAGGAAGAGCACAACGGCACTTTATTAGCACATAGAGCAAGAAGTTTAGCCCTACTTATTCCAGTCTAAGAGAGACATATATATTACTAAAAAGTGTGGGCAAAAAAGCTAAATTACATTAGAAAATGATTCTTGTCATTGAAAAGTGACTTGATTACATCTTAGAACTCCACATGTATCACTCTTTTTTCCAAGTTGCAAGACAATACAGGATTACTTAATCATGCCAAAATCAAATTACAACTTTGAGTAAACTAATAATGAGGAAGCACTGTTGTAACAAGGTTAAAAGCTCATTAAAGTTGATTTTGCATATGTCATCTTTACGAGCTGTTGCAGCAAAAGACAAACATTCTGAACAATGTGCATCAGGGGCAGGGCTGTTAGAGATGAGCAGGAGAGCTGTCCTGAAAAAGAGAAAAAGTTTGTAGAAGCTTGTGTTTTGTCCATTCGTACACTTATAAATGGCATTACCTGATTTTTTCCATGGAGGGATATGTTTAATGCCATAGTGTGGAACATTCAAGGCAGAGCAATAACACACGCAACTTAAACTTTAGCTTACTTTTGTGACTTATTGAGATCGAGCAACAGCACTTTTGTGTTATGAATGGTTCAAATTGCAGGATATGCTATGGCTATAATGTGGCTGCAGAAAGGGCATCCAGCTTAAATGTCCGCAAAATTACAGCGCAATTGACATGCTGTGGCGACAAGGAATATAATGAGAATGTGCTATTTTGACAACTTTAAGTCCTGCTAGCATAAACTGTAGGCCTGCTAGCATAAACTGTAGGCCTATGTTAACTGTCAGAGAAATAAATCAATAAAAAAATACTACATCAAACTTAGTAATACTCTTTAATATAATTTTGAGATGAATTTACAATGTAGCAGTAGTTATAGTGACTACAAGCAGGGTCACTGGAGAGGACTGGAACCGAGCCGTAGCTCTTCTCATGCCGCCCGAAGAAAACACTGATCCGCTCATTCCACACACGAGAACGCAGTGATCCAAAAAATGCAAGCCATTCAAGCCATGGGAAACTAAGCCTCGTACAAACAGTCACATAACGCAACGAGACATACACCTACTGTAGGCTAGCTACGGCTCATGTGCCAGACTGCACACACACACACACACACACACACACATACACACACGCCACACACCGGCGCGCGCGCACACACACACTACACAACACTCACACTAGCACACACACACACGCACACACACACACTCCACGCGCACACAACACACACACACACTCACACACACACCACACACTCAGACACTCAGACACACACACGCACACACTCATCACTCACTCACACACACACACAACTCAAGCGCACACACTCACACACACACACACCACACACCACACGCCACACACGGCGCGCGCGCACACACATCACACACAACTCACACTAGCACACACACACACGCACACACAACACTCACGCGCACACACACACACTCACACACACACCCACACACTCAGACACACCACAACGCCACACACTCACTCACTCATCACACACACACACACTCAGCGCACACACTCACACACACACACACGCACACACCACCCACACACTCAGAACACGCACACACACACACACACACTCACACACACCCACACACACACAAATCAAACTTGTAACACTAATAGCACCCAGTGGTTCGGTGCCAGAGACAGGCCCTGTGGGAGAGGAAATACAGTCTGTACAAAGCTAATGCAAAGCTAACGTGGCTAACGTGGCTAACGTTTGTGACATTCATTTAAACAGCAGCTACATCTCTATGTCGCTTATTGGGCTGGCAATATTGATATCGGTGATATTTGAACATTAATATGAATATTGGTTATACTGTCATCTTTACACAGTTGCCCAGGTCATATACACAAAAAAACAAAATTAAAATTAGGAGTGAAAGGCCAAAAAGGTTTGATTATTTATGAAGTTTGAGGGATAAATTGTCAAAATATTCAGTTACAGATAATTGTTATATTAATAGCTGGGTCATTCTACGAAAAGGGTGCCTTGATGCCGTCAGAAATTTTGAAAATTGTCTAATTTGAAATACAAATGTGAACATATCCACAATACAAAGGGCACCTCTAATGCATTCTATGCATTTGAAGCGGAAATAAAATACTAAAATATAAGTTTTTTTCCACAAATAAATGCGCCACGGGGTGGTATGGTTAAGCTTTACAAGCCTCAGCTACAATCAAACTAAAACTAGACATTAAACCCTTGAGCTACCCTCAAAGATAGTGTGTGGGTTAAAAACACATTTTTAACAACTGTTAAATTTTTAAACATAAAACAAACAAATATTGTCAAGTTCTACTAGACGCCTGTGGGTCATCCAGACCCGAAGAGAGCACGAGGGATCTGTACTTTTTAAGGTTTGGCTCTATAAATATTCAAGTGAAGTCATAGGTAGTTTTTACAACTCTCTAAAGTTAACGTGATGGGTGGTAAGCCAAAATGGCAGACACGAACAAATTATAATTTTTGTGCAGAAAATAATAGAATCAATTATCAGTGAATGTACATTATGGGTTAATTTTTGTGTCAATAAAATGAAACACCAAAAGGTTTGATAAAAGATAGAATTTTGTTGTTGACATATAAAACCAAAATTGCCAACATTGAATTTCGGACATGACAAAATGTGCAATTTTAACAAGAAAATAAATTAAAAGTATATTTTACTCTTTATATATTATATATATATTAATATATTATATTATTTAGAACACCCCAAATGAAAAACTCCAAAAATATTTGGACTAACTATTATTAGTTCTTCCTCCAATCAAAGTCTGAGGACTCAAAAGGCACTGTTTTCGCACAATAACCCACCTATATTCTATAGAACAAAATAAAAATAGGCTATATTATTTACCGACTAGGCTATAGAGACACTTCCAGGAGTGATGTGTTTGGAATGATACAAAATGTTATCTGGTTCATTTTAATGAGGCAGTAAAAGGGAAAACAAGGACATGTGACGTCTGTAGAGCGCGCAGACAAATGGGTGTTGTTTGTAAGTGCATTATATTTGGTTCCATGTTTTTCAAAGCTAGTGTGGTGCTAAATGGGCTGCCATTACATAAAAACAAGCTAACAAGCCATTTTGTCTCTCGCCCTGCCACTGTCTGTTAGTGATGCCAAACTCCAAAGAACAGTTGCATAGACAAACCCCTCTTTGAATTGTATTTTTGGCTCCCGCTGAATGAGAGAGCCGCGGGGGCCGAGGCAGCACCATATTGAGTTTTCCAGCATGAACGCATAATAATTGAGGCTATGTCCAAACCAATGTGTTTTGTCTGGAAATGTCTTTTTATAACACAACTTTTGAACAGTAAAATTTCTAATTGATATGAAAACTATTTTGTGTGAGGTACAAAACCTGGTGTTTAGGCCGATATGCTAGCAATCGGCTAAAGCCTGTGCGTTACTCTGTTGTTTTCTTAACCTTTGGCACAGGGAAACTACAAAACATCGGATCAGTGGTGTGCAGTCATTATGTGAAAGTTAATTAGGGAAAATCCTGGGATTATTTTAGATTAATTAAATTAGTTTATATGTTATTGAGAGTAGTTGAGCAAAATTGAGTACTGATAGCCCTGGTACAGATGGGTTGTAAAAGACACTCTTAGGGTCAAAATGAGACCACTGTGTGCTATCTGCATCACATTATAAGTGTAAGTATTATTGTCCGTGAACCAGGACGCAGACTTGGGATGTTCATACATTTTTTTAAATAACATTTGCATGCAAAAGTGAAAAAAAAAAAAACTTGCATGCAAAAGTCAGTCTTGAACCCCAGTCTCCCACGAGAAGGGCAGAAGCCTATCCTACTGAGCTTAACTATCTTACTTATTTTAATTGCTGGATGGATTGAATAGTCTCACTTCACCAATCAATTTGTTACACATACTAACGTTCTATGTTATTAAAATACTGCCAGTATTTCTAACGTCTAATCATTAGAGAGTCTTAGCTACAAAGACTTGTCTCTAAAAGATAGTTTTAAATCCGTTTGTTTAAGTTTAGCGCTGCTGTTGCTTCTCTTCTCCTCTGCACATGCTCAGTTAGGGCAAAGCCTGCACACGTCCCTGATTCCCACACAGGTTTATTCAGCGTGGTTTGAGGCTGTGTGGTCCTCAGAGCGCAAGTGCAGACCCCTAAAGCTGCTTTCCGTTCTGTTTCTAAAAGCTCAGGGCTGGCCAACATCTACAAAATATGTACATGCCGAACCACAACCAATAAACAACGCCAACTATATCCAGACAAACGTATTAGTCTGGGTGTCAGACATAGCTCACACGTTACGAAATGGAATCAAGGCAAATTCAATTAGATTGTATTGTGTATTATGGTTGGGCAATAAAGTGATTTAATAGACCTTGTCCCTAACGTAAATTAAATAACAATTATGCATTCATGTGACCGATCAATACCAAAAAACTGTCTCCAGTCTGTGAGAGGGGCATCAGTACGTTCTAGATTCTGAACCCAACAACAAATATAATAAAACAGACTGTTATTTTGACATATTTAGCTACACAAGCCAGGGTTTAAAAATCTTGCCAGGGACTATAGTGAGAATGACTGGTTTATACAAGGACACGAGCAGTAACAGGCAAAGCTTTGAGCCTAAAAGCGGACAGCAGAGGAGAGGGCAGGCGCAGCCCAGCGCAGATGGAGGGGCCGGACCGCCGGATGGGAGGACAGAGACGGACCGATGCACTGGGAAAAGCCCTTCTGTTCCATCAGCAGAAGCCTGTTGGAGAAAGAGCATGCGAATGAGACGTGGATGTCGCTGTCACGTGGGAGGCTTTCATGGCAATTTCTGTTTTAATAATCTAGCTTTTTTAGTAATTGTGGATCTTTGTATTGTTATTAAACCTTTGCAACTTAAAATAATTTGCATATAAAACATTTTTGAGCACTCAAATGCAGGACAGAACGGACTTTCTTGAGTTTTTAACCATGTCCTAACATTGTTGTTTAATTAATTGATTCGTTGTCATTTCTGCTCCTTCTCTGAGCCTCACAAAAGACTCAGTTTAGAATTTTCCAGATTTGTGACATCATAAGTTGAAGTTGGTGCAATTCCTCATTGGTCCAGGAGCGATCCATTGTAGAAAAAGGTCATAGAGCTCCGACATCGGTGCTTTTTTTAAGTCCATAAATCATCGCCAAACTTCTGCCGTCAAATTACAATCATTACAATTGCGTGCTTAAATTAGCATGTCGGAGAAAGCTAAGTTTTGTTTATTATTCCCATGGTAATTCCCTCTGCTGCCAGTAGATGGAATGCTCACACCAATCCTGACGAGGGAAAGTTGAAGACTGACTGATAGAAATGAATGTGTGCTTTAATAATGCTTTTTAATAATTACAGCAAAAAAGTGGATTTAGCAAAAGTTGCCCTGTTATCGTGGGGACTCTTACCCTCACACTCGAAGGCCTGCAGCACGGCGGTGTAGGTGGGGCCCAGCCAGGAGGTGAAGCTGGTGATGATCCTCTGCAGATGGCGGGTGGAGTCGCTGAACATCAGGTCCGGTTCTCCGTACGCCGCTGAGCTGTACATGTGGAAGCCGGCTGGGTCTGTGGAGTTCCCGAATACGTTCTGCACCAGACAGGAAATGTGGAACAGATGAGTGCTTCTGGTACATCTGCTGACATTCATGAGACTACACGACTTTAGGAACGCTGTCAAGATACTTCATAGGCTAGAAGAAGACATTGCAAAGGCTTCGGACAGTTACTTGGCAATAAAGAACGGGAGATACTGAAAATTCTCTGAGGATGTTGAGAATATTAATCTTCAGTAACTATGTTCGCTTAAATAGAGAGAGTGTTGCAAACTCATTTTCGCTCAAGTCTCAGAACCAATTTCAATACCGTAATAAAATAGAAGTTTCATATTGCCATGAAGTTCTGCCAAAGATTTTATTTCATTTTTAAGATTAAGACCATTGTATTGCATTTAGAAAAGGTCCTTGTAGTTTTTTGTTTTTATTTTTATTTTTTAATGCTCATACAAACTTTCTTTCAAGAGGGAGGCTGTACATTATCACCTCAGGAATACATTCAGTTATATTGATTGATTGATTGATTGACTGAGTGATAGATATCAACAGAAACAGTTATCAATTTAAATGCGATATATTATGCTCTTTTTGTCTACTTAGTATTTAAAGCTGGGGTAGCTGATACAGTACCAATACAGGATTAAAAATGCAGGAATCAATCAGAGTACAAATTTGAATAAAATAATGATGAGAAAACACTGTTGTAACATGGTTCAAATCTCCAAAGTTGATTTTTGCGTAACATGTCTCCTTTAAGTTGGATCACCCAATTAAAACCCTTTAGAGCGTAGTAAAAACAGTAATTGGTCACATTCATTCAAAATCCTGCAATAATACTACAAGAACTAAGATGAAACATTTTCTTTTCAAACCTCTAGTCGCTCGAGGAACTTCCAGACCCTGCACCTGTCGTCAGGCCGGACCACCACAGCGTTGGTGGGCACGGCGGCCAGGTGGCACTGCTCGAACTCGTCTGTCCCAGCCTCTGTGCCATCGGGGCAGAGCAGCTTCAGGTCCTCCACCTCCATGTCCAAGGCCCACGACTCCTGGTTCTTACCTGGGCACAAACCAAACAAGTAACAGTATCAGTAACCGCTAAACAACTTTCATGGGTACTTATATTCATAATATGTGGAAGATGGTCTGAGGGCAGATCATGAGGAGTTGAATAAGCCTGCATTATAATATAAATGTTGTACATTTATTTGAATTTAAATGAAACGTTAGAATTAGCACATTTTAGGAATTCAATTCAATTAGCCTACAATTTGTATCTTTACTATCTCCAATTAGTGTTTTTTTGATTTTCTGACATTTTCTGTATGTTACCATGTAGTCTTTTACCAGCTCTGAGGCTTTTTAATATAAATTCTAGCTCAAATGAGTATCGTTTTTGATATTGATCAGTTATTTTATAAATTGAGATGAAAATCCGATACTATTGCCCAGGTAACTACTTTTTCCACCACTCCTGGACCAATGCGGGATGACACAGACATATTACAATGACATACATGAATAAAACACGACTTCAGGTATGTTTTTTTGCTAAAGAACAAGGTTTACAACGCAAAAATGTAAATCGTGAATATCAGGGTATTTTTTAACTTTGATTTTCCTTAATAAAACTCAGAATTGCAGCAGCAGTGGGCAAACCAGCAGGTCATTTATCACTTCCTCGAAAGCATCACATCCTTCTATTAAAGTGCACTTAGTAAATGGCTCATGTAAGACTGATTCCGTCATTGGGCTGACATTGGCGCGCTCGTAATGAATACATCCTGCAATTATAACACGGCTAAGGCAAATTCAACTGAAAACTCCGTAGTGAGAATGACGCTTGTTACTGGTCACAAGCTGGTTTCGGCTTGACCTCTGCTAATTGCTGGACATTATTGACCATATGAGAAATCACGCTTGGTTTGCAGCGTCTGTAACTTTCTCTTCTCGGCTGTACAAGCGGAGTCCGTGTAGCGTGACGTCGGTAATGATCGCCATTAATTCGGCATGTGGCTCAAAGCTGTGCCATATGCAGGAAGTAACCGAGGAAGCAGGCCATTTCGGTTCTCCTCGTGGGTGTCGCCAGCATCGCATCGTTTTAATGTTATGCTCTGCTGTTGAACGACACATATGCAAATGTCGGTCTTACAGGGAGATCAATGTCAAGTTTGAGTGTATTTTTTTTTAGCAACTATAGACCCAGAAGTATAGTTTTTAAATCATTTAGACCATTTAGATCGGATGTCAGTTAATATATAAATGTATTGTAGTCTTATTCGTTTATATCCTCCAGTCGCCTCCATTTTATTAAAACATTCTATGACATTTTAAGTTTTTTTCCCCCCCAAGTAAAAAAAATCTTACAAGTTTTTCATAGTCTTGTTTTCATATGAGAAGGCATTTTCTGCGTGAAAGCAGCCAAGTTAGGGACATTTAAATCTGGACAGAACCACCACTCTCACTCTGGTCTTCACTCTGGTCTTGTTAATATATTATTTTGTTTTAACGGGGAAAAAAGAAAGAAAAATAGACTATTTTATTGTATTTATTTTTTTTATGAGTAAGCTAGATCTTGCTGTAAAAATACACATTTTGCCCTTTTTTAAAAAAAATAAATAAAACTTCTAGATTAGATAGCTAGTACAAGATTGTAAAGTTTGGTGTGTGTAAGTGCTACTTTAAGGGCTGATCTTTATGTCTCTGTGTTTTGCCAAATTACAATTATATCTAAAAATCTACTAAAATCTAACTTAATCAAAGCGCATTGAAAACTAGTAAATTCTGGACAGTTCAGCCTTTTCTTTTGTTTTTTTTCTTTTTTAAATGGGAATAAGAGTTTAGAAAGTTGGGGCATCAAACGAAAAAGAAAGTTAAGACACACAAAAGTCCTAAATCACAGTCCCATTTAGTCCAATTTCTGTCAAATTTAAGTCCATGTGTGATTTTTTTTCCCATTTTCCGTAAATCGATTATGATGATCCAGAGTTCAGCTTTTTCATGCTGTTTTGTCTGATAATAGTATCCATACATTGATCCACACTGACCTCCTGTGGCTTGAGGCGGAACTTGCAGCAGTTCTCTTCAGTGCAATTCTAATTCCCTTCAAAAACCAAACTCACCATCCATATTGTCAAACACCGTTGTGTGCTTAACAAAGGCCACGTCACCAAGGTTCTCCGCCACGCACCTGGACAAATACAAAAAAAACAATTAGAGGCATTAATGAATACCAATATGACTGTTATTATATTGACATGACACAGGAGAACGGTCGTGATCTTCCCCCGAGCACATGGTTCTAGTTACACAATTTATTAAACCAACTGGAGTGCCGCTGTATTCCCTTCTCAAATACAATTATTACTGTGCCAAGGGCTCGTACTGCAATGCTGTGCAACGTGATGAGGCTGCGCAAGTGAGCTGGCATGAGAGGAGCAGCTTAAACAGGCTGTCTTTGGGTGTTTAACAGGTTTAATATACGCAGTGACAGTGTAGTGCAAGGATATGTGCTGACAATGGAGCTCTGGGAATTCTTTACCCAATAAAGTCCCCCAAGTTTCCTAATAGGAACTGTATTTTTGTGTAGAGTTTATAGCTAATGATTTAAACTATTGTGCCAGGGAACGTTATTGCCGTGTGCTTTAAAAATAATAAATTAATAAAAGTTAGTTTACAGATTTTACCATTTCAGTTGACCATTTCTGATTTTAGTTGGGTTTTTTTTTAAAGAGAGACCGTGACCAAATTTACAGAACCTGACCCAGTGGCACGGACAGTGTTAGCTACATTTTATATCACTTTTTGCCCTAAAAGGTGTGATTTGGTAATATTTTCGTAATTGTTGTGCTGTGAGTCAAAAAAGTTGGGAAAACACAATGCAATTCTGTATTCTTTAACATGCACACTAAATTCAGATTATTACCTGATCTCTGGACCTTTAAGATTATTTAAATGACATGCAAACTGCAAAATATGATCTGTATTCAGAGGGCCATTATCAGACGGAAATGTTTTGCTGTTTACATATAATTTTAAATCCAAATTTGTAACCACAGAATATTTTGAGTCATTGTTATATTTTAATTTACAAAAACGAAACAAACCTTTAATTGATGGAGACTAAAAGGATAACTAAATATATAGATATTTTTTACAAACAAAATGGTAAAAAATCAAAACTACAAGTGTAAGCTTCCAGTTAAATATTTTAAATGTAATTTCTTTCTTATCAAAGAGCCCCATATCAGACCATACATTATCAATACAATTTCAACATATATATTTTAACACAATCATAGATTGAGTCAATAAAATTTTTCATGCACACATAATAACAACCGCTGGCAATCACGAAGCCCAAACACAAAAAATGTACCCCCAAAATGATGAAGTAGCCTTGTGTCTAATGTTTGATAGACTCATTTCTCCGTGAATATGATCTAACGAGGAACTGAACCTAGACAGAGCCAAACACAAAGCCACACGAGGAGTGCAGACATGAGACACGCCAGTCTGCAGTTTAGCACCCGACCTGAAATGAAATGAGACTTTCTTGGCCCACCTCAACCACTTGTGACAGGTGTAAATATCTCATGTTACAACGTGGGCACCTGCGGCTTATGGACAGGTGTAGTTTATATTCAGGTGCGCGCAATAGTCTGACTTTTACGGTAATCAGTTTGATAGTGGAAAATCGGAATTTACAGTTACCATTGCATTTGAACAGCCTCAAGATTGTAGATTTTAAAAGTTTCCCCTCATCTGGGGACCATCTGGAAACATTTCACTAAAGCAGATCAGCATTTTGATCAAATCATGTTGTTACTCAATACGGTATTTATACTGTATATACTATATTTACTATACATACTGTACATACAGCACAGGAGAATCCACAGGGCTGTGTACTTTCTCTCTGCTCTTCTCCCTGTACATAAACTGCTGCACCTCCAGCCACGACGCCTTAAATGTATCAAGTTTGCGGACGACACCACCTCATCGGGCTCATCTCGAGACGGGGATGAGTCTGTCTAACAGAGGGAGGTGGACTGGCTGGTGTCCTGGTGCAGCGGTAACAACCTGGCGGTAACAGCGGTAACAGTGAATGATGATCGTGGACTTCAGGAAGTCACAGCCCCTCAGCCCCCCTCATCATGACAGACTCCCCCATCACCACTGTGGACTCCTTCCGCTTCATCGGCACCACCATCACCCAGGACCTCAAGTGGGAGCCCTCCATCAGCTCCCTCATCAAGAAGGCCCAGCGAGGATGCACTTCCTGCGGCAGCTGAGGAAAGCCAAGCTGCCAGTGCAGAGATGATGGTGCAGTTCTACACGCCATCATGAGTCCATCCTCACCTCCTCCATCACCGTGTGGTACACTGGAAGCCTACAGCCAGGGACAACAGAGACTACAGCGCATTGTGTGTTTCTGCTGAGAAGATGATCGGCTGCAGACTTCCCCAGACCTGTACGTCTCCAGGGCTCTGGGACGAGCAGTTCGGATCACACACATCACTGACCCTTCTCACCCTGAACATGGACTATTTGAACCACTCCCCTCAGGCAGGAGGCTACGGTCCATCCGGACCAGAACCTCCCGCCACAAGAACAGTTTCTTCCCTCTGCGTTGGACTCATGAACCTTATGAATCAACACCTGCCACTTTAATTGCACTCACGACTGTAAATGTAACTGTAATCTTGTGCACATAGTAATGCCTGTTTTTATTTTTTTTTATACTATAGTCATTTTAAATTTTCCTAACGCATGCCTTTTTGATTTCATATATGTTGTTTTTATTATTGATCAGTGTTTTATGTTGCACCTTAAGCCGAGATAGTTCCTATGTTGTTGAATTTTGTTCATTGACAATGGCAATAAACCCTTTCTGATTCTTGAGTCTGATACAAGAAATATAAGGGTATTTTAAGGACTTCTTTAGTTCCTGTTCTTGGGTCAGACCAGGAACATTTTAGTGACACAAGCACATGTACTGACTTGAGTAATATGTTTATAATTTGTTTTCTGAATTAGACAATCTTTATTGATCGACAAGGTAAATAACTAGGACTCAGAAGCTCCAAAGGTACAATTCTTAAATTAGTAAGTAGTGACTAAATTCTAAATAATTGAATGAAAATGTATTGTGTTTTTTGTTAATTGCATTGTTGTTTGAGCTTTTTGTGCATCACAGCTTTATGTGCAGGTTTACAGAGCTCAAAAGAAGTAGCAATTGTTTTCCTTTTGTTCTCCTAATTTAATTAAATATGTAACTGTTCTAATATTATAGCCAGTTAGACCCCTTTTCAGCCACTGTCACTGTGTGAACTGGGGAGGGGTTCCTCTGACTAAAATGGGACTATAAGGACTTAGTTCTTGGCACTGTTATGCAAGGTAAGATCCAGCTAGTAAGAAGAAACATACTCCAACCACATCTAATGAAGAACTATACTGAAATGTTAAGTTCCACGTGATGAGAAATTTGACGTTTTAAATAATTGGGATATTTGGAATCTTGACAGCCACATAGCCACATAGAGAATGAGTTTTCAGTCAAAGAAATGATTGTTGAGCACTCTTTAATACTGCTTTAGACTTGGTTTGGTCTTGGTTTAGTCCTAGTTTCATTCTGGGATAGTCCTGGTTACCACTCTGACCAGAATCCTTTGCTTTTATCCGTACAACCAATATGAAGAAATCACCTTCTTGTCATGTTTAACCCCTTGAAGTCTTGTGATCTTCCCCACAATGTTCCATTATATTTCGGCTCCTTTGTACCTGAGTGCCCCCGACTCTCCGTAGTGCCTCTCTCGGTGGTTGTTGGCACAGATATGCCGGTCGTTCTCGTCCCCGATGCAGGCCTCACACAGGTTCTTGGGGTTGTTGCCTTTGGGGTCGTGCTGAGGGTCCTTCACGCCCGGGACGCAGCTGTAACCGAAGAAGTTCCCCACGGCTGGTCCAGGACAGAAGACAAAGTATAGTGTCAAGAAAGTCCACTCAAAGAAAGCATTGATGGAGGAAACGTGAATGGCGACATGGTCTTGGAGCTTTTGGCAACGGTTCAGGTTCAAAACAGGAAGACGGAGGTTTCTGATGTTAAAGAATTGGCTCATTTTACAGAGTTTGACGTGAAAAGTTGACCCGTTTGTGGACACTGTAACCTGTGTGCTCCAACAAATACTTGGAAAAGAAGTGATAGGTTGGATTCGGCAGTTGCTAAGGGTCACCGGGGCTGCAGTCTCAAACTGAACCGGAGTTGATGACCTGTTCCTCAGTTTTCCCCCACATCCAAGTGCTTAACCTCCGGCTTAATAGTACTGCACTTTTTAGCCGACTACTCACAGGGATCATGTGACTTTAGCGTCTGAGTGAAAACAAGTCTGCAAAACTCTGAAAAAAATGTGTTTCTGTAATAAATGTTGGAGAAACCTGTCTGAAATGCACATATTTATGAACTATTAATCACCATACAAGTCACGGATCTCACATTAAACAACAAACGGACTGGATTATAAATTTTTTGTCTGACGGTGATCTCAAGCTAAGGGAGGCGGCTAATGCTAGCAACTTTGTGGCGTGTTTTGTTCACATTCTCGACAGTGCTTTGTTCGCTGTTGTTTATCCCGACTCTGCACGTGGGCTATATTTTGTGGGAAATCTTGAATGCACTAGTTTTTCACCTGCTGGACATTCAGACAGCGCTAACAATGCTGTGAGCCCTAGATGGCGCCCTCTGTGGGGGAGGAGTGTGGCCACAGACTTTGAGCAGCACATTCCACGCTTTTTGTCGGTGCTTTTGATTTTTTGACTAGTTTCCAGATGTTTTAGCATGGTTTCACACTTTGCTTCTTATTTCTAGATTACTTACTTGCCAGATGAAACATCATGCAAGACATAAGGTAAACTGAAACAAATAAAAGAAAATACTAACATCTAAATTTAGAGGCGCATGGGCGATATACACAAATGAATCTCTTGACATAATATGTGCTAAAATGTGCCTGTAAATGTCTTGGTTGAGGTAAACGTGTATGCACAATGAAATTAACCACTTCATACCCTTTTTTGGGAGATTACACTAATTTTCAGGTCATTTTTAATAGTTTTAATTAAAGATGACACACTAGATATTCTAATTTTGCACACTATTGCTATATTATCCATTTTCTTTCCAGATATATCTCTCACCTTCACTAGATATTCCTGTTTGCGGCGTGCTACCTTTCGTCTCAAACTATCTCTTCTCAAACCGTTCTGTTTCTCTGCTCTGTCTCCACCGCAGCAGCAGAACCGTCAGCCTCCTCGGCCTCTCACGCCTCTACCTCCTGGTGCCTTGTTTTGGTCTCACCTCGGGGGAAGTTGCACTGCTCGCCCACGCTGATCTGGGAGGTGTTGACCAGGTAGCCGATGGGCACGGTCCAGCCCACTGTGGTGCGTATCCCGGGGTGACACGAGCTGCGTTCATGCATCTCCAGGAGGGACAGGTCTGCAGAGGAGCGACGCGCCAAGGCTACCACGTAGTAACTGATGCCGTCTGAAGAAAGAGGAGAGAAATAGGTTGTGGGTTTATATTATGTTCGTAAAACTTCTATATAGAACACTTAAGAGTTTGTAAATCCTGAAATGGAGGAACTTCGAGGCTTTTGTCAAATGAAAACCACTCCGATTCATGAAAGTGATGTCAGAGTCTGGTTTAAGACATTCACTGTTGTATTCTACATTATTTGTTTGTATAATACTGAATTATATTAGACACGCTGCATTTTTGATGAAGGCAAAATCAAGATCTTTAGGTTTTACTGGACAGGTACTTGTGACCAAACAATAGTTTTTATTGTACAGATATTTTACATACTTCACCCCTGTTTGTACTTTTTGTGAAGCTTGAAAACAAATACGAGGCTACAAATTGTTGCTGTAAAGACATATAATCATTTGCATTTAGAGCTACTCTCATTTAATAATGGAAAAATTGTTACATTTTACCTCCAGTCGCCTCCATTCCAGAATTTGGAACATTCTAGTCACAGAGCAGGTTAAAGAGTCTGTAGGCGTCTGACATGTGTTGGTGGGGCATATCCAGCAGTGGTCGCTGTGTGCAGCACCCGTGGACCATCTCCAAGTCTTTGTGCTAGGCTTGGTCAGGGCTGCTGCACCTGGAGTATTTTACCTGGTGCATGTTTTGAGTTGATGGGGGAAACCCAGATGAAACCCATCCAGACACAGGGAGGAACATTCAAACTCCACACAGAACCTGCAACCTTCTTGCTGTGAGGCGAGCTTGCTAGACACTCTGGCACTGTGCCATCACTGATATGGTTTAACGCCTCATGTTAAACCATATCACTTTTTGTTAGTGATTGAGTGCATAAACTGGACATTCAACTCCCTGGGGTCATGCCATTTCCCAGCCTGCTTCAAGTCTGCCATCATTGTCCCTGTCCCCAAGAAGCCCCAAATCACTGGACTTAATGACTATAGGCCAGTGGCGCTGACGTCTGTAGTCATGAAGTCATTTGAGCGCCTGGTCTTGCCCCACCTCAAGTCCTTCACCTCCTCCCTGCTGGACCCCCTGTAGTTTGCCTGCAGAGCCAACAGGTCTGTAGACGACACCATCAACATGGCACTCCACTTCATCCTGCAGCATCTGGACTCCCCGGGGACCTACGCCAGGATCCTGTTTGTGGACAGTTCTGCATTCAACACCATCCTCCCTGTTCTGCTCCAGGACAAGCTCTCCCAGCTGCCTGACTCCACCTGCAGGTGGATCACTGACTTCCTGACGGGTCGGAGGCAGTGGCTGGGGAAGTATGTCTCAGACACTCGGACTATCAGCACAGGTACACCACAGGGCTGTGTACTTTCTCCTCTGCTCTTCTCCCTGTACACAGTGCTGCACCTCCAGCCACGACTCCGTAAAACTGATCAAGTTTGCGGACGACACCATCCTCATCGGGCTCATCTCGGACGGGGATGAGTCCGTCTACAGGAGGGAGGTGGACCGGCTGGTGTCCTGGTGCAGCGGTAACAACCTGGAGTTGAACGCCCAGAAGACAGTGGAGATGATCGTGGACTTCAGGAAAGTCACAGCCCCCTCATTCATGACAGACTCTCCCCATCACCACCGTGGACTCCTTCCGTTCCTCAGCACCACCATCACCCAGGACTCAAGTGGGAGCCCAACATCAGCTCCTCATCAAGAAGGCCCAGCAGAGGATTGACTTCCTGCGGCAGCTGAGGAAAGCCAAGCTGCCAGTGCAGATGATGGTGCAGTTTTTACACGGCCATCATTGAGTCCATCCTCACTCCTCCATCACCGTGTGGTACACAAACAGAGACTACAGCGCATTGTGCGTTCTGCTGAGAAGGTGATCGGCTGCAGACTTCCATCTCTGCAGGACCTGTACGTCTCCAGGGCTCTGGGACGAGCAGATCGGATCACAGCTGCCCCTTCTCACCCTGGACATGGCCTATTTGAACCACTCCCCTCAGGCAGGAGGCTACGGTCCATCCGGACCAGAACCTCCCGCCACAAGAATAGTTTCTTTCCCTCTGCCATTGGACTCATGCACACTTCTTAAACACCTGCCACTTTAACTGCAACTATTCATCACTCACTGCACTGTGAATAATTTTAAATTGTTTCTTAATGCATGCCCTTTTGATTGAATATATGTTTTTTTATTATTGCTCAGTGTTTTATGTTGCACCTTAATGCCGAGATGCCTATGTTTGTGAATTTTGTTCATTAGCAATAAACCCCTTCTGATTCTGTTTTTGATTCTGATTTGAATTTCATCACTTAGGCCTGGTTTTGACTAACCTGCAGGCTCTGGGTCCAGAGGCAGCGACACAGCTAGGAGTCCTGAATTATACCGACAATTCACAAAAATATGTTTAGAGATTCCAAGTTTGTGGCACTATGAGATGTGGGTAAACTACTTCTGGTTTATCATCAGCTTTCCTGTATTTATTTCACTTCACTGCAAAGCCTCTACGCCCCATTTTAACCTCTCTTTAGGTAGGTTTGGAAAATGTTAGATGCATCAGGTACTGAAAACAAGAACAAACAGGAAACAGCTAATGCGGTGCACTTAAGACCGGTACGGTTCACTTAAGACAGCGCAGGCGCTTTCAGACTGGACCAATCCGCTCCAAAGTGAACCGGTCAAAACGTAACTCTAAAATCCTTTCAACTGACAAAAATCTTGCTTTTTATCTACTATTTGAGAGTTCGCGTTTCGTATAATCCTTTAAAATGTCAAAGTCCTTCTGTCTCGAACACTGAAGCTGTAGAATACATAGTCATCTCCCTCACCGACTCCATTGAAGGACTCTCCAGCGGTCAGCTCCAGCCCGTGGCACAGACCAGCAGCGTAGATGTCATCTGCAAACATGGACGCTGCATCGGCCGTACCATTCTGCTCAAACACATTTCAACACATTTGTCACGATTTTATTACTAATCTGATTTAAAGAATTACAATGGCATTGTCACAAGAGGGAATTATTATTTCACCTAAGGCAGGGGTGTCCAAACTTTTTTCACCGAGGGCCACATTTTGAAACTTATATGGAGCAGAGGGCCACAGACAACACGACAATGAAGTGAATCATTCGAAATTTTGCATTTGACATTGTTTTGATGAGCCTCCACAGCTTTAATAAGACTTGGAACATTAATACTACGTTGATATAACATCAAAATACTTGAAATGTTTCCAATTTTACTGGAAAAAGTATTACTTTTTGTTGTTTGGACCAACTTAGCAGGAAGCTGTAGGGCCCAAAAAATTTGTAGTAGTTTGGACATGCCTGACCTAAGGCTTATAGTATTGTATAGATTTTTTTGAGTAGTCGTACATTTGAGACTTCTTATAAGCAACGCAAGGCAAGTTTATTCAAGTTTACTCTGCACTGGCTGATTATACATTAACAAGCAAATAAAGGTTGAAATATAGTGACTGAAGGCTTCTAGATAGGATTATTCATGAATAAAGCATATTATTAAGGAAAATCTGAAATTCTTTATTATTTTTTACATTTATATTTTTAAATGTCGCTGTCTTTGTTATAAAAAAAAGTATTTACATGTATTCACATTTTGCATATCTGCATAACAACATTCACAATTTTATCTAAAATTCCATATACTGTCCACCTAACCCATAATAGTACATACTATACAGATATTTAGATTTCCTGTTTGACTCGGTGTGAGATAAAAAAATATATATATCACAGTACAGTACAGAGCAGTGGGCGGAAATAGGGGTTAAGTGAGCAACCAAGCCTCAGATGCAGGACAAAAGCATATTTTTCACCATGAATCAATTGAAATACAACTTTGAGTAAGATAATCGTGATTGTAATATGGTTATAAGATTAGAATATGTCCCCTTTAAGGCATTTTATTATCAGGAAAGTCCAGCTGACATTTGTTTTGGGCACTGATTCCAGAAGCTCATAAAACGCATATACTTTTTCCTTGTAAATGTCTGTACTTACTTTTATTTTGCTAATACAGTCCTGGGTACTTTCTCCACGCACACATTCTAAAGTCCCTCGAATGTTCCGGGCAGTGGCATTACTGGAAAGATCCAGACACTTCTGCTCCTCTGCCTCAGATATCACACACCAAGACACTGACAAAAACACAAGAATACAGTCAACTCGAAAAGAAAATACCAGCTCTTTAAATGTACAGGACAAATATGCATTATTTGTATTGTTATCAGCCTTCAAACATGCTCATTTCATGATTTTAGAACCAAAAAACAATATCACTTTTCCACAGCCTTGGGAGAGGCCAAAGTAATCTAAAGCTCCATCTACTGGCTGCAGAGGGAAGGACACTTTCTGGTTTAAGCACGCGGTCGTAATGATTGTGATTTGACAGATCAAGTCTGGTGATGATTATGGACTTAAAAACAGGGCAGAAGATTCTCAGAGCCACGTCACAGATCTAGAAAAACGTCACACATCGGGGAAATTCAGAACGGAGTGTTGTTGACGCTCGGAGGTGAGAGGATTTTCTAACCAGAATTCGTCAAACTTGTGTGGATGAAGCTAAATGCTACTCCAGATAAATTTTTGATGAGGGAACAATGTTAGAACATGGTTAAAAGTTAAAAAAAAATACATTTGGTTATAATTAAAGCTGGTTTTGTGTAGGACCAGTACTTCGCAAACGGTGGTTCCAGTACTATTGCTGGTAAAGAGTAGGGCTTGCAAAATATTTTGCAATTTCGAATGTTCAACAATTTTCAGTGAATCGATAATAGTTATATACAGGTCACTACATAATCGTAAAAACTAAAAAAAATGATCTACACGTCAATACCTTTTTCATTCAGGAAGTTTGATTTTAAACTAAACAGCAACATATATTTATACTTGAATGAAAAGAGTGTTTGGTCATAATAAAATTGTGATTGTTCTTCTCACAAAACTCACAACACAATTTTTTTAATATCGTGACATGACATGACAAGGCTGCAATAATTTAGATAATAGAATATCATCTGCAAAGACTTTGTATTTTTGTAGAGAAATCTTGTGTTCTAGTTCATCAGTTCATATTCCAGCCTTCTCTCAAACCTGAAGCTCCTGGAGTTATTTACAATGTGCACTTTTAAACATTGTAGAAAAATATTCAGTTGTTGTCATAGTTGTAGTGGACTCTGTTTTAGAAAAAACGAAACGTTTGGACTCTCATCCAAGAGTCATTCTCAATCAGTGATAGAAACGAAATGTATCGTTTTTTCTAAAACAGAATCCAGATGAAACAACTGAATATTTTTCTACAATGAAACACTCCTGGACGAATGAGGGATTACACCGACACTTTTAAAGATTAATCGCAGTACTATCAATTTTATTAATTGCTGTTTTGTTATGCCCAAGTTTATTTGCATTTTGTAAAATTACAATAAATATGTTTGTCTTTTATTTAGATCTTTTCCCTAAATCTTGCAATCTTAGTTCTTAGTCACTGATTTAACACAAACAAAAGAAAAAGTACTGTGTTGAAGTGAATTTCTTAAGTATTTAAGTTATTATGACAGTGGATACTTCTTACGTTTATCCTTGAAAGAGCTTTGTCGCCATCTACAGGACAATAACTAATTTGAAGTTTTCAGTCAGTTCAGAGCCCACCACAGCACTGAAACTTTTCTAGTTAAAGTCACAAATGATCTGTTATTAGCTGCTGATGATGGACTGGTCTTAATCCTGGTTCTATTGGACCTCAGCGCAGCGTTTGACACCATCGACCGCAACATTCTACTGCAGAGGTTAGAATATGATGTGGGTGTCAGAGGGACAGCCCTCAGCTGGTTTAAATCCTACCGGATAGGTGCCAGTTCGTTAATGTAAACCAGAGCTCCTCACCCTGTTCTAAAGTAACATACGGTGTGCCACAGGGTTCAGTACTCAGTCCAGTTCTGTTTACTCTTTACATGCTGTCGTTAGGTAACACTATCAGAAATCATGGCATTAACTTCCACTGCTATGCAGATGACACACAGCTGTATTTATCAATGAAACCCGATCAGACCGATCAAGCAGACAGACTTGGTGCTTGTGTGAAGGATATAAAAACCTGTGTTCGAAGCTACATATTAAAAAACCTGGATGGCACTTAATTATCCTCTCTTAACCCTGAAAAAATCTAGTCATTGTACTGGGCCCTAAACATCTACGAGATGCTTTATCTGGCAATAGTCACACTGGACAAACGTCAGTGTAGCCTCCAGCTCCACTGTAAGAAACCTTGGAGTCTTATTTGACCAAGAGCTCTCATTACAAAGCACACATAAATCAAGCCTGTAAACAAAACGCTATTTCCATCTGCGTAATAACAGCCACAAATCAGACAAATCTCTGGCTAAAAGCGATGCTGAAAAATTGTCCATGCCTTTGTAACATCTAGATTGCGAACTGTAACCCTCCCGCTCGCAGCGTGTCCCTAAAAGCTCCATGAAAAGAATATTCAACTGGTTCAAAATCAGCGCTGCAAGATTACTAACAGGAACTAAAAGAAGAGAGCCACATTACGCCGGTGCACTCGAAACTCTCCTTCACTGGCTCTCTATAGGATTTGATTTGTTCTAAACTCACACAAAGAGCAATATAGTCCCTTATCATCCCAAACAGCAACTCGCTCTCAAAATGCTGGGACTTCTGGTGGTCCCAAGAGTCTCTAAAAGACACTGATAGGAGATAGAGCGTTTAACTACCAAGCCCTTGTGTTGTGGAATCAGCTCCTGTCCATGTTAAAGAGGCCGACACAGTCTCTTCATTTAAGACCAGGCTTAAAACGTTCCTCTTTGAAATGGCTTATGGTCGGCCAGTTAGGAACAAATAAAAACCTACAGTTCCCAGCTCTGCTGCCTAGGACAACTATACTGGGGGAAGTATGCACTGGCAGCTATCCTCTGCTTCTTATACTTTTCTATCAAACAATATTTAATATTTAACTCACTTGCAATTTGTTCATCGCTTTTCCTTCTTTTTCTTCCACGTCTCATTTTAGACTGGTTTAGTTCTCTTAGACCTGTTTTAGTTTCATGTTAGACCTGATTTAGTCCACTTTAGATCTGGTTTAGTCTCATAATTTGGACCTGGTTTAGTCTCATATTTTGACCTGGTTTAGTCTCATGTTTTAGACCTGTTTTAGTCTCATATTTTAGACCTGGTTTTGTCTAATTTCAGCCTGGTTTCATCTATTTTCATCTAGTTTTGTAGTCTATTTTAGACCCGGTTATTCTCATGTTAGACCTGGTTTAGTCTATTTTATATGGTTCTCGATTCTTTTAGACTGCGTTTAGACTTACTGTTAGACCTGATTTATATCTCACTGAGACCTGGTTGTCTCATATTATGGACCGTGGTTTAGTCTCAAATTTAGACCTGTTTAGTCTCAGTTTAGACTTGGTTTAGTCTCATTTTTTAGACCTGGTTTAGTCTCATATTTTAGACCTGGTTTAGTCTCATGTTATACCTGGTTTAGTCTCATTTTAGACCTGGTTTAGTCTCATTTTAGACCTGGTTTCGTCTCATTTTAGACCTGGTTTAGACTTATGTTAGACCTGATTTAGTCTCACTGTAGACCTGGTTTAGTCTCATATTATGGACCTGGTTTAGTCTCATATTTTAGACCTAGTTTAGTCTAGTTTTAGACCTGGTTTATTCTCATTTTAGACCTGGTTTGGTCTCATATTTTAGACCTGGTTTAGTCTCATGTTAGACTTGGTTTAGTCTCATATTTTAGACCTGGTTTAGTCTCATGTTATACCTGGTTTAGTCTCATTTTAGACCTGATTTAGTCTCATTTTAGACCTGGTTTTGCCATTATCTCTGCCTGATAAAGACAGTGAAATATGATCTTAGTCGTGTAAAGCGTTTAACCTGAACGGCCAAAGCTTTTTTCTTCATTCAGGCTTAGGGGAGACTGGGGTAAGTTGAGCCACTTTTTGCATTAATGTTTTGTTTTTTTGTCAAAACAATGTAAAATCTGAATTTAAAAAAACATTCTACACACATTTTACTGTTTACATAAATAAAACTGTTCTGAGACTCGGGGTGAACGCAGAGTCTGACTTTTGGACCAAAATGAATATAACTTGTCCATATATACATTTCACAAGTTCCTATGAAGGATTTTATGCCGACAAAATAAACATAAGATGTGCAATTTTTATAAATACTGTATGTAGTTTAAATTTGAACTAAATAATAGCCTGTTAAATACATAATTAAATAGATTTGTCTCTACCAAACTCAAACACCCCAAAGGACATGCAAAAACTATAAAAGTAATAATCAAATGTGGTTCCCTTTCTTTTTGTGTGTGTTTGTGCAATTTTTTCTTTTCAATATCAACTAAAATTTTTTGGACATACTTTAAGGATGTATGCTTAATATAATGTCTTATATTAATAATGTCATGTATTACAATAAAACTTCATAGGATTGAAGATTCCATGCATGGCTCAACTCACCCCACTCTCCCTTATAGGTGGAATTGAAATACTTAACCTCTGCTTCTAAAATGGTCACAATTATTATTTTTCAATTCTTACAATTAAAATGTGTTGATTCACTGACATAATTAGTGACGTAAGGGGTAAATCATTTCACTGGTGTCTTTTGTGTTTTCATTGATAATACCATAAATATTACACATTTACTTACTTAAAAAAGCATGAAACTAAAATTGGACATTACAACCACACCAAAAGTACATGATGAAAAGCTTACCTGTCTTCTTGGAGTCACATGTTACAGACAGCAGTTGCAGAAGCAGGATTAAACCCACGTACACTGTTTTGTCTATGTACACCATGGCGTAACTTTGGACAATCCCTTTTACCTGGAGTTGAAAAAGCCAGAAAAATCCACCTCCATCCCTTATAAACGGCAGAAGCTGTGGAGATGAGAGAAAGTAAGTCGGAAAAGAGTCAAATTCATGAATCTGGCACATCCTCCTAAGCGGATAATCCTTACCACAATCTCAACATCTAGTATTTCCTTGGCAATTATCCCTCAGAGGTAAGACATGGGAAGGCCGGGAGCAGCTGAGGTCGCCTGGCGCACTGGGGGCCTTAATTAAAAAAGCCCCGGACAATGTGTCTCTATGTGAGAGCAATGGATACGTCTGCTCCAGCCCTCCGGAGATGTGGCCCCCAAAGTAGAACAGGAACCCACAAGACCTGCCATTGTGCGCCACCACGGGGTACTTCTGCTGTCAGTACACCAAAGAATATGTTTTCCAAAGAAATGTTTTAATTTTATTTTTGGTGCACTATGCAACTTTTCTGGTGGTGGTCGAACCATGGAGATGTAATTGCGTTGCCTGGAATGGCCTACTGTATTATTATGAAGACATTTGTATCTATTCAAGTGCATGATTTATTAACACACTCTTTTAGTTTATGGTATTGGCCTATTAACATTTAAATAGTGGTGGAAGAAGAATCACATTTTGTTACTTAAGCAAAAGAGCAAAAGACTCAGTATCTTACTTAGTATCACATATTCATATAATATTCTACTTATGTAAAAGTATTGAATTACCTTAAATTTACCACAAAAAGTTACAAAAAAAATACAAAAAGTATTTACATTACATTTATTTTATTACCAATTCATACTACTTCATTCAATACAATGAGAGATACTTCTAACATCTTCACGACCGCACGGTTCGAGATAGTCATTTCCCCATTGACTTTTAGGTTCAGTGTGATGTGGAGAATAAGTGTGCCAAATTTCAACTGTCTATGACAAAGCAAGATATTTCATCCCATTCCAAATTCTAGTAAACCTAAACACACGTACAGTAAATTTTCCAGGTTACCACAGTAACAGGCTTGCAGACAGAGAGGTATGTCATCATTGGCTATTTTGTTCAAAATGGCAAGAAGGGTGTCTGTGCCAAATTGTATTTTACTGTCATATAAGTATATTTTTTGACTTAATTCAAAAATTCAAGGGGGCGCTGTAGAGCCTTTGTAAATTATATTGTATATCATTGCAGTCAGTTCATCATTTTGCACAAAACATAAATTTGTGCCGGAAAATAGTGCACCTCATGCCAGAGATACACAAGTTTTGGGGGTATAGTATAAAATCTAGGAAGTGCAGCTAATCCTACATGTTAGGCGTTTTATCGCCTGACCAGTGGAGGGCAGCAATGCACTAGCTGTGCCTAGTCTGCCGGAAAACAACAAGAAGAAGGTCGTATCAGGATTCAAGGCGCTACTTGGCGTACTTCCTCTGAGAAAAACAACACGATCCAGGCTTTTTTCCACGGGTGATGTTCCCTTGTCCCCACGCTGCACTATGAGCTAGATCCGCGGCCGTGTGCTGCAGGTAGGTCTGCTCTCCTCCGCACCTCCGGCTCTGGGCCGCTCTTTGGATGGTTAGTTAGCTTAGCATGTGGCTAACAGCAGACAGAGCCGTGGTGGAGGCTGCTGCTGCTGCTGGCGCCGGAGAGTCGCCTCTGCTCGGCCAACAACAGACCCAACAACAGCCTCGTTAACGGCCTCGTCCTGCTCCCGCCGACACACACACCTACACGCGCATAGACAGACACGCACACCCATAGACACACTTACACACGCAGACAGACACGCACACACAGGCACGCACACACACACTCATAGACCTCGGGAAACAGGCTTTGGTTTGGGTGTAGCATACAACATGTTACCACAACAAACCAGAAACAGTGCGGAGCTGCGCATAAACTCGCCTGTTATGAGTCAAGATTGTAATCATTTGACTCATTAGCTTCGTTTACACGTCGTGCAGTTTCCATAGACTAGGGCTGCATGATACATTCAAATATGTTAATTCGCTAAGTAATATCATTTCCGCTGCAAACCAAATATCATGCTTTACTCTGTCTTAAAGCTGATAACCCTGTAATACAGCTCTAAACACGCTCTGAAATGCATGGGATTCTTGAATTTAGTTTAGCAGTTCTTAGATTTCAGTCTCATCAATTATCATTTCTTAAAATAGTTGTGATTCAATAATATGGACAATCGACAGACTTCAAACATGACACTGTCATATGCTGAGAGAAGAGGCGTTATGACCCTGACATGTAAACGTCATGTCTTAGATGATACTTTTCTTGTCTGTAAATACTGTATACTCCCCCATGCCGTCTTCAAGGGCCTTCACTTTAGCCTCATCTTGGTCAAATTTCATAAATCTAATTTTCAGACCTTTGGAGATCCAAACAACTAATCGATTCATCAAAAGAGTAGTTGCCACCTTCATCGATTAGCAAAATAACAGTTTGTTGCTGCCCTCGGTTTAAATATAAACTTTAAACAGAACAGAATCTTGGCTACAATCAGGCGTGTTTACAGCGTGTTTACAGTGTGTGTATCATGTTCATTTACATGCACTGTCCTGACAAATAAAAAAGATAAAGACAAATTAGGCTGTTTTTTTTTACCGTGACATGTTTCATTGCACCTCAGTTACCTTCTTCAGGCGTGACAACAAACAAATAAATAATTAAAGGAAAACATGATGAATTGATTGAATGGGCAACTGGATTTTGGCCCAAAACTGTCCTGCTTTACCAACCTGAATTTCTGCTCACATGGGCAAATTGTTCAGCATGTAAATTGTCTCTGTACTTTTTTGTTTTGTGTGTTTATTTTTTAATGCACATCGTTGAATAATTTGTAAATATTGTCCTAAAATGTTTTGATAGTAATTCTTCGGATGGTTTGTGTTTGTGTCAGTGCAGTGAAGATGGGAGTGTGCAGCGTCCTCTCGCTTCTGCTCCTGCTGCAGGTCCTGCACACGTCAGCTGAGGACACAGGTATTTACTGTCATAATCAGGCTTTTATATTTCAGACAGCTGTAATCATACACGTGCACATCAATAAGAATGTACTGTACTTGTAGTGTACATTAAATATAGTCATGGTTGTGATCTTGATCATATGAATAGTTTTGAATAATGAAGTAAACAACACAGAAATGCTTACAGTCACTAGTGCCCTGACATGGACATTTTAAGCCAATATCGATAATCGTTATTGGAAAAACGTGAGCCGATATTAGACCATTATTTCTTGTACATTGTTTGGTTATTTTAAACACTTGCGTTCATTTATTTTATGAATATTTTTAACAAATATTGCTGTAAACAAATGCATATTTATTCTAAAATAAGGATCACATTTATTTTAAAATGTTGAGTTAGAACACATAATAACCTTCTTTGGGGGAAAAGGGGAAAAAAGTTTGATCGAGCTTGGCACCATGTTTAGACATAGGCAGGCTATAGTTAGATTATTCTTCATTAGAGTAAAATTAGCCCTTACACTTTTCCTTTCTATGCATTTCCTGTTTTTTGTGTATTACTTCTCTGACTGAAGTGTCTCTGAACCTCTCCAGTTGTGTGTCACCCTCGTGTTGCTCCGCCTCCTCCTGTAACAGCAGACAGTTAGTTCCTCCTCCTCAGGCCGTGTGTCTGATCACACACTCATTTTTATCCTTCTTAAAACCTCTCACACTGAAGTTATTTGAGGTAAACCGATTGTTTTGGAGGAAAACTAGTCAGATAACGTCTAAAAAAAAACATGGCGGGTCCCGAGTGGATTTAATGATACATTTTGTCTGAAATTCTTCTGGAGTTTTTAAAAGTCTAATTTTGTGGGTCTTTTATATTAAACTGGATTAAAGTTTACGGTCTGTTCTGATAGAATGCAGCAGCAGAAGCCGTTGTTTTCTTCCTGTTTCTTAAGGGACGGCAAAGTTAACTCTTACATTACCGGAGCGCAATATCGGTTCTTTTGGCTGCAACCGATACTGGGCCGATACATCAGTATATCCCTAATTAGAACATACTATTTCATTTGTATTTGTTTATAATAATTAGTTGATCAGTCAAGTTAAAGAGAAATGTCTTCCACAGGTTCATAAGACTAATGTCCACAGTCATTACACAACCCATCATGAAGTATTTTCTGCATCAATGAAATAAAGTCCTCTCCATCCCGGTCTGTGCAGATGGGCCGCTGGTGTGCGTGTGTGACAAGTGCCAGGAGGCTGTGGAGTGCCGAGGGGTCCGCTGCTTCTCCTCGGTCAAAGTGGACGGCGGAGCGGTGCTGTTCGAACACGGCTGTCTGAAGAACGACCAGCAGACCAACCTGCAGTGCTCCACCTCGCCCTCGCTCAAGAAGGCCATCTTCTGCTGTGCCCAGGACCTATGCAACGCCAACACGACACGGAGCGCTCTCATGGCCCTGCTGCCATCTGGTGAGACTTGGGTGTATTGCACCAACACGCAATATTGTCACGGGCATTTTCAATTGCTCCTGTGTTGTCAAAGGAATGGTTTTGTTGTAGCCTTTGGTTATATGGAATGGGATTGTGTTTGGGGGTGGGTAGGGCTGGGCGAAATGAAAGAAAAAAAAGATTTTCAATTTGATATGGTCTTTTCTAAAACAAAGTAAAATGGCTTTTAGTAATAATTTCATGAACATTGAATCCGTGCCATTGACCTGTGCTCAAAACCACGTTTTCGAGAGGATCGACTGCAGACCTCGATTCAAAAACCCCTCCCAAATAATGGACAATTTCACATGACACGACCTCGATCTGAATTTATGTTCAAAGCACACAATAAATGACTATCAGTCAAAATGATTACACCTACAGACCAGCAGGCTTCAGCAGACGGCTGCACTTTACACCAACAAATGATTCAGCCTTAAGCAGTGTGCAAGAAAATGTGCTTAGAAGATAACCTGGCTCGCATGTGTGGCACTCTGAGCTGAGACATGAAACAATCAATGGAAAGTCTCTCCTGTAAGCCGTCGGGAAGAGGCGGGACGTGACGCTGATAGGGCGAAGTGTCTTTTTCTGCCCACCTACTGCAATTTGTGCTTATCCAATTACAGCAATGACTCATTATGACGTATCCAAAGTGTCACTCGTGGATCTACTGTAATAAACTACTACTGCTACTGCTACTGCTACTGCTAATCACTACTGCTCACATTGGATTGTGTGGAATGTACATTTACCTTTTTGATTACAATGAATGGAGCAGTGAAGCTCTCCTGGGGAAATGCTCGCCTCTAACCCTGTGTCCTCTCTGGTGGGCACAGCTCCAGAGGGGGAGCCAGTGCCCTATCGTGTGGAGACCCTGGCCCTGTTCATCCTGGCCCCTGTGGTGGTTCTGGTGCTGCTGTCCATAGTGTCCGTACTAGCCTGCAGGAGGCTCCACCACGGCCGGCTGCAGAGGTTACAGGAGTTTGACACGGAGCAGGGCACCATCGACGGGCTCATCTCCTCCAACGTGGGGGACAGCACTCTGGCGGTATGTACACTGAATGTACCATGTGAGATTGAGGGTTTAAGCAGGGTAGGGAGAGAACTTGGGTAGGACTGCTCACCAAAACCCTCCACTTAGCACCAACTGAAAAGGCCCGGGAAGTAAAGAAAAGAAACGTTTTGTTCACTGCGCCTGCACAAATGGCACAATGGCACTCATGTTTCATCATAGTCCCACATGTGCCCAAAGAAGGTGTGGAATGTCACCAGTAAACAGAAAAGATGAAAAAATGGTTCTCAGCCCTCATTTTTGTGTACTTTATTGAATATTTTAAGTAATTGTATGTGATTTAGCAGAGCAGTAAAACCTGATGGTATGTGTGCAGGATCTGTTGGACCACTCGTGCACTTCAGGAAGCGGCTCTGGTCTTCCCTTCCTCGTCCAGAGAACTGTGGCCAGGCAGATCAGTCTGGTGGAGTGTGTGGGTGAGGCAAATACACAACATGGGAAGAAAATCTAAATAGTGACCTCCTTAGAGCACCCATTTTCTTACACTCTCACCATATTGTCCAGGCAAAGGGCGGTATGGAGAGGTGTGGAGAGGCCAGTGGCAGGGCGAGAACGTGGCGGTGAAAATCTTCTCATCTCGCGATGAAAAGTCCTGGTTCAGAGAAACCGAGATCTACAACACAGTACTGCTGAGGCACGACAACATCCTGGGTGAGTATCACTCAGGTGTGCATTTTCGGAAAGTGTATGAAGTGCCCAAAGGTGGTAAAAAGGAGACTTTGCACAGCCCGCTCTTCATCACTCTGTTGCAGTCTCTTGAAACACATGGATATTATTAGCTGGGTGTAACAGGCGGTCTGCAGGTGACCTGCTCCATAGACACGGTGAACCCACCTCACGTTAGGGGCACTCCCGGTTCATTTCTATGCTAATGCTTAAAAGATCATAGCTGCAACAAGTGAACTACATGGAATCACAAGAGCTCATTTATGAGGTCGAACGTGTGGGGAGACTTGCTTGTCGTAGGTTGTTGTCTGTGCTTGAATGGGAGACCACCGGGAAAACAAGGTGTCAGTGTCCATGAGCAGGACACTTCACCCTAGTGTGAATCTGATGTGTGGGCTGATGGCGCGGATTGGTAGCTTCGCTTCTGTCAGTCTGCCCCAGGGCAGCCGTGGCTACAATAGTACACCACCAGGTGTAGAGTGCATGAATACTGCAATATGATGCATCTTTGTGTGTCCAAAAAGTGCTATATAAATCAAATATATTATTATTATTGTTATTATACAGAAATAAAAAAGCAAAGGCACCGGACAAGATGCATAAATTTGATATCGCAGAAGGCAGTTTCCAGAGAGTGCGCTGCATTTCCTGTGTCTGCTGCCGTCTTCATTCTTCCTCATTCTCCCTCGTTCTTCCTCTTCACTGCATGGTTCATGTTCTTATCCTCTGTCTCCAGGCTTCATGGCATCGGACATGACCTCTCGAAACTCCAGCACCCAGCTGTGGCTCATCACGCATTACCATGAGAACGGCTCGCTCTACGACTACTTGCAGCGCGTTGCCGTGGAGACGTCGGAGGGGCTGGCCATGGCGGCGTCCGTGGCCAGTGGCTTGGTGCACCTGCACACAGAGATCTTTGGCACAGAGGGCAAACCGGCCATCGCCCACCGAGATCTGAAGAGCAAGAATATCTTGGTGACCAAGGACCTGCGCTGCTGCATCGCCGACCTGGGTCAGGACCGCTTCCATTCTGGGCCTTTTAGGGTTGTGTTTGGAGTAATACTGTATATCCAAATTTAGACAGTTTTGGCAATGTTATATTGGATATATGCTAATTTTTTATTAAAAGCTACCAAAAAAGCAGATTCAAAACAGAAAATAGCTGGATTTCAACAAGCAGCCATGTTGATTTTATGGTATAGTTCTAAACAGCATCCCTGTCCTGCCTCCATCTTACATGATCACATTCAACAAGTATTTTAAAGGACACATATATTCAGCAAAATTGACTCTTTTGGTCTTATCATGTTCTAACTGTGTTCCCTCATCAAAAACATACCTGAAGTGACCTTTGGCCTCATTCACGCTTGCTTCATTAATCCTGTTCACGAGGCCATCTTCTCTGAGCCTCACAAACACTCATAATAACGGTTCATCATTTCTCAGATCTACAAAGGTAGAGATCCAGAAGTGTACTGTGCTGTTTTTAAGGTCATAACTCGGTCATTTGTTCTGGGCATTTCAGTTTCAAACTACCCACTTACATTAGAATCGCAAGGGAAAGCTAGATTTGGTTTATAACAAATAATGCAGAATATGTGTCATTTTAATATCCACAGCAAACTTGGTAGTATCTGAGGAATTAAAAAAAACAAATCTTTCCATAAAAATGAATTACATTTATTAGACAATTGTTCTCTTATTCAAGTGATGCAAAATTAGCGCTGTTGCTACCTTATTCCACCCACTTTTTCCCCCTTTACCAATGGGTCAGCACTTCCAGTCGAGGGGGAAAAAACGATGGAAAAGTCTTGCAGCTAAAATATGATATAAAGTAGATTGTGTAAAATGTCCAATGTTCAACCCACGATTCCCTGTGCGGCCCGAAAACGGCTTTTTAGTCTGTGTAGAACCTATTTTCTCTGGAGGTCGGCAGCTCTGTGTTACTAATATGTACTAATACAACCGGAAGAAGGGACACAGTTCATGGCGACACGGCAACAACTTCTGGACTAAGAATAGCTGCAAACATTTCAAAACAGCGCTGTTCTTTTCCCCCACAATGACTCTCATAACAGAAACAATGGGAACGTGTCATGGGTATATTTTTGGCAAATGTATTCCTGTCGGGACATGTAACAGTGTTGTGCATGTTCCCCTCAGGTCTGGCAGTGACCCACTCCCAGGCCGACAACCTGCTGGACGTAGGCAACAACCCCAAGGTGGGCACCAAGCGCTACATGGCCCCGGAGGTGCTGGACGAGAGCATCCAGACGGACTGCTTCGACGCCTACAAGAGGGTGGACATCTGGGCCTTCGGGCTGGTGCTGTGGGAGATCGCCAGGCGCACCTACAGCAACGGTCAGTCCCACAGAGCCTAGGCCTGGACTGGGATCAGGCTTAGGTTTAGTTTGATCATCTTACTTGCACGTCATGGTTACAGACTCCATTCAGCTCCATTCAACACATACTAAATGTTCTAAAAGACACGTATTATGCAACATTTAAGTTTTGGAGCTTTTAACCACCGGTATTTTACAACCCAACATTGTTCCCTCATTTGTATTGTATTTAGCTTCATTCACACTAGCCCTCTTCAAAGTCACTCTTTAGTTTCCCTGTTTAGGTCTGTTTGCTCCAGTTGGCCTGGCCTGGCCTGGCCTGGCCTGGCCTGTGTGCTGTAATGATAAAGGTTTTTTTTGTCTTTTGTTAGGTATTGTAGAAGAGTACAAGCCTCCGTTCTACGACCAGGTGCCAAACGACCCGAGCTTCGAGGACATGAGGAAGGTGGTGTGTGTGGAGCAGCAGAGGCCTTTCATCCCCAACCGCTGGTTCTCCGACTCGGTCAGTATTTGTTCTACTCTTTTGCTTGATTGTATATTTACAGTGATGTGAAAGGGCTTGTACCCGCCTTTTATGAGAACTGTAAAAGCAACCGATGCGAGGCCGATTTATAATGGGTGGAGGTGCCATAGCTGATATAACTGCCAATGCATTTAGTAACGTAAAATAAATTGTTTCTAGGCAGCTAATTATAAAAAGTATGTCAGGCTCTATTGATATTAAAAGAGGTTTATTAAGGCAACATTTACTGTTGTTCTGCCTTATTCTAAACACAGATATAGCCATAATCACTTTACACAAGCCAATGTTTGCAATGCTGTGGTAGCACTCCATGTGCTAGGTGCTAACTAAAGTGAACTAAAGAAGTCCTACGTTGTCACTGGTGTGATCTGTGAGGTTCACACCAGGAGCCGAGTCCAGAGTATTTTAACCTGCCAGAGTTGTGAATGGTCAGAGCGGCACAAACAGGAGCACTCTGGAGCATTCAGCTGCACTACGACATCTCAGACACTCAACCAAAGCACTTCAGAAAAACAGAGCTGCACTACAATTGTGGCATTCATTTGTCAGTGAATTAAATAAAATGCTTGTATTCTAAAGAGTCTAAGCTTTAAAACGATGAATAACATGCTCGTGTCGTGTTTGCAAATTGAAGTGTAGATACTTTTTGATAACTCCGTTGATATTCATATTTGGTATTGATCCGCCCATCACTATTAATACTACTGGGCTATTTTCAAATGGCTCTTAACATCTTAAGCCGTCAAATACACAAATACTGTCAATAATACTGCAAGTTTGCCCAACGGTCTGTTGCGCCTCTCTCCGCAGACTCTTTCGGCTTTAGTAAAGCTGATGAAGGAGTGCTGGTACCAGACCCTCGGCCCGCCTCACGCGCTGCGCATCAAGAAAACGCTGGACAAGATCTACAGCTCTTTGGAGAAGGGCAAAGAGTCCTGAAAACGGCTCTCACGTGGTCTTTCTCCTCTAACACGGACAAACAGCAGGAGGAGGACCACAAAAACCTCCTTTTTATTGCCCTGCTTTCCATCGGTAACCTCCACCACCACCGCCGCCTCCCCTCATCTTAAAACGGCGGATCTACTACTACTAACTACTACTACTACTACTTCTACTACTAATACATCCTCCTGAACTTGAAGCCTGTATTTTGGACTGCCTTAGACCCAAATAACGGCGCAGATTCCCAAAGCTTGTGGACGGTAACGGCAAAAGACAATCAACGTGCACATGCCAAGAAACGCCACAATGTTAAAACGTTCGCTCACGAATTAAAAAAAGCCAACCTCGTAACTGTGAGCAAAAAAAAAAAAAGTACACTGGGTCTACACTGAGGATACGTGGGTTTTACCGGTGCGGGGGAGGAGCTGTACAGAAGGTGCTGGGTGGGACAGACGGGGGGGAAGCAGCTGCCCGTAGGAACCTCCGCACGTGTTCTGAACGTGTCCGTGCGGAGAAAAGGAAGACGGCGGTATTTAAGATGTAGCAAGCCGGACCCTCGTTCACCACATTCTGAAACACTACGTTGTGTCGCAAAAGTGAGAAAGTTGCCTAAATGTGTGGTTGTGTTTGAGAAAATGTTGCTGCCTTTTTTTTTATATGTAATAAATACATACTGCACTGTTAGGAATAGCTGCTGTGGAGGGTGATTTGTCATTTCTAAGACTCAGCGTTTGTGCCCCACGATTAATCGACTAATCAGAACTAGTAGACCTTCAAAAAGAATTGCCACATGCGAAAATACCTTTTTATAAACAGTCAAAATCAAAAAAGAACCAACTCTGTCAGACCTTTATTGCATGATAACTTGAGTTAAGTCTCAATGTTCGATCAAAATCATTTGATTTGTCGACTAATCAAAAAAGGAATTTTTAGTTTAAATAAACATAAAAGTTAGGGTTGTCACTAGAGATCATAAATAATTAGATAACATTAGAAAACGCATAGCTAACTTCAGATCCTCATTACTCTAACTGAAAGCGTTCTCTCGATTCCTCTGCAGTTTTGGCCCCGGCTGTCTGATTTACTCTAAAGATAAGTGATCGCAAGAAAATCAAACTTCAAATCAGTTTGTTGGGTTCTGACAATTCCCTTTTCAAAGACAGTTTGATAAAAACAAGACTTAGGGACTTGTCCAGGCAGAATTCCTATTAAAGGCCTGTTAAAATGTGAATATTAGGCTTATTTTATTTGTGGATTTGGAGAACAAACTGATCCAGATCCATACCAGAATGGTTGATTTGACTGAGAACACGTGGGTTAGTTTTTTTTTCTAGGTTAAACGAGCCAAATGAGACAGTTAGTTTAATCCCAATTACCTGGATACAAGCTATCACATTTTGTTCTTTGTAAACCGCAATATTGATCTAAAACGGCTCAGTAACAGAAACGGGTCCAGTGACTTCCTGTTCAAAACCCCAGAAGTGATAAGCCCCGCCTCTTCATAGTGACGTGACACTGTAACAAGCAGCAGATTGTCACTTACAGGTTTTTATTGTTGAAAAGTTGTTATGTGACATTGTATAACTACATGTGTCACTGTGAGTCTCCGTTTCCCAAACAACCAAGTACAGGGATGTGGGCGGGGATAAGTGGTAAGTGAAAACGGCTATTTTGCAGGACAAAAATGGGAATCGATCAAAATGCAACAAAGTAATGCTGAGGAAACGCTGCTGTAACGAGGTTTAAAAACGTATACGTTACGGATGGTTCGTCAAGCTCGTTCTAATTAAATGTTGCAGCACCCGCCGACGGACGAGTATCGAGTTCAAACCCTCACTTCAGCACATGAAAGTACAATCACGTCACAGCGATCACATTTTTTCAGATCCTTCTTGATAATCGAACTGAAATAGTCGTATAAATGAAGAGAAATCAAAGCATTCCACGCACTGAAATACATTTATACTGCATTGATTTGGCTTCACGCTAGTCGGCTCTTTGCGGACCTGATGAGAGGTGGTCCGGCAGGGTCTTGTAGGGGTTGAGAATGCCTTTAGGGTCCAGCATGCGTTTGATCTCCCCCATCAGAGCCACAGCCAGGGGAGGTTTGCTGTAGCCGATGTAGTTCCTCTTCTTCAGGCCCAGTCCGTGCTCGGCGCTGATGCTGCCTCGCCTCTCGGCCGTCCACTCGAACACGAAGGGCTCGATGGCGGCCAGGAGCGCACGGTTCTCAGCCGGAGACGTGATGTTCAGGTGCAGGTTGCCGTCGCCTAAAAAGGAACGCAGACGGGTGAGTCGGACGACGTGTCAATCCAACAGAAGCGCGATTATAACGTGTCTTTGTCGAGGTTTAGTTCTCAGACAAATGTGTGTAAAATGAATGAATTGAAAGTTTACAACATGACTTTTTTCATTTGTAAAAAGCTCTTTTTTTTGTAGCGTTTCTGACTAGAAACGATATACTCAATATTCAAATTTACTTTATACTTTACTTTTGTTGTTGTAAATTGGTTTGAAAGCACATAAAAAGGGGGCAATTTTAGTTTCATGATGACATGTTTGAAGTACAATTTATTTCTTTATAAAACAGAACAAGACACAGAGTGCAAAACGAATAAGAGTAGTTTATTTTGTATTTTGTCATTTATCTAAAAGTACTATTTCTCCTGAGTTTTTTCCACTGATTGAAACCTGCACTGCCTCATTTACTGGCAAATGAACTGGAAAAAACCAAAACATTGGAGATGAGGACTATAAATACTATGGTTGCCATAGTTGCTGTCACTACTGAGACTTCTCTAAAACAGAAGACTGAAGGTGCACAGTAACACTAGTATTCCAAATCTACAGCAGAAATGTGCAGCACGATCAATATAGTCAATTGTTTCATAATTAGTTGAGATTATCAGCACAAAAAAGAGTGAATACATTTTTGACGTTTCATTAATTTAGGTGCTTTTATTACAACGTCTTCAAGAGTTTTTGTGTGGTTTCAAAAGCATTGATTAGACAATTGGAGGCTTTTTTCCTGTAATACCAAGTCTCCAGCCAAGAAGGTACCAACTCAGACCAGCAACAGCACAAGAAACAAGAAACAAACACGACCATTTAGCACTCTTTCACGAAACAACCAAACTATTTAAGTTTGTGGTTGTGACGTGACAAAAAGTGGAAAAGTTCCAGGGGTATGAATACTATTGCAGCCCACTGTATGTTGTTGGGGATGTGTTTGTTTCTAGTAACAGTTCCACACTGAAGTTCAAGAGGGTGGGCTATACCACAATATGAAACCATGACAACTTTATCCTCAAACGCTTTCAATCCAAAATAAAGCGGGGGTTTTCAAACATAAATGATCATGCGTCACTTTTCTGGTTGTAGGACCACCACCTTCTTGCCTCATGAAGGTGTTGTGTCTTGGCCTAGAATGTTCCACAGTATGGCATTAAACATATCTATCGCCATGAAAAAATGCATGTGATGCCACCAGGCCAAGATGCAGGTCGGATCTGTGGAGAGGCGACCCCGCTCAGTAATACTGCATGTTTAAAGCGTTTTTCAGAAATAAACCACAGTGAAAGAGGAATGGCAAGATAGACCAGTTTAATGGCATGTTGTGGAACATACTTGACAAACAAATAAAAACACGTCCCTCCCACACAGTAAAGGTTTGTCTGACTCACCTACGTGGCCGTAGCCCACCACACTGCGGGCCGTCTGCCCCAGGTGCTGCCTCATGTCCAGGACCAGCTGGTAGATCTGCTCCACAGGGAGCGAGATGTCGTACTTGTAGGTGAAGCCGTCATGAGTCAGCGCCTCCGTCACGCGCTCACGCATCGACCACAAGGCCTGGAAACCCGGCATCATTGTGTCATACAGACTTTTCATGTGTTCACAGAGTGCAGCGCTGAGAACATGCTCCATGCAGATGGATACGTTTGGCTGTGGAATATTATAGCCAAAAGAACAACATTTCCATGGAAACAAGCAGGAGGACGCTCCTCCAGGCCAAGTACGAGTCAGGTTTGTGGAGATGCAGCCCTCTCACACTAAGCACACGTTTTTCAGTGCAATTAAAACATGTTCAGCGTGACATGGGGATGAGAGAGAAGGGAGGGACATGTAGTGAATTGTCAGACACTGTGGCCGGCAGCACATGGAGCCTGGCATATGTGCTGCCGCCTTAACCACTCCACCACCGGACAACACAAACAAAAACATGTTTTATTTTAATCTATTTTGTGGCTAAAACTTATTTAAAATGATTTACCAATTTACAACATATGTGAATAAATCACATTTTAAAGCCATTTCAAAGGACAGAATTAGACGGCACTTTAATGTCCACACTTGATATTGATCCTCCACTGTTGAGTGATCATTTATCATGACAGAAATATGCCTTGAAAGCTACTTTAGATATATTTAATAGATGTATTTTACCTTTATTTTGGACTCCTCTGTTGCCACCGTCCCATCAGTAACAAGTGACGTGTTCATTGCTTCTTCCAGAAAATGATGTAGCTTCTCGCTGTCATGATTCTGGTCAGATCCTGCCGTTTCTATGACGATGTAAAATGGGCAATCTGCGGGAAAAGATTAAAAAAAAAAAGTTCATCATTTGCAGGGATTGATTGACTTACTTGCCTTTTACATGAGCGTTTTGGCCGTACCTGATATAGGATTGGAAAGTTTGAGGTGTGTGTTGAGTAATCTCATGCATTCACTGTCCAGAAACTCAAACGCAGACAGGATTTCTCCCAGCATGCCTCTGCAAAGCTGGAACGTCTTCAGTAGTTGGTCAAATGTCTCGCAGCCTGAAAAAACAGAAACAAGCTCAAATTTAACGCCTCGTTCACTGTCCTATTTAAACAGGTAACAAACTCTATTCTAATGGTAATGTCGTTAAATGTCAATAACATATAATCTCAGTAGTATTTTGATAAACGTAATCATTATCTGGACTGAACAGACTTTAAAAGACATTAAAAAAGACAATTTTAAAACAAAGGCAGTGGCATTATTCAATAAAAACATCACAAAAAGAATAAACGATTCAGATTTTCATCAATAATTGACATCATTCATAATTATTCTCGCTCTAGAAGCCCTCACTCCCTACATTTCAACTTTTATTTGGGTTAAAAAAAAACAAATTTTATTTGGATTATCAAGATGTACATGTTAGTGAGTTAGTCGGAGTTCAAATGTGACATGTTTGAATGATTTTTCCATTTTGACTTTATCTGGTGGGATAATACCTGATATAGATATTAATGATGATGTTAGTCAGTGTCAGTTTGAGAGACGTTCGAGGAAAGAAACACATTTTCCAGACCATTACATATTCAACCCTCAAATAAAGCTGTTATGTCATTTTATTTGTCAAATAATTGCGTTTTGGGCTGGTGTACAAAATACAACATATTACAGGAAGTAACATTATAACCCTGAAAAAATGCTAAACTGGGATATATGTTTTCAATGATCTTAACTGTGTTTTGTACAAACAAATATGCAGTTCACTAGCATTTCTTTGAATACTCTTCAGAGAGATTTAGTCGACTTCAGCCCTAGTATGAATAGAGGGAAGTGTAACATTGTATGCACATAGTAACAGTTGCTTACCTAGAAAGACCACATTGACAGACTTGGGTTTCCGTGGACACAGCACAGACACGGCCGTGATGACTCCCAGTGTTCCTTCTGAGCCTATGAACAGCTGTTTGAGGTCATATCCAGTGTTGTCTTTTCTCAACGTGGCCAGGCAGTCCAGAACCCTCCCATCGGCCAAAACCTACGAAAATAAAATCAATAATCACTGATACAAGAGATTCAGAATTGGTATTTGTAGCAGCCGGTTTCAGCTCGTACGTAAAGCGACGTCAGGAACTCTGGGGAAAATATTCTCGATAATCGGCAAAAGAACGCACGATTTTCTTATTGGTCACGTCAAAATCCAAACTTTCCCAGGTCAAAGCGCATGAATGTAAACCTCAGAACCTCATCTCAGAATCCCGAGCGGCTGAGGACCACTTGAACGCAGCGTAAGACTCAGGTTTGCCCACTCACAGTAAGAAAGACTGTTTTTCTGTGTTTTTCAGTGCAATAAAAACAACCACGATGAAAAAACAACAACGGCGACTTTATTTTCACAGATTTTTTTGGCTAAAAAGTTACATACTGGAGCTTTAAGTTAGGCAAAAGTCAAGACATAGCACGATTACCCACTATTACCATACTTGACCACTTTAAAAAGCTGGTCATATTAGTTATTCATTCACAAGATAATATACCTCATTAGCAATGTTATCTCTATATCTATGATCCGTACACAGATTACCCACAATGCCTTTTGACATTTAAGTGGCTGTGCCCCAGTTGTGTGTTGTTTGTTTTTCCTCAATACACCTATGTTGTAAAAGCAAATCTTCGGGTCAAAAAAAGACCGCCGAGTGCTGTCTGCATCTAATTATAAACACTGGTGGAAAGCAGCGACATACAAAATAAAAGTAGACCTGAAAGTATCTGCGCTTTAACTGCATTTGACACTTGTTACTTTTACTTTACTATATCTGCATTTTCTACTCCACCTTTTTGATCAGCACCATTTATGACCAAAATCACTACATTTGACACTAATAGTTCTCAAAATCTGTGACATTTGTATTGGGTACATCAATATTTATACTTCAGTAGATTTTTTCTTGGTTTTTTTGTTCCCGTATCAGTACTTTTATTTAACTAAATTGAGAATCAGGAAGTAATGCTAGTTTGCCGTTAGCATGCTAGTTGTTGTTAGCATGCTTGTTGTTGTTAGCATGACTATAGTGGCCTCTGAAAGTTATACGAATTGCGTATAAACTCATTGCGACGGTGAATAATTTGAATGCGTTAAGAAAGTGAGGAATAATTCTGGTTTAAAAATGAACTCCGGTTCGGCTCCTTTCATTATGACATTCCCAGGCAGAACGGTGCATCCATCTGACAAAAATGCATGCATCGTTTAGCCAGGACGTGTGTCATTTTGGAACCCTGATGGATTCCTAGGGTAATGTGTAGCCCCCTCACCGCTTCCAGCCCCAGCACTGTGCCCCTCAAAGAGCCGTAGCGCAGCAGCCGGAGCCCGCCTGCGTTAGTGGCCACATTCCCTCCGATATGGCAGCTGCCCTTTGCCCCCAGGTCCAGAGGCATGATGTGGTCCCTCTCCTCCAGGTACAGGGACAGGCTCTCCAGCACACAGCCCGCCTGGCACGTCACAATACCTGGAAATACATTGTTTTTTAAAAAAAATATTTATATTTATTTGTTATAGTTTAAACGTACAGAGCTGCAACTGACAATTTTATTTTATCGACTAGTCCGCGATTATTTTTTTGTTTTGTACAGTGAGATTTTTGTAAACAAATTTTTAACCAACTAAAGGTTGAAATATGGTGACTGTATTAAAGGAACAACTTTAAATAATAATAATATATTTTTATTTTTTGTTGCTGTCGTTGTAATCAAAAGTCCAGATAAGGATTTTTTCAATACTAAGGATTGTAAAAATGTTTTATAAATCAGATATTAATAATATTGATACTGAAAAACACACATAAACAAGACAAAATGTGACCATTCTTAAACTGTTTTAAGATGTTCAAGACCACATGGTAATATAAAGAAAGAACTATTATTTTGTGTTGAAAGTATAGTATCAACATCAATCGACTCAATTATTCCAATTAATCGTTGCCCAAATGTTACAGTACAAACAAGGGAACTTAGATCTATGAATTAAGTAGTGTAAACCAAGCTAGAACTGTTATAGTGTAGAATGTAGAAGTTTTGATATCAATAACATCTTAACCATTAACCATGACATAATAATAAGCCCATATCACCTCATTTTTGTGTGTATTTATGAATATTTTCTAGTCAAGATTCAGTTCAGAGAGCCTATTTGCTACTAAATTAATACGATAATCACGTGTGTATTTTCATAGAGGTCTAAACTAAAAGATTAGATTATGTTTGGTACATAAGAAAACCCCATGAAGACTGGCTATTGTACATCGCAGAGGACATTCCATTATTTAACAACCTGTAGCCTATCTGAATTCATAATTGTGCACTTTAAATTGCAATTTTTTATTCCATTTCATCTGTTAATAATTTGGCCGTACTAAAAAGAGAACTGGAAGACAATGTGTTCAATGGCATGACAGCACCTTACCAGAGACCTGGTCGAAGCTCAGCACGTTGTTCATGAGCGCAGTGGACAGGATGATCTCGTCATACACCGGTACACTGCCTCCCACCAGGCCAGTGTTTCCCCCCTGAGGGTTAACAGCCAGGTTACGGTCATTACAGTACCTGGAGGACAAAATAATCTGAACAAACATCTGAACTTTTTTTTATAACCTCTACTGTGTAAATCATTATCCTTCTAGAGCACACCTGGGCATTTGCGGCCCCAGGGGCCGGATCAGGCCCTTGGCCTGTTTTAATCCTGCCCCCCAGGGACCATGTGTTTTACTCTTAGTTTCTTTTATTTTTAACTGTCTTGGCACTGTAACATGTGTCTGCACTTGTGTCCTTAATAAAGATGACATGAAATGAATAAATAATAAGATTCAGTCGTCAGTATTTTACAGAAATGTGCTTATAATGATAAGCATTTTTTACACCAATGATCGCACGCAGGCCGGCCGTCCGCCACTTGCCTGGATTCCAATATGGCCATCGGAGGAAAAATAACTGCCCACCCCTGTTCTAGAGCCATTAAACAGGGAATAATAATAATTTGTGCTGGTAGTCATTTTTTGGCAAAACAAAAAGTACGAGACTCAACAGCAGTAAAATAGACAGCATAAACCTTGGAGCTGAGATCTTGACATGGAAGAGTTCAGCCAGGATAGTGGCACTGGCAGGGATATTTGAGCAAGGATTATAAAAACTGCAGCAGCTTTTCAAATGTTCAGGCCTGCATTCAAGCAGGAAAAATCTAAATCACTGGAGACCCAGAATAACATGGAGAAGAACCGCTATGGCTGTTCATGGGCTAAATGGAAGCAGCAGCCCGGGACAGAGGAAAGTGGAAGAGCCTAATAAGTGACCTGTGCCCACCGGGGGCCATAAATAAGTAACATAGTAAATAAGTTATTTGTTTATCTTTCCACCATAACGCTGTTTTGGGTCACACCATGTATCATACGTCATACTTTTCAACACCAGTATAACAGACTTGCTATGGATTACCTTTGATGTCTACTAACCTAAGTATTTGAGAAACTTCTGCTGTAGTTTGAGGTCGCAGCAGCACCTCACTGGAACCTACAGAAATAGTGAAACCAATCCAGAGGTTATCAAACATTTCACATCAAATACCACTCCACTTAAAGCAGAAATAAGTTTTGACCTTATTAACCATCTTTGTCAGTCCCTGTGATGGTTAAATATGTGTTTTCAGTGCATTTGAAGTGTCCGTCGCCCCCTGTCTTTGGGCGAAAAACCAGCCTTGCAACATTTGCCGAAATCAACCCGAAGACAACTCTCCTGAGAAACCCTGGCTCTTTTTTATATTTGGCAATGTGAAACGTTTTTGTATGCAATTATACTGACTTGTTTAGATAAAGGAAGACATTTTTAAAAAAAAGCTTTTGCATCTATTTTTTAATTCTATTATCACAAAGAAGCTGCAGGGGGAGCTCTATCGCCAGAGTTACTTAATTCAGCTTTAAGTGAAAATTGGGCTTAAAAAAGGTCTAGAGCATTCCTTTACCTCTGACTGACTTAAGCCAGTCCACATTATTAGACTCCAGCAGGTCCGGGTCTGTGATGGTTCTGCCTGGAAGAATGCTCCGGAAATAGTCCAGATCTTCTTCAGTCACCCTGGAGAAAGGCAGTCTCTCTGGAGGTAAAGATTTGGACTTTTCTGCATTTTCTGTTGATACATTTCGAGTGCTTTTTCTTGAGAGGTAAAAATGGTTTGTCGCTAAGATACTAGGAGAGTCTGAGGGTGCTAGCCTGCTAGCGAAGGACACTTTGGCATATCCTAGAATTGACTTGAGTCCAAATGTTCTCTGGAAAATCCTGGCCATCCCTGGTTTAGAGACAGGGCTGAAAGAAGAAGAGCAGTTTTGGATTGATATTTTACAGATGCATTCCAAGTCAGGGATGTCCAAATACAGCCCCATTTGGCTGGCTCAAAGGATCATAGGCAGTACTTTTTTACAAGTAATTCGACCACTAGAATCTCGATAACAAACATTACATTGTGACACAGACCAAACATTACCTTATTAAAAGGTGCAAGTTGCTCTGTTAAAGCTGTGTTTAATGCACTCACTGTGTTGATCACCAATCTGTGGCCCCTCTGCTTCGACTATGCTTCAATATGTTCAGTGTAAAAAGTTTGGACACTCCTATTCCAAGTCAATAATAAACAATCTTTTCCTTCTAAAATATAACAGCAATTATTGTATTGCAGAGTGTTTGCAAACTTTGAAGAATTGTATTAGACAACCATGGTCTTATAATATAAAAAAAGAAGATTTTGTAAACTGTAAAATCTCACAGCAATCAGTTTACATGAATACACTGTGATTAGGTTTATATAGGATTTGATCATTAAAGCGGCAGTGCAATTTTTCTGATGGAAACGTCTGCTACCTGCTTGTCATGGAAATGTTACTGCTTTGCCAAAAATGTTCCACAGTATGGCATTAAACTTAGACAAGCAGGTGACGCCATCAGGCCAAGTTACAGGTCATATCTGTGGAGGTGACAGAAAGAATATAATGTTTTTCAAGGTATTTTTGTAACAGTGAAAAACACCTGCAAGATAGATTTTTTTTTTCTTTTTTTTTTTTTTAAGTTACATAATGCACCTTCAATTAACTAACTTTGCTGATGGGTAAAAGTTCAAATTTATCATTTATCATAAAAGATAATGCCATTAAATTGTGGAAACGCTAATTTCTGGTCCAATCGAGCACATTATTACTTTGTACAATACAAAATACAACAGATCTTTATACATACCACGGTGCTTCACTTTAAAATAGACATAGTTGCCTTAGCGGTTGTTTTGCGTGGATTTGTTCAAGCTTGAGCACGTTAAAAGTCAAAGTTACGCCATTGTTTACAACCTGCAAGCTAGCGTTAACCTTATAGTAGATCCATGGCGTTAACCCCTGTACAGGAAGAGATTCGTTGGAGGTGGGACAAGAGAGGAGCAGCGTCCAATCACAGCGTCTCTTGGGGTTCAACGACCAATCATGTGAGTCTTTGGTTATCATGCTCCAGCCAATGGATAATGGAACACGTGAAATGAGAAAATATGCTGTAAAATGTACTATTGTTTTATTTACTTTCAAACTTATTCATGATTAAACTATAAATGTACAGTTTTATTATTATTGGATTTATTTTATTGTGTACTGTTTTAATTGAATAGCTTTTATTTCTTTTTTATTTGTAGGTTGTTCAACACTTTGGAAACTAAACTAAACCAAGCATGCAAGTTAAGTATTTTTAAAAAATATTTGAATGATTTTTGTTGTCTGATGTCTGTTACTTTGCTTGATGATATGTAAAATAATATTAAAACAAAGATCAACCTTCATAAATCTAGGACTAAGCTATAATGCATTGTGACTTGACTGAACATTCACTTCTTTGGTCATAATGATGTGCAGTTGAACAAATAACGTATACATTTGATACCAAGACACTATAAAATAGAATACAAGTTTTATTTTGTAGAACACGGCTGCATGCAACATTAATCATTTCATCCCAGCAGTAATGGTAAATGTTTCTTTTTACTGCTGGCCTTTTAACACTTACAAAAGATTGTGACTCAACTCCTGACTTGAATACTTTGAATTTATTCAAATTTGGATTTTTAAAATTTTTCAGGCACTAGCAAAACATTTAAATCCGTAAATAAAAGCTTGGACAAAATGAATGAACACTGACATATTGTATACTGAAGAAGTTACAGAACTGACACTCAGACAGTTACAACACATGGAATTGAATGAACCAAAATGTAATTATCTTGGGAAAGCTGAGTATCACATGCTTCCAGCTTTAACACTGCAACACTGACAGGAACTGAACACAAGCGGAAAAACATCACATTTGATATCATGGCACGTAAATCCACACTTTATCCTCCCAGCTTTGTCAGAGTGTGTTTACCACGTTCTACAAGTTGATGTCGGATTGAAAGCAGGGACCTACACAACAATGGAAGATTTATGTTTTTAAAAGAAATTAAATCTACAAATATTGAACCGTATCATTTGTTAGGGATTAGGTTCACAAAGTTACATTCAAACTTGAAAGACCTTTCACAATGACACTACGTTTTGAAGCTATTGTAGGAAGGAAAGAAAAACAAAAATGAAGTCGACTGACAGAGAAGACGTTTGATTTTGTGGCAGTTTTTCCATCATGGGGATAAGCCCAATCATTAGACATATGAACCATAAACCAGATCAAAATGTCTAAATTTGGCACTTTAAAAAAAAGGACACACATTATGTATTTGTTTTGTTATTGGCCTTTAAACATGCTCTTGTACCTTTGCTTTGGCATCGCATGCTTTAGAACATTAGAAATAAAATATTTTATGAAAGCACACATTACTTATATATCTGTGTGGTGTTCCCTCATCAGGATTTGGATTAGAACTTCATCAACTGGCAGCAGGGGGAATTAACATGGGGGGAAAAAAACAAAATATATAGTTATAATGAATATGATTTGATGGCATAAATGCTAAGAATGAGTCTAGTTATGATTTATGGAATAAAACACCGGTTCTCAAGCAAAGTCTAAAACAAGACTATTGTAGGTCAAAACTAGGGCTTATCCAGGTCTAAAATAGGGCCACACTATTACTATAATAGTTAAAACACAGGAACTAAGGACCAAAATGTGGATTAAATTGACTGTCTGCAAATATTTGAACTGCAGAATCTCGCGTACCTCTTGAAGGACCTTGCGTATCGTCAATGATACTGTACATGTACCACAGTTTGAGAAACTCAGCACTAAAAACAGCACAGGAGACCTCCGCATCTCTACCTTTGTCAGCACAAAACTAGGACATTTGAAGCCAACTGTTTTCTGAGGCTCAGAAAAGGTGCAGAGAAGATGACCTCGTGAACAGTGCCAATGAAACATGCGTAAATAAAGCTAAATACATCTCCAGGTATGTTTTTGATGAGGGAACAATGTTGTAATATGGCTAAAAGCTCAATTTAGCATAATGTGTGTGATTTAAAGGCAATTTCTGACATTCCCTCCATCTCAGTTTTAAACAACGGCCACTTTCAAATGCGTGACCTTACACAAACTCTTCTCTTCAGCGCTCGTAGCTGCCATTTTGAAAACCACTTTAAACCGCGAGGTGCACTCCAGTCCAGGCAGCAATAACCAGACCACGTGAACGCAGAGTTGAACAGTAACAAGCAAAGTGGTCCTCCGTCATGTAGTAACATATTAAGCCAGTTCTTCAGTAGTTTTTCCTTTTCAAACGGGCCTCAGGCTCTTTCCGCTCATCTGCTGCTGGTCGTACGCAGAGATGAGCTTCTTGATATGGGCCAGTTTGCTGTGCAGGTACTCGCAGCGGATTTTGTCCTGGCTGTAGTTCGGGTTAGACTAAAAAGAAAGAAAGAAAGAAAGAAAGAGAAAGTCAGTAATTTTTCTGATGATGTTTTATAAAAGGTTATTTATTTATGTAATAGGTTGTGTCCATTAGTCTAAAGTTTGATATGGTCAACATTTCACTGTTGAATATCCAAAACAAATCTCTAAAATATTTTTAAATGTTGAAGGTTGTGTCCACAAGTTCAATAAATACATTTTCTACTGTGACTGAATGAAGCCTTTTTTCAGTGATGAAAGAAGTACTCAATTATGTTATTTAAGTAAAAGTACAGCTACAAGAGGCAAAAAAGTAAAAGTATCACATAAAAAATCTACGGTACTTAAGCAAAAGCGTAGAAGTACACGTATTTAACTATTTGGGAACTATTAAAAGAGTCAAATGACAAAATCGTACCTTTTTAATCTTGCGATACTCTTGGACAATTTGATTGTGAACAGTCTGCAAAAATAACAATGATGTATGTATTAATACCTCCACACAAAATACAGTATTACACATGAATCGAATGCGCTACTTGGGTTCTTTATTTCTCACCTTATATTTCTGCGAGTCGTGCTGGAGCTGTTTGAGCTGAGAGTCCAGATCCATGAACTGTCTGGTTACGCAGTCGATGCGAGCGTGCAGGTCTCTGTACTCGCTGTATTCTCTGTTAAAGTCCAGCTTGTAGCTATGCCTCTGCTGCGACGACAAAATGCCAGTGTACTTCCTGAAAGAGAACAGCACAATGACATAAGGAATGTATCGCTTGTTTTTTTAAATACATTTTCTCTTCTTCAACATCAGTTTTAATTATTTTTTAAAAAGGTGCGGTACCTGATTTTGAACCTCTTAAACCGTGAAAAACAGAACTAGTTGGTTTTAAACAGTGTGCAGTGGTCCAAATGTATTTCACTACTTGCTTGAGCTACAACCTGATACAATGCATCTCTCCTGATAAGGTTAATGTATATTGTGCACTGCAGAGCTTAGCATGCTAACGGTAGCATGCTAACAGCGCGCTTCCTGTTTTGCTCTTCCTGTTAAAAGCTCTCTATAATTAGATGCAGACAACACACAGCGGTCTGATTTTGATATGCTTTTACAATATAGCTGTACTCTGGAAAAAACTAATGTTACTTTATTTATTTACATGGGGAAAAATTTGAATCTTTTTATTAAAATGGAATTTAGGTTCAGTCAGATTGTAGTCAAATAAGAGCCGTTTGAGATGACAAAAAAATCTATCATGATCTTAATATTGAATTAGATTTGTTTTGCCTTTCAATATTTTTCTCCTAACAAATACATTTTATCATTGCCTTTGAACACAAAATGTAGATAAGTTGCTCCAAGCGTGAACTCTGCTCCAAACCTCATGCTTTTACTGACAGAGGATTGACTGTGCATTAAAAAGACTAAGCTGATCTTTGGTGATTAGACCAATCACGATTACCATTCAAATTGGATTCGTTAAAAAGATGCGTAGGGCTCAGGGGGTCAATTTGTTCTCGAAACACACGCGCGCACACATGCGCACACACACACACACACCTTAAAGTTTTTGTATGGATTCTGCCTGTACTTTTTTACTTTATTACAAGTCCATAATTGTCATTTTTATTGGAATTAGCTTGAACTTTCTAAGAATAATTGTCAAAGCCCAACAAATGCCCAAGCTAGTGTCACTCAGACTGAAAAAACATGTTCTAAATTAGGTAAGGACAAACTTACCTAAAACATAATCAAACGGGTAAAGTCTGACTTAAGATGTAGAACAGTTGATTTTGATGATAATGAGGTAAAACAATCACTTGTTTTTCTCTTTTTAAGATTAAACTCTAGTTTCTAGTCTCATTTTGATAATACTACATTTAAACTGAGCACTATTTGATGCAACAGGAAACAGAACACACAATAAACAAGTTTTAATGAGTTTAATTAAGGATGTGTCAAATCGGACCAGTGTTCTACATGGGGTAATGACACAGAGCATCCTCCAGACGCCAGCTTTACTCCTACATATGTTTACCAAAGAAAATCTAGGTGGGATTTGAAATGTGATTTTCCTCTGTGCAGAGCTTGTTTCCAGCTTCAGCTTCAAAAAGAGTCCAGCCATTTGTCTGTACTCCAGAAGGTTCAGGGCCAGCTTCAGTTGGAAATGAGACTCATTTTAGTCAGGTTTTTGAGGATAAATAAGCTCTAAATTTAAGAGGTGCTGTTTTAGTCTCGTTTTAATGTGAAATGCCGTACACAGTCAGGTGGTCAACTAAATCTGTAGCAGAGAGCTGGACTGTATGGTCATAAATAGTTTTCAGTAGCCCAATGCTGAGATGCTAAATACTTTTGTGACACTAGAGTATGATAAATGTATTTACCAGCAGTGAACCAGCAGGTAAGGGTATAGTTCCATGACTCTTTTGTTCACTTTATTTTGATTTTGGTTTGGCTAATCCATCTCTGTGGACGTTCTGCACGCTTGTAACATTATCACACTAATACGTATTATAAATGATTTTACTTACGATAAATAGTCCATTGTGTCATACGCTTGTAGTATGTTGGAGTCTAACAGCTTTTCACAAGAATCTGAAGAGAAATCAAATCAACAATATAGACCTCTTAAATGCAATGTCATTAGAATGTTTCAAATTCCAGAATGAATGCGACTGTAGGATAAATGAAGTGAATCGCAACCACCATTTTCAACAATAAACTGGCATCGGGTCTAAATGGTAAGAATTTATAGTATTACAAACCAAAAATATGCAGTGATTTTGAATTTTCAGGGTACAAAGGTTTTTTCAATAGAGAAAATATAATTTTTTGTCCTCAGAATTGTATTTTAGCTTCACAAAAAGTATCGTTTGTGGTCAAGTATGTAACATAGTAGATATCTAATATGAAAAACTACTGTGGGCTCAAAAATTCTGTAAGTATTTGTCAAGTAAAACACAAAAATCAGGTTTCTGCATGAATCAAAAAGTGTCTCCTAAACTCCTTTTAAAGAAAGAAATCATGTCAAATACATGAGTGATATGAGAGCCAAGTTTTAAAACATGTACTATTGCATCTGTGTGGGTTTTATTTGACAAAATCACTTTGATTTGTCACATTTCAAGATTTTCTGAGGCTTAAGAAAGATTCTCAGCTGAAATCACATTATGTTCCACTCTGCCTCCATTCCGGGATTAAGAATGCATTTGTTTACGCTCTTTTCCATAGGCTGAAGAGTAAACCTGTAACTCACCAGTGTAATCTTGAGAAATCTGGTTCGGGTCATCTTCAACTTGTTCTTTGGTTTTCCTCTCTTTGCACCTGTCCTTCTCCTGAACCACAGGAACAGTCAGAACTTTACACTTTACAGAGTCCACTGTGCCACTTCTAAAACCCTCTTACCTTTTCTTTGTGTTTGCTTTTCCTTCGGGCCACTTTGGGTCTGGTCAAATCAGGGACTATGAGAGGCGAGGGGGGTTCATCGCAGTTCCGGTGATTTTCCGGTGCTTCCGATCTCTCCTCTTGGCCTTTTCCGGGCTCTAATCTTTTGTCCATCTCTGATAAAGACTCAAACAGTTTTCTAGGGTCTAAGTGGTTCTTGTTCTCTGTTAGTTTGGTTGGGTCCACTCTGGTTTGAGCTGGTTCGGCTTGCCTGAGCCTGGTCGTGTCCGTTTTGGTGGACAGGTGGGATATCCTGGGTCGTTTGTTCAGCAGAGGGTCGGTGTAGTCTTCGTGCAGAGAGTGTTTTGGGCGGTGGGCTGGAGAGGAGTTGGGCGTGTCCCTTAATGGGCTGACCTGGGCTTCAGGGACAGAGAGGAGGTTCTGTTGAGGCTGGAAAAGTCTCCTGTGGAAAACAAAGAAACAGTAAGTTTAGGTTTAATTAGAGCTGGATGAATAGAACAATGAAAAACACTTTAGCTATCACATATGTGATCAATAATAATAAAACATGAGCAGAAACTAACCACTGACCAGTGTTGGGCAGTTACTGATTACAAAGTAAGGTAGTACTGTTTTCAGATGACTTTTTTTTGGCAAGAAGTGATCATGTTCTGTTATATATTTTGCCATGTGGTTTTGGCCTGTGTTTAACTAAAGTGAGCCCAAAGCCAGTCTTCGGAAGAGGGTTCGCTTCAGACCCCTTAAACGGGCCAATCCACTCAGAGCATGGCTAAAGTTTATTAAGTGGGAAGACTTCCTCAAAAGTAACATCGAAATTAGTAATCTAATTACTTTTGAAACAAAATAATAATTTAGTTTTACAAATGTGGCTTCCATATTGGGATATGTCAAAATACTATTTCTCTGTTATCAGATTTGTCTGAGTCAGACCCCATGTTTGTACACTATCCACATTAAAAGCACTATGTAAGCTGATAACAACAAGGATCATGTGCATTTTAGGGCTGATCTTTCACATTTCATTTCTTATCTGAGGGTGCACGGCGGATCCGCGTTTTACACTGGATGCCCTTCCTGTCACAAACTGCTGGTGGGTGTAAGAAGCGCTCTGACCTGACGAGTATGCGCTTGAGGAGCTGTTGGTCTCCTGAAGTGTAGCCAGGCCAGTCCTTCTGCAGCTCTTTGAACAGACCGTCCTTCAGTACAAAAGCATTGTCTTTGCTGCTCAGCTGGCCCACCTGCACGGGGAAAACATGCACACAGTGAGTTCACCTGAAACGTTCTGAAAAAAAACCCAAAACGTTTCGACTCTCATCCAAGAGTCATTCTCAATCTGCAAATCGAGTCTGGGAACTTTATATCCTCCTCTGTGTAAGCCCTGCCCACAGGGCGGGACCTCCTGATAAAGAAGAGTTTTTGGTTTCACTTGAGACTGCTCTTGTTACCCAACAGCCCTGAGATGGGTTATTTACATCCTGACTTTCACTCCCTCCTCACCGGGTACCTGATTAGCATACAGGCCTGTATCAAGTGAAACCAAAAACTCCCTTTATCAGGAGGTCCCGCCCAGTGGGCAGGGTCTACACAGAGTAGGATATTAAAAAAAAAATTAAGGCTCGATTTGCAGATTGAGAATGACTCTCGGATGAGAGTCGAAACATTTTGAGTCCAGATGACTACAACTGAATTTTTTCTACAATGGAACCCTCCTGGACGAATGAGGGATTGCACAGATTTGATTACTGTAGTGTGGAGTTCAATTCATGTCAAACGTTACGAGTCAGTGCTATACTGACTAAATCAGGGCTTAATTGAAAAGATCATGTCAACAATAATACTTGAATACATTTTATTTCCTTTCTTGCTTTAAGGACTTTGCATAAGCTGATAATATGGCAAAAATCTTATAATATATTGCACAACAGTATTTTTGTACTTTCATAGAAGATTAACTATGTGCCCATTTTTATTTTCACTTCAGGGTTAGCTCTGGTTCAGCTGTACTTTGAAGCTGGATCATTTTATATCAGGGCAGATCTCCATGGCAACATGTCCTGAACTCATTTCCTGCACCAGACCAGTTTAGTCTGTACAACAGGTTCTCTGTTTTCGTTATGACTTAGTTATTTAGGATAGGACCTGTGGTAAATATATATCATAATATTTTACTTCTGTTAAGTTGCAGTTTGTGAAGAAGGAAAAGAAAAAAGTTTTAAATGACAGGAAGTAGTGCTGAGTTTTAAAACGGAATCCTTCTGTGATGTCATCAATGTGCGACTTGCCATTGAAAACACAGACAATTCCCACTTAACAGTTTAAACAATCATTCAACAAAATAAAGGTGTTGAACGATATATTTGGTCAACTAGTTTTAAATGGATTTTGGCTCTTGTTTATAGTCTAGTTGCAGGTAATTGTAGAATTACCTCTACCTATGTCATATCTGCTGCCCATGTCCAACCAGGAAGTACAATTATAAAGTTTACAAAAATAGGCAAAATGTTTAGTCAAATCTGAAATATAATTGTGTTCACTGCGTTTAAGTTCCACAATAAGATAAGAAGACCCTTTGACCCATCAAGAGACCAGAATCCGGCTGCTGTGAGTCGAACAAGCAGCCGAGCAGAGAGTGAGAGTGCAGAGGAGACATGAGGAAATGCAGAAGCGACAGCACATCTACAGTCCGGCCTTACCTGGTTCAGTATGGTCTCCAGCTCGTCCTTGTCCTCTGTCCTGAGCCCGTCCCTCTGCAGCCGGAGCAGCAGTTCTGGTTTCCTGTAGGGTTTGAGGGCCAGCAGGTGGGTGACTCTCTCCCTCAGGGGCCTGCGCTGGACATCACTGCCGCTGTCGTGTTGCTGACCTAACGCGGCCGTGGTCTTCTTCACCTTCGACCTGCTGAGCCCTTTCTTCATGCTGCTGAGGAGGGAGTGGCCCGGCGGTTTGGGCTTGGTTTGGTTGGAATTGGTAGTGGCCGGGGAGCGAACCGTCACCTTCCGCACTAAGGGAGAGAAAAGATGGCTTAGTGTTAAGTAGGTTAAACTAATCATTTAGGTATATTAAGATGTGCATAATGTTCACTTGTTTGACCATTTTATTTAGCTTTTTGTTGGACATGGGGAGCAAATGAGACACATATTTCCCATAAATAACAAAAAGAAAAAACACACAAAAAAAGCTGTCATAAGCACTTTTAAGAAGACATAATTATAGAGCTACTGACATTTTACATCACAGTATTGAGCTAAAACGACTTCATAAAATAGACATGTCCGATGAATTCTGGGTTTAAAACAGTCTGCTCCTTTACAACACGTCGCCATAAACAAATATGAAAACAGTTATTTTAGTAGTCGACTTGTCTTTTTTACTTTTTAAATAAATTATCAAGCAAATAAAGGTTGAAATATGGTGACTGAAGGATTCTAAATAGAGAATATTAACAAATAAAGTGTATTATTAATGAAAATCAGAAATAGTCTTTTATTTTTTGACATTTTGATTTGATAAAGTCACTGTCTTTGTTATAAAAAAGGTATTTCGTGTGTGTTTTACAGTCTGTACAATTCAAGTAACAATTACGATTATCAAAATACTAAAAAAGAAATGGAAGAACAAAGTAGGGGGATTTTCAGAGTGATGAAATCTTGAATGCAGGGGAATAGATGTGCATGAATCACTCAAAATACAACTTATAAAAGAATGATTAGAGAGGAAGTCTTCAAAGTAAACTACAGAAATGCTACGGTTATTTTGTACACAGTATCAAGCTACAAAATCCCATAGAAACAAAAGATCTCAGATTACACATGAATTCACTGACTCAAAACAAGAAGCCGTCTACAACGTCACTGCATCTGCCTCACTCATCTTTAAGCAGCGCATTGAACAATCCTCACAGAACATGTAAGCTTTTTTGCTAAATCGTGTCAAAATTGTGTCCACAAATCTACAAGAAGACGGGTAGACTTCTGATTGTGAGATGCTTTTGACGAAGAACAAAAATAGACTCGTTTACTTGTGCGTTTGTTGGGAGCCACATTTGGGTTACAGAAGTGTCCAACGCAAAAGCTGCTGTGACACTCTGAACCACGAGCTCTGAAGCAGGCTGTTGTGATTTTAGCCGCTTCTTAACCTCACCGATCTCTTAGCACGCAAACAAAGCCCCTGCATGAGTTTCGGTGCAGAGCTGGTGGACGTACATGAGCCTAACATCTGTTTAGGGAAGTGGTTTGATGCGATCCAAAAGTAAACAGTTTACATCATTTCCTGTTAGCTTGCGTTAGCATTACGAGCATAATTGGCCTACATATGGTATTCAGTACTACGGAAAATGCGCCTTACTCAAAATAATGTAATTTTTAACACAAAATAGGAGTAGTTTCTGTTATATTCCCAAGTAGTCTTAAGTTAGTTCGATAAAGAAAAGGTAAAATGTTGTTTCCCAGTACTGATGCTAGTTCAAACCATTGTGTAGTTTCCGTACTAGTTTTGTACAGCATTGTTCACACCAGTCAGCACCAAAGCTGCTATCAACAATGTTGACGCCAACACCACATACAGTACGTACATGGAACATGGTAAAAGTATCGCCCAGTGTCTGGGTCGAACGTTTTGACTGATTACCTTTTTTTGAACCTGAACATGACATAACGTAGTGTTTTGTTTCACTTGTGCGTGTTTGAGAAATCCTGCACATTTAGCCCGACTCCTTCTTTACAACTTTAAACACTCGCCTCTCACTGGTATAAGTCATCTTCTGATAGTAATCCATTAAGCTCCTCCGTGTTTTTAAGGTCCACACACTTTCGCCAAACTCGTTCCAATAATGTCAGAGCACTGCACAGTACAAAGTATGAGTACGATAGCTACCTGTACTTAGCTTCATACAAACTACTTTTCAATGCACCAGAAGATGCCGTCCTAGCGCCCTCTGCTGACGTTTTGTAATAGACACATTTTATGCTAGCTGAGGCTTTATTTACATGAATCTTGCAAGATATAGGACATTCAAATACATTTATAACGCAATCATTTAAAAGAAGCATTACAAATAGTGAAATAATGAAGGAAAAGTCGAAGGAAAGTAGCACCAGCAAGACACCGGCGTTTCTGCGTAAACAAATCACTATGGCAACCGAAGCAAAATAGCTGAAAGTACTATATACTTTGCAGCACAGCACAAGACAAACTTGTCTGGAGGCCAGTCTTATTCCGAGTTGGGTAAACACGAAGATGAGCAGGTTTCTGATGTAGGCATGTCAGGATCTGTCCATTTTACAACAACCAAATGTGGATACAGATGTCACAATATCATGTCCAATAAATCAAATTCAGAAGGAACTGTTTGAGAATTGTGAGGCTTAAGTGGAGTTAAAGAATATTCCACAGTATCGACTTAGCTAACATGCATTTATTAAAAAAACTGGTGCTTTTATTGCCTTTAAAAACATAATTCTAAATGTGAGCAGGGTTACCGCACCACAGACCTGACCTGTAACTTGACCTGAGGGCGTCTCCTGCTTGTCCCCAATCTCCACGGAGAAATGCAGGTGACAGGCACTCCACCAGAAAAGTTACACCGTGCATAGGGTATCAAATTTAGCGTCACGATTATCGTGAGGAGAAATATCGCAATTTTACGATTATTCACGATTATCAGCGAAAATAAAGGAAACATTTTTATTGTATTTTATTATGCTGTAAGACGGAATTTTGTTTTTGTTAAAAATAAAAAATAATGCCCACAAATGGATTAAATAATATAAATGTAAGTTTATTGCCCCTCATTGCAGCTCTTTTAAGTATTACATCATTTATTGGCAAGCTCCCTCTGCTGAGAGCTATAAGCATTAAATACAGTAGTAATATCCAGTACATTTTATAATTTCTGTTGTCCCAGGTCACCCTTGAAGAAGAGTTGTTGTTGTTGTTGTTGTTTTAAACTTAGTTAAATAAAAGTTTATAATAATATATTTTTTTGTTTTCAAGTCTTAAAATACTTAATTATTCACTGAAATGAGCACTATTCACCAGAGGGAGATTTGCCATCATGGTAAAGCTAAAACAACTAGCATGCTAACAGCATGCATCCTGTTTTTTCAGAGAGAATCAACCGCTTTATAATTAGATGCAGACAGCACTCGGTGATCTCATTTTGACCTTAAGAGCTGCTTTTACAATATTTCTGTATTAGTCTGGAGTAAAGCTAATTCTGCAAGTGTGCATTTAGCAACAGAGTCATCATGCTAATAGTGTTGGAGAATGGTTTCCGGGTTTCAGCTTTATTACATAACAGTAAACATTAATGAGCTTTTTACCTTGTTACAACAGTGTTTCCTGATCATTACTTTACTCAAAGTTGTACTTTGAGTGAGTCATAGATGTTTGAGTTAATCCTGTATTGTCCTACAACTGAGGCTCGTGTGCTTAGAAAATTCCTGTTTTAACCTGTAGTTAATTGTGCAATTATTTGACCAAGATCAAGATTCTGAGTGATACATGTAGGGTCCTAAAATATAGATACTTCATAAATAAAAACATAAATGACAATCTGCTGCTTGTTACAGTGAAATGTCATGGCTTATCAGAGCTACAGTTTTGATCAGGAAGTCAATGGATCTGTTTTTATCACTAAGCCATTTTATATCAATATTGCAGCTTACAGTGAAGTAAATTGAAAATTATGATCTACTTATGCTACAGTTTAATACTAAAAACCTGAAAAAAGCATAACGTCTCCTTTAAAAAGCCGCATGTCCCCTTAATGTTTCACAGAGACATACTGTGATTCGAGCAAAGGTTAGTTTGGAGTGTACCCTGGAAGCGTCCCTCTTGCTTGATGACGATGGCCCCCTTGCTCCTGGTCTCCTCCTCGGCCTGGGCCATGCTCTGGATGGCTTTGTCGTACGAGTCCTCTGTGGCGTTCACCGTCATCTTCTTCTGAATCACGCCCAGACAGCACAGCTCCTCTGCAGTTCTGAGGAAGAGCAAACAGGCTGGAGTCACATCATGTCCTCAGAAGACCCTCATGGGATTCATTATGGTTCGTGACTCTTTAGTTATTGCAAACATCACCAGTAAATTTGACTGTTTTAACTGTTTTCAGACCGATGCTAGAAAAGAGGTTTTATGGTAGGTAGATCGAATACTGAAAAGTTGATAATATTGTATGTTGTTTTGAACATTCAAACACGGATTATATGTTTATTAAGTAATTAAGTAATTTGTCTTGTACTTTTTTATTTGTACAGTCCGTTCACTTTTTGCACAATACTTGAACCTCAACCAAGACAAATAACTTACGTTTATTTTAGCACATTTTTGATGCATTGTTAAAATATTGTCTTGAGCTAATCCCTAAAAATACTCTTAATTCAAGAAAAACACAATTCAAATGTACAGACAAAAATAAAATATGAAATTGAAATTTTTTCAAGAAAAGTAAGGCAGCCAAGAAAATAAATTTAAAAGAAAAAAGAAAGGTCAAGGCACATGAAGTCCAAGATATGAGTCCCATTTTGTCCAATTTGTGTAATTTTTTTTCCATTTCCAAGATTCGTCTGAATGTGTTTTTTCCATTGTCCGTGTGCCAGTTATCATGTCGGTCCAGTCCTTAATCGTCAGTGCAGTATCGTCGTCAACATACAGCAATTTATCTCATCTGGTTAAAAGTTTTTTATAAAAAAAGAACAGAAAATACAAATGATGCAATATAAACAATTGGTGAACCTGGTGACTAATTTAATGCAAAAAAAATACTGACTTGTCTACTACAAATGGTGGTGTCCCGAGTTGAAAAATACCTTAAGAGGAGAATGGATTTTATCTCTGTCAATTAAATTACATCTGGAGGTCCATTTATACTGTAGTTTAACCCCCTGCATACGAAATACTTTGGACTTTTATTCAGCTTTTTTCCAGAAGACCTTGCATAATCCACATTGACCCAGTTAGAGTATATGAACTGTCCTCCAAAACAAGATGTCATTCAGAAAATCCATCCCAAATGTGCTCAAATGTGCCTGTAAATGTCTTGATTGAGGTTCAAGTATCGCACAAAACTTCAAAGAACCATGAATATATAACCAGAAAATACCACTTTATTCATTTGTTTGGAAGATTACACTTGAAGTTTCTGTCTCTTTTGAGGTCATTTTTAATAGTTTTAATCAAAAATGAAAATAGATAAAGTAGTATAACTTACTTTTTGCTGCTTTTTGGTTGGTCTGTCTGTCTGTCTGTGATTTATGATTAAAGATATACATCCTTCTTACCTTACGTTGGTCTGCTGGACACATTCAAAGCGCCCATGTGGGTTGTGGCTGGACACATTGTTGAGACTGAAGGTAAAAACCCTGCCTTTGTCCTGGTTGTCCGCAAAGGGGATGGTGATTTTCTGTAAATATCAGACAGATTTTAGCGCTTGTGAGACATTATTTTTCTTTGCAGGCAAGAAAATTGACTGGGGATGGGGGGAAAAAAAGTTACCCCTTTATTGTCACCAAAGCAGATGGTGGGAGCGGAGGCCCAGCCCTGAAAGACAAAACCGTCATTATTCTCAGAGGTCATAGGTTACTGTGTCAATGTATGCACACAACTCGCACAACAGTTTGGAAGCAAGTATAACATGCTTTTGAATATATATTTTTATGTTTGATTGTTCACTCAAAGTTGGAATCATAAAAGGTACTAATACTCTAATCAATGATTTGATCTTGATTTGTTGTTATTGTCCTGGTTCAGTCCTGGTTCAGTCCTGGTTCAGTCCTGGTTCAGTCCTGGTTCAGTCCTGGTTCAGTCCTGGTTCAGTCCTGGTTCAGTCCTGGTTCAGTCCTGGTTCAGTCCTGGTTCTCTGCGTTTAGTTTTTAAGTTTATATCCTAGCGTTCCTAGCGTTCTCGCACATTCACCGCATCAAAATTGGGACTAAACCAGATCTAAACCCAAAACTAAACCTGGACTAGATCGAGACTAAACAAGAAACTAGAACAGAACCAAACCAAGTCCACATCAAGACTAAAATGGGCACAATTTAGGACTAAATAACAAGTGTGAACGCAACCCTAATGGTGATGTGATAGACAGGTATTCATCCTTCACAGAGACCAAAAATCAGGTCCTAAAAGATAAATGTATAAACATTAGATCAATAACAGGGTTTAAAGTTAAGAAATGTGGGTTAATTTAGGTTAAGCTTGTGCAAGTAGTTGGTTAAGGTTAGGTTCCAGGAAACGAATGCGTCATTGTAATGAACCAGCAAAGCATGGAAGCCTAACATAAGACTGTGCAAGTGTGAACACAACAAAGTATAGAAAACTATGGCAGTAATATTGATACTGCAGTAATCAACAACCATATATTTTCCAATACCGTGAAGCCCTCATCCTAAACTAACACAAGAATCTCATACAACTACAGTTAATTGTGAAATATCTTACAGCCCCATTAAGTTCTGAAAGTGTTACAAATATTACTACCCAGTTTGTTTGCATTTTTTAATGTTGCCAGCTGCAACCAACAATTGTGTTAGTAGTAAACTAGACTGCGATTAGTTTTTCGAATACTTGAAACAAGTCAAACATGATTTCTATTGTACAATGGCATTTTCACACAACATTTTTAACTGAATAACGGTTGAAATATGGTGAATGAACAATGAAGGCTCTAGATAGAAAATATTAATGAATTAAGTTGTGTGTTGATAAAAATCACAATTTATTCTGTTTTGGCATTTTGAGTGTCTGCCTTTGTGATAAAAGGTATTGCAATGCTAAATAATCGTAGTCATATTTTGATACTCATATATCGTTATATGGACTATACAAACTCTTTAAGTACACATGAAAATATTTTTTTATTACAAAGACCGTGGCATTATTAAATCAAAATGTCCAAAGTGAATAAACAATTTGTGAGTTTTATCAATAACACACTTTATTCATAAATATTCTCTATCTAGAATTCTTCAGTCATCTTACTCTTATACATTGGGAATTTTAATTTTTTTTTTTTTTTTTTTAACCAAATACAAGGTTGAAATATGACTGAAAGCATCCTGAGAATATTTAAAAATTAAGTGTGTCATTGTTAAAAATCAGAAATTGTTTATTCCGTTTTTTAATCTAAAAATGCCACCGTCTTTGTTATAAAATGTATTTTCATGTATGTTTTAGACGAGTCCCTGTAGTCCAGATAACAATTACTACTTCAATAGTCGACCAGTCCGATTATTCCGATTAATCGTCACAATCCTATTGTGTTGCCAGTTTCTCTCCATTTCATCAAAATAGGAGGTGGAGACTCCCTCTTGGACTTTCCCGTGTGTTTCAACAATATTCATCACACTAACACATCACTGCGCAGGAAACGCAAAGCTCAGTGTTGATGTTGACACTTGCTGATTCATAGATAAGACTAAATGAAACAACTTTTGTCACATTTTCCCTCTGGGTCCATCTGTTACACCGATAAAACGACCACAATCTGCCTCTCGCTTGTATTTTTCTTCACTACGACAGTGATCTGCATGCCTAACACTTTAGCAACTTGGCCAGGGTAGTTTTTGTTCAAATAATCCATGCAGAAGCTATGTTTCCGCGTTGAAACAGATTATGCAACGTTTATGACCATTTTAAAGCTACGGAAGAAAAAGCAAGCGCGCAGATTCGACATTATAAACCCGCAGACCGGAGGCAGTTTCCCTTTTTCAGACGACTGTAAATTGCAGACAGAAATTGATTGATATATCTATTTTTTGTTTCTAATGTTACTTATTTAAATTTTTTATTATTATTATTATTATTATTAATAATAATAATAATAATAATAATTTATTTTACAAAAATATAACTGCATTTTTTATTTTATGTTTTCAACCAAAGTACAACTGCCTTTTAAAACACAAATGTGCCTTCATTGCAGCGAGTTTTGCTTAAAAATCCAGAGTTTAGCATTTATGGTTAGCATTTATGATTAGCATTCATGATTAGCATTAAGGGGCAAACAGGTCTAGCAACTGAAACCAGCGGTGGAAAGTAACGAAGTACAAAAGTAAGCGTACTGTAACTTGAGTGAATTTAGTAGACAGAAAATACTTTTTACTTTTACTTCAGTACATTTTAGAGCAGGTATCTGTACTTTCTACTCCACTAAATTTTAACTGGACCGAAACGGCTTTATCAATAACATTACATTTGACTCTTTATTAATTCTCAAAATCTATGTTAAATAGTTGTACTTGTTTCTTTTAAAATCACATTTTAATATTCAATTTAATATTTTTACTAAAAGTTATCTTTTAAATTTTTTCTTAAATAATACTGGTACTTACGGGGTTTTTTTCGCTCCTGTATCAGTACTTTTACTTCAGTAACAAACTTGAGTACCACTAATTTTGTGTCTTTGTCAATAAATTTGAAGGGAAAAAAAGACAAATCATATTTTGTTTTTAAATATTGCTTAGTTTTGGTGATTAGGGTGGTAACAGTTGCAGGTTTCTCGTGTTTGACTTAAATACATTGTAAAGTTTGGTATTGCTAGTTTCAAATCCCCCTAAAAAGAGCAGAGCAGCGTCATTTCGTCCCAGAAATGTAATAAATTATTATCTATTTCATGTCTCGTTTAACTTCGTGTGTCCTGAAACCGCAGCGTGAAACTGCTGGTGTTGACTGTCGTTGCCTCCGGGCTGCAGCTTCGCCTTACGCGCAAGATCAGTGCCCAAAAAAACGCCAAAAACGCATCAACAAGTCACGTTTTAAGTGTAGTTTCAAGAACGCACGAACAATAAGCAGAAAACGATCGGGTACAGCAGAGTTTATTGAGGAAAATCGCCTACCTTGCCACGCTGGAAACCCTCAATAGCTCTTGCCGCGCTGTCAGTGAGTTTGACGTGGAAAACGGACACATTGGCGTCGGATTTGGCGCAGGACAGTCCGTAACTCTGGTTCTCCTCAAGCACCGACATCCCCGCGGCAGATCGTAGCGGTACCAGCGCGGTTCTGCGGCGGAGAGACCCGAGAGACCCGAGACAAGCGCCCAAACATAAGGCGAGAGGGATAGAGAAGAGAAGGGAAGGAGGAGGAGGAGGTTGGTGCTCTCTCCGCCGCGCGTAATTCTGGAGTAGAGCGCATTAGCAGGGGTGCCAGGTGTAAAGGGAGAAACTAAGGGATCAGGCAGCGTGTGCAGGGTTTTCAGCACCATTTTCATCATTTTCTATTTTGTATCGTTATTTTTTGTGTATTTTAGGTATTTATATAATTTCTTTAATACAACATACCATGAGAAAATGTTTATGTCATGCTTTTCGTGTTCGCTGCAGCGAACACTCTCTTCCTCTTTCAACGTTTTGTTTTTTTGGTCAGTTGTTCTCTCAATTTATAAGCTTTCACCTGGAAATTAGAATATTGTCCAATCTGCACCTAATAATGTTTTATTATTTCATTTTATCAACTTGCATGCATAGATTCAGTTAGGACATTGTAATTTTTAAGGTCGTTAACTCAAAATAGGTGTTTACAATCTTGTACTTTTGATTATTTTTTAATTTTTTATAATAATTTATCAATACATTTATTTTCATATTCTATCAACATTTAAGATTTGCAAAAACACACACGACTGATTTCCAACTTATAAAATTAACGTTAATAAATCATGCATTGTATTTTATGAGAACATTTTTGTTATTATTTATTTTCATTTTAAATAGCGTTTATTGTCCACTCTGTTAGGATGCACGTTATTCTTTGGAAAATCTCCACCTGTTTCGCAGATCATCCAATTCTAAAGTGGATTTGGCAACTAGAAGAAAGCCACATTACGTCATGACGGCAAGTGCCAGCGCGGACCTGATTGGCTGAGAGACGTAAATAAACCCTTACGCATGGTTTACGTAAGTACTTCCACTTTCAATGCCAGTGTTTTGTCTTGTGAATAATGAAGGGAATCTCTGGATCTGAAGAGTGCTTCTCTGATTTTTTCATCTACATTTTTGTTCATCCACAGTTACAGGGGTTTGTCTGCTCTCACGCATTGGTATTACATTACAACAACCTTGGATTGGACACATAATAGGCTGTACAAAGGGGATTACATTTCTATTATTTTCCCTGAAAACTCTGTGACATGAAAAAAAGAGTCCTTCATTCATGCAGAAGTTCTAATTGTCTTTTTTCGCCAAATGAAAATAATACAGTCTATAAACTATATTAACCCTGAGCATCCAGAGCTTTAACCCTGTGCGTCCAGAGCCTTAACCCTGTGCGTCCAGAGCCTTAAACCAACATGTCCAGAGTCTTAACCGTGTGCGTCCAGAGCCTTAAAACTGTGCGTCCAGAGTCTTAACCCTGTGCGTCCAGAGCCTTAACCCTGTGCGTCCAGAGCCTTAACCCTGTGTGTCCAGAGTCTTAACCCTGTGCGTCCAGAGCCTTAGCCCTGTGCGTCCAGAGCCTTAAACCTGTGCGTCCAGAGCCTTAAACCTGTGCGTCCAGAGTCCAGAGCCTTAAACCTGTGCGTCCAGAGTCTTAACCCTGTGCGTCCAGAGCCTTAACCCTGCATGTCTAGAGTCTTAACCCTGCATGTCCAGAGTCTTAACCCTGTGTGTCCAGAGCCTTAACCCTGCATGTCCAGAGCCTTAACCCTGCATGTCCAGAGCCTTAGCCCTGTGCGTCCAGAGCCTTAACCCTACATGTCCAGAGTCTTAAACCTGTGTCCAGAGCCTTAACCCTACATGTCCAGAGTCTTAAACCTGTGTCCAGAGCCTTAACCCTACATGTCCAGAGTCTTAATCAGAATCAGAAAGAGTTTTCTGATTCTGATTAAACCTGTGTCCAGAGACTTAACCCTGCATGTCCAGAGTCTTAACCCTGCGTGTCCAGAGCCTTGAACCTGCATGTCCAGAGTCTTAACCCTGCGTGTCCAGAGCCTTGAACCTGCATGTCCAGAGTCTTAACCCTGTGTGTCCAGAGCCTTGAACCTGCGTGTCCAGAGTCTTAAACCTGTGTCCAGAGCCTTAGCCCTGTGTGTCCAGAGCCTTAACCCTGTGTGTCCAGAGCCTTAACCCTGTGTGTCCAGAGCCTTTTACCTGCAGAGGCTGAACTTCCTCTGATTCATGACTGGTGCAAGTGCTTGGTTTTAGGTAGTGACCATTCAGATCAGAGAGAGGACGCATCGGTTTAAATACACTGGGTTTTGACATTTTTTTGTACACTATTAATTAAAGTTCAACTGAGATTTGTAATCTCTTTTTCCGAAAAGTCCTGGCTCCGGAGGGAACATGTTGTTACAAGTAGGAGAAACCAGAGCCCCTGGAGGAACCAGGTGAGGACATTAACCGCCCACTGAAAGTGGATACTCAAATGAGAGACTCATGTAAGCCTCTTTCTGCTTTCTGATTGGATAATCATTTTCAGAACCAAAAGACCAAATTATATTATCAACATCATATCCAATGTTTTTGTAATTAAGAATAATTGAATTTGTTGCTGTCAATGTGCACATTTCTTAAAATAATATCAAAACTCAAAGATGATCAAAAGATGTTCCGGGGATGATCAGAGAGCTGTCTGAGGTCAGTAATATCTGCACAAACGTAAATCACTTTGCATCCTGTATATATGATGTACAGCATAGTTTTGCTTATGGGCACATAGTAAAACTATGATCAAAAAACATCTTTTTCTATTGTTTAGTATCTTTAAGTTGGACCCCACATACTAAATTTACCCCAAGTAATAAACTAGAACGAAGAGTATTATTTTACATTTTGTTCTTTCTAAACTGCTAAAATATCAAAAACGACTTTATTACATTGATGCCTTTTTGCATTTCACTATTGCACATTGATTTAGCATAATATGTCACGTTTAAGAGAAAGTGTGTAGGTTTTTGTTAAGGAGAGTCTGAGGTTTATAAATTGTACACGTTTTTGCCTGTGTAAATGTCATATTGATGAAGTCCCTCCTGTGTGGTATTTGAATGCAGAGAGGAGCCTGTAAGTCCTGACCAGTTCAAAGCGTACTTCTATCACGCTGCCCTCTTTGTAGAACGCAGCCTGCAGTTTGTGACATTTAGAAGTCCAAAGACATTACCATAAACAGGCAGAAAGCCCTGACCATTTGAGACATGAGTTAGACACCCAAACCAGCCAGTTTCTCCAGAGCCATGGGGGACCTGTCAGACCGCTACCCCCTGGTTAGTGCAGCGACCTCGGGTAAACTGCGCCTGGTTGGCCTGCTGGTGGAGGGAGGGGCGGACGTGAGCGGGTCTGACCTGAGAGGAGACACAGCGCTGGTGGCTGCGTGTAAGAGTCGACGCCGTGGTGATGATGTGGATGATACAGCGACCGAAGTGCTCACGGTCATCAACTGCCTGTCACAAAACAATGTAAGTGTATTATTGTGAGGTTTTTTTGTTTCATTCCTTCACAGTGTGACATCATGATGTGGTAATCCAGGGACCACCTTCATGCTGACTCATACTGATCATTTCATCAAATAATTTCTCTTCACTAAGGTATTTTGAAGCGGCTTGCAGTTTTGTTTTTATTCTCATTTAAAATAAATACATTTTCCACTCATTAGTACAAAAGTGGGGCATGATTTTTTTAAACTTTATTCTTGTACTTGCTTTCCATACTTAAACTGTGAATATGAAATATCTACTCTAATCAGGTACAACTACAGCCAGCCTACAATAGGATTTTGATAGTGAATTACAGAGCTGTTAGGATACAAAAATTTGCTTAAAGTAAAACTATAAACAGCTATTATCAGGAGGCTCCGCCCGGCGGGCAGGGCTTAGGATAAGTATTAGACTTCCCAGACTCCCGGACCACAGATTGAGAATGACTCTTGGGTGAGAGTCGAAACGTCTTGTTTTTCTAAAACAGAGTCCAGATGATGCAACTGAATCTTTTTCTACAATGGAACACTCCTGGACGAATGAGGGATTCCACCAACTAATATCTACTTAGAGTACCTTACAATGAATAAAGAATAAAACAACCTAAGTGACATCCAACTTCAATATATAGTGAGATATAACTTCTATTGGCAGTACAATTGTTTAACACCGTGGATGTAATCCCTCATTCGTCCAGGAGTGGTCCATCCATGTTAGAAATGCTTTCAAAGCTAGTCAACTGCACTAACCCTTTTCAACTGAACTTCCAGCCGGATGTCATTCTCAATCTGATGGAAATGGTTTGAGCGGCAACATTTACGCTCTCCTGAGCTTAAATTAGTCCCGCCTAAAGGGAGGTTATTAGTAGCAGCTGTAGTGTCCAGCCTCCTGAGGGCCGGAGTGGACCCGACCGTACAGGACTAGTGTAGGCCTCAGCGCTGGTGTATACTGTCAAAGCACAGCATCCACCCATACTCAAGGTCAGCCTCAGGTGACGGGTGTAGAAGACAAAAAAGACATTCATTCATTTTCATTTTGGCATTAGACACATTAAAAGTCAAGTTAAAACACAACTCTGTGCTTTCCTGATCATATGCATACATATACTGTACAAAGATACTGAGATGTCAATCATCCCACATCAGCAAAAGGTAAGAAAATATATTCCTCTAAATAAATGATAATGCTGGGGAATAAAAAGACTTTGGGCAGAATGTAGCCTATAGAAAACACAAAGCAACACAATCTGAAAAGCTTTCTTTGGTCTGAATAAAGCATGACTCACAGATTGGAATTAGCTTTATTCATGACAAAATAAATGGACTAGATCAGCGTTTCTCAAACTGTGATACATGTACCACTGGTTTTATGTGGGGTTCTTTAGGTGGTACGTGGACACCTCTTCAGTTCTTGTGTTTTTTGTCATTTTTAGTACTGTTCTTTCTATATTTTTGCTCTTCCTTGGGTAATTTCTTAGGTAAAACTACAATGGCAATGGTGTACTCCTAATTAGGACCTGGTTTAGCCCCAATTTAGCCCTCAAATAGTCCTGTTATAGACCTGATTTAGATCTGGTGGTACTCAGAAAGACAAATCTTATTGTTGGTGTAAAAAGAACCATTGAACTCGATGATTTGCGCAATAAGGAGTCATGTTTAGGTGGCTGCTGGAAATGTTATATGTGATCGACTCGTAAATGTGATTTCAAAAGTTATAATGAAACAATTCAAAAGCCATTAGATGAAATTCAAGCATTTCATCCGTTGTGGTAATTCCTTTTTCCTTCTAATCATCAATATATGGATTCATATAGTATAGTAGTATTCAGAGTAACACTTTCGCAGCACTCATCATAAACACATTTACACATTTACACAAAAATGAAAGCATCGTGAGTAACTAAAACAGGACTACATTTAAAAACGAAGACAAACAAAGGATTCTTGCTCCTTGTTTATAAAATAGAGCTAAAACCCTTCAATGAAACCAGCTCAGAAAGTTTCAATACAGTTTTCAAATTTTTCTAAGCTGTGGGAGCAGCTTAACCCGAACGCTCGCTTTCCCAAATCTGGTCCGAGCTTGGGGGGGACAAACGCTTAGGGAACAGTGATGGGTAAGTAGACCACAAGCTGATTGAAGGCATTTTTCAGTTGCAATAACATAAAGAACCTAAGGTAAAAAGGTCGCAGACACCAGACGTTTGGGGACTGAAGCAAGATCATATAAAACTAGCTTTATCTTGCATTTTTCAAACCAAATCTTGCAAATGAGCCTTAAAAGAAAGTTCTTGGTCTAGTATAATCATCTCTTGTCCAAAATGCTGCTGCTCGGCTTTTATCTGGCACTAAAAAACAAGAGCACGTCGACCCACATTTAAAATCTTTGCACTGGCTCCTAGTTTCTTTTCGCATTGATTTTATTTGTTTTTTAAATCTCTGCACGACCTTGCCTCTCAATATCTGTCTGATATTGTCCCAAAAACAAAGAGGCCGATCTCTGGAATGAAATGCACCGAATTGAGTCACTTTCTTGAACATTTTCGCTCTGGCTTTTGAACACAATTTGAAATGTTGACTTTGACTGTTGAATGTTGACTCATTTATTTATATGTGTGTCTTATTTGTTCTGTTGTTTTACATCGTCTTGTGCTCATTTGTGCATGTGCTCAGCAACTTTAAAGTGCTCAAGAAAATCATCCCATAGAGACTGGACAGAATGTTATAAAAATTTGCTTGTACCCGTTTGAATTTCCGTTTATTTTTATGTCATAGGTGGTCTCAGAGGCCTGCAGAGCTGTGAGCCGAGAGATCATCATCATCTCCACGGACACGGTGACAAACGGAGCCAACTTGAGTGAAGAAGTGACCGAGGATTTCCTCAACTACCCCCCTATCCCCCGACCCGTCTGACATCATCCTCAAAACAAGAGCACCCAACTCCACCGGAGGCAGGAAATGTCTTTAACTTCAGAGGAGCGGGTCAGTACTCTGTGTTGTGTCCATATACGAGAAGATTCACCGGCCGGAGGTATTCACACAGACGGAGAAGAATGTGGAACAGTCTGTGCTCGTTCGTTGGGTGAAATACAATAGCTGATGATCATAAATTGGGACAAATTGTTCCCTCTTCACTCAAAACATTCTAAAAGCCTTTCCGGTTTCCTGGTAATATTCAGAGTACGGAAGAGTGGCTATTTTTGTATGGACACCAAAAATTTGATCTGATTTCTGGAGTTGTATGAGATTATTGTAATGCCATGTAATCCGTTACATCCGCTGTGAGTTATCTGATTTCTTTCTGATTCTTCTCACCTGCAGGTTTTGACTAGGAACATTATTAATTACAAAAAAACTGTAAAATAATGACACAAATTTAGAGAATATGTTCACGTTATTATAGAATACAACAATTACTGTAAAAATCTACTGATGATCAGATTTCTCTCGCGCCCAAAATCAGACCTAATTATTGGATTAGTATTTTAGTTCTGGTTTTGCAAATGTGCAGTGTTAGACAGAGGACTGCAAAAATGAAATGTAGTCAAATGAAAAAAAGGCCATTGTAATGATTACTCAACCAGCCTAAGCGTAAAAAGGTATAAAATACTATATACCACTATAAATGTTAGATAAAATGTGACTATATTTTTAGTATTAAGGCCTTTAGACAGAGTCAGAACCTTAATAAAATGGTAGGTCAATTTACTTCTAAGTACATTTTACCCAATACTTCTCATCTCATCAGAGTAAGCTTGAGAATTTAGTTGGAGCTGTTGTTTATTCATAGCTTTTTATTATAGCATATTGTTTTAATGATTTCTATTGTCATTTATTATTTACTTTGTCTGTTGTAATATTTACAATCAGTGTGTACATTTACATCACCAGTAAAAATGCAAAAACTATAAGATTATCTAATAAATAGATCAGATTTTTGGTGTGTGTTTACATGAGAAATCTGATAATAGTTAATCAGTGGATTTTTAGAGTAGAGTTGTTCTATTAAGAACATTTTAAAATAACTCAATCTTCCATCTTTATCATTTTCCGTCTTTGCCATATTAGTTTTGCATATTTTGTCTTTGTCAAACCTGCACAGATGTGACAAATTAGAACGCAATCAGATTACCCACATGCGACGTTAGTGGCTACATTCACATGCACACCAGAATCTGATTATTATCGGATTTCTGGACCTTTAAGATTATTTAAATGACATGCGCATGGCAAAATCTGAGTAATCAGAGGTACTGTGATCAGAAAGAAATGTGATAATAATCAGATTTTCAGTGTTCATGTAACCGCAGCCACTGTTTAAATGACATTTCAATATTCTGATAACTCCAGAAATCAGATAACGATAACATTTTTAGTGCGCATGTTAACATTTGCAGTGTTTCTTCATTTCCATGTTATATTTTGATAGCTCTGCTTACATATATTTGTATAACCACATTAGGGTATTCATATTTTCCCTTCCATCTTCATTTCTTCCAGCAGGCGGCAGAAGAGCTCACATCCACAGGCAGAGTGGGCTTTCTGAACCATGGCTGGCTATTCCGGACCTGACCCGACTCCTCCAAACTCAAAAGAGGCACATAACGCAGAGATGACTACCCCAGCACGGAGGAACATGATCCAGGCTTCCCCTCCCCGGCCCATGATCCACCCCTTCTCCAGTAAGTTATTCTGTGTTGTAGTACTGTGTGACTTCTGTCTGTGAAAGGTCCCGTACAAATAAAATGTACTTACTTGTGAAATCTGACTTGGGTTCAGAAGCTGTGTTAAAAAATGCCACACAGCTGTCTAAAAAAGGGTCTGAAAATGTACTACATTGATGATTTAAGATCAATGGAAATGTTATGTTCACAATGCCATTAATATCACAACAATGGAGTCATTTATGATTCATTTTTTCACCTTGTCAGCAAATGTGTATAACATTTATAACAACTCAGCATGTTATAGATTTTTTGGCCCGTAGACTTTAGACAGGACAGTTTCACTCTCAGTCCCGAAGGTCATAAATATTTTATAAAAAATACTTTTCCTCAAGTCCATAACTTGTTCATACTGTACATGCATCTGTTTTATGAGAGGATTTTTATACAGAACCCTTTTCTATGTTTTATCTCATAAAAATGTCTGAAACCTGTGCAAAGAAATTCCAATCATTTTCAGAAAGACTTTCAGATTGAATCAAACTCAAACACCTTCAAGAACAGTTGTAAAAAAAATTAAAAATAAAAATCTCAAGAGGCAAGAGAAGACACACAATCATGGCAAAAGGAGTGAATTCATTTTATTTGTTTTAATATGTATCTACAACAAGGGGGACACAGGCAAAAACGACTGACAACTTGATCAACTTAAAACAACAAAAAATAAAAACAAAACATTTATCATTGATGCAGTTTTCCCACCTTTTTCTGATAACATTTTTGTCTAAAGAAACTTTACAATATAAAGAAACATACGAAGAAGGAACCTCTTATTTTTACTACACGAGACATTTAGGATCTACCCTAACATGATACAAATCAACTCCCTGTGGACAGACTCCCTCAATACTGCTGTCTCCAAGAGGAACGCAGAGGAAATCCACCAAAAATATTCATTCCTCCAAATCCCTCTGCACCTGCGTACTCCTGAATGTTACAGTAATTTACATCAGCACGATAGAAATACAGAAGTGACCCAAAGTAACGGCTTTACAGGACAAAAGACTGCGTTTGTACAACTGTTTCAGAGGGCGGGGGAGGAATCGCCTGGTTTAAAACTGTTGTAAGGTTGGGTACACCTAAAACAATGAACAAAATGTTATTATTATTGGGTGTGAGTCTAATCTCTTCTTCTAAACCTCAACTCCTCGATCACTCGGCTGTCAATCACAAACACTTGGAGGAGGTAAGTGAAAAGAAATGGGCGCACCCTGACGAAAAAGGACATTTCCTCATAGGAGAATATGGATCCTATAGTTTGAAATATTGAAAATGCAGCGCTTACTTACTGCATGGTTAAGTTAGTAGTTTAGACTGTTGTACACCGGCTCACGTTGGCAAATGCGAGTTGCGTTTCTTATTTACTGAAAATCCATCATGTTTTACTAGAAAGTAGGGCTGTACAATTGATTGAAAATGTTATTACAATTGATTAACTACAGTTCAGAATTATAGTGATGCCGTGCGCTCGTTCTGCCCCTCAAAACCTGAAGCAAAGCCTCTTTTCTATTTTACATTGGCTTTTAAACAGTATCACAAAACATTACAAAGAAATTATAATCAGGTCTAAACTTCCTCTACAGGTTAATTTTTACAGTAAAGGTGTAGTTGTTTGAAATAATTGTGATTTCAACAATGAGCCAAATAATCATGATTACGATTTTGCCATATTTGAGCAGTAGAACGTTCCATATAGTCTGCACAACATGTTTGAGAACCACGCTGCTGAGCAAATGAACTAAAAAAATCTAATCATAAGAACAAAATCCTGGACAACTTGGAGAACGTTCCTCCCCTGCCCTGCTCTGTCTGAGAAAGTGAAATAGCATATTATTGATCTGCTCCATTCTTTCATTAATATTAGACACTCATCTCTGAACAAATACAGCTGTCCGAATCAGCATGACCGACTGTTAGTTTGTGTTTATCAAAACATGTCAATGATATCAAAATGCATTTTACAGTATTTACAAAATCAACAGATGGAGAGTTGTACAAAAATAAGCAAGGAGAAAAGGAGGTGGCGTTGTGGGAGTGGCTATGAGAAAAAAGAGGCCAATCACCAGCGAAACGACGACATGAATTGGCCAATCAGAGAGCAGCTGCCAAGAGTCCTTGCGCTTCAAGATGGCCGACCGCTCGTATAAGAAAGGCATACATCACAGTGTGTTGAGTAACAAACTAGTGGTCAGCAGACACGGGAGTCCGACGTGGATGCAGCATGAACGGGGAATTAAAACAAAATTAAAAATGCACGTTAATATAGGAGCACCTCAGGGATCAGTGATGGGACCTTTGAAAATGGCAGTATTGACAGAGAAATCAGGACAGATGTGCATATTTACACAATTGCTACTAGTTCTGCAGTTAACAAAAAAGGATTAACACTTTTGAAATGAATAATAATAATAATAATAAAAAAAACAACAAAGTAATAAATAGCTGTGCATTTTTACTGCGTAGAAGCTACCGAAGCAGGGGCAGCCTCTCTTCTGTGTTGTTAAAAATGTCTGTAGTTTAAAATGAAAAAGTAGAAAAGTGAAAGAGGGCAATGTGGGAGTACCATGGTGGTGAAATGCTGTGCATGTGCTAGCCTGGTCAGCTAATCAGGCTGTTGGCATTATATTGAAATCAACAGAATGCTGACTTAAGGGGTTTAAATGAATAGTACCAAATCTTCTTAACTCTATCCCTTAAGAAAGCAAATTTGTCTGAATTAAGGTAGTAGAGAACTATCTTTCTTCTCACCATCCAATTAGAAAATCAAAGTACATACCATTTTAGTTTTAACATTTTAGCAAATTTCACAGAAAATGTACGGCTGGCCAAGCTAGCGCATTGCGGTCTTCTTCTTGTTGTGAGTGATGTGCCTTTACAGAAAAATGAAAACAAATTAGAAACTAAATTTTAAAATGATCATACAATATAATTAATAACAATAATAAAAATAGCAATGATACATTACATACACAAAATGAAAAAACGAAAACAATTTCACGGATTATCACAACACCTGCTAAAATGTACACAGAACGCAAGAACGTAGAGCTCTTCCCGTCCGACCAGAATCCACTGGGAACCAACATTTTTTTAAGTTTTGAGATTCCAGAGGGCGGCTTTATCCAGTCTCCTATTTCGCCCCTCTCCTCTCACTGCCCCAATAGCAGGTCAACTAACCCAGGGCGAGAGTCCGGCAGTATATTCCTTATGCCACCCTGGGTTTGCTTTTCATCCAAGCCGGCGGCCGTTTTGAGAGTCCTTTCATGCGGAGGGTCTGTCCCGGAGGAGGGCTTCTTCTGCTAGGCCATAGAGGTCCCAAGTGACGAGAGGAAGAGGGGCGGGCAACGGAAGGGCCGAATCCCAGGCGAGTGAGGCGTGTGTGGGTGAAGAAGGGGAGGTTGTGGCGGTCCAATTCCGGGCAAAAAAAAGAAAAGAAAAAAAAACGGGTGCCAAGGTACAAAAATGTGGAGAAAAAAAATAATAATAGGGATGGAAATTAAATCACACACTCATGGTCATGTTGGGTGAATACTGTAAAGACAGAAAGGGAGGGAGAGGAGAGAATTGTAAGTGATGTGGCACTGGCAAGATTTAGACACCAGAGGGCACTCTAAGACCACTCAAGTAATCAGTACTGGATTTATAGTTGAACAAATTAAATTTCTTCTCCAGCTTTATCTGCAATGTAATGTTTTATTTTATTATTCACATTTATTAAATATTTATATACAAGAGGTTGGGCAAGTAGTTTATATATAGTTTTTATTTTTATTTTGTAAATACAACTACGCAAAGCACTCTCAATAGGAATGACATAATACAAAGGTGAGTGTGTGTCCTTTGTTGTGCATATTATAATAACGATGCACTGAGGGCTGTCTGCCTTTAGTCCTTTAGTAAAAATTGTTTGTGTTGTGATTTTAATGTATTTTTTATACCTGTAAAGCACTTTGAATTGCATTTTATACATTTTGTGCTCGACAAATTCATTTGGAATGATTGCCATTGATTCAATTAATCGGCCGATGTGATTTACTCAACCAACATTTGTTTTAGTTGATGCATCATTTCATTTAGATTATAAAGATTTATATTCCAAACAGCAGAAAGGGTTTAAGAGTTTAAGAGAGTTTAATCAGGCTTTTACTTCTAAACACACGGTTTCTTAGTATTTTTTTTTTATATGACATAACAGTGAATATCAGCAATATGGGGTATAATAATAATAGTAATAGTAATAAGACAACTATCTGACCATTTTTAAATCGCAACATATGAGCTCATAGAATAGAACATCAACAATAACTCTTTTAAAAGCTGCTTGCTTTTAAAGAGGAGTCACTTACACTTTCACTTTGGAATGGGTTCAAGAAGTTCCCGCCCATCTCGCCATCGTCCCGCGGCGTCCCTGGAGGGTTGTTCATGCCCCCCATGTTGTTAGGAGAACTCTGGAGAGGAAGAAAGAAGAGAGACGCCGGCTAATTAGACCGGTTCACATGCCGTTCAATAGTTGTTCAAATGTTTTACTTACCTTTGGCAACCCGTCCATGTCCCCAGACCCTGTGGAGATCAAGTACAGAAGTTTATCTACAAGTAATGCAATCATGATCATGAAAATGGTTTGTAATGATTGATACCTAGTGATCCGTTCATATGATGAGGCTCCATGGATCCCATAGCTCCCATTGGCCCATCAGGTCCTGGCCCCATCGGGAACTGTGGGGAAGCCTTATTTCTGCTGTAAAGTCTTTTAAATGGCAGTTGGAACACATTATGAATTCTTGTAGGCCAGTTTGTGTATTTTTATTTCCTCAACAAAAACATGAATGTCAATGATCCAATCAAGGCTTACGTTCGGTCTGTTGCCTCCAGGACCAATGGGGTTCATCATTGTGTAGATGTTTTCACTGGAGTTTGTAGAATCTGGAGAAATGACACAGATCAGAGCGCAAACCTTAGTTAGACAATACTGACATGAATTATATCTATAGCAGATGATAGGACTTCAGGGATACATTGTTTGTATTGTTATTGGCCTTTAAACAAGCTCTTGAGTAGTTCTGCTTTGGCAAAAGCATACATTGCTTTTATATCTGTGAGGTGATCCCTCATCAGGAGCTGAGTTAGAGGTAATTACAAAGGGGAGCTAAATAAAGCTAGTTTGCCCCAAATCTGCTGATGCAGGCATGCAGCGATTTGACAGCAGAGATGCTCAGAACGACTCTGACAATGATTTATGGACTTAAAAACAGCAGAAGATCGCAAATCTCCACCTATGATGTCACAAAACTGGAAAATTTGGGGAATTTGGAGTTCATCAAACAAGCGAAGCAGGATTCATCAAACAAGCGTGAATGAAGCTCCATACACCTCCAGATATATTTTTGATGAGGGAACAATATTTTATTTCTATCTGAGAACTACAAGGGATCTTTTAGTTTGTAGTGGTAAAACTAGAGGGGACATGAGAGGTAACGCACCACCTGGGCTGGGCATGATGGGAGTTCCTGGTGGACCGCCGCCCCCTGGAGGACCCTGAGGAGCAGACACACAGAATCCTCAGCACATGCACTGGTTTTAGAGGAGTATTCTGAGAAGCTGCAGAAGCTCGCACTCACCACGTAGTTCCCTGGAGATGAGGACGAGTATGCTATCTGTAAGAACAAAGGAACAGTTTAAACACCACCCACATGTGAGGCCGTTGACAAGCAGACACAGAAAAACAGTTGGACTTACAGAGTTGGCATTAGGTCCTGGGCCAGGCCAAGGCCCTCTGCCTCCGGGGCCCCTGAAGTGACAAAGATAAAGAAATAAGCAAAAGCAATGTGTAAGAAGTTCAAACACAACAACAATGGATTATTTGTACTTACATGTTCATGCCAGGCATCGGTCCCCCCATGGAGTTTGGAGGTGGCCTCATGCCTCCATAGTTCTGAAACGGGACAATTCTAATTATTCACAGTCTAATTATGAATGTGTGAGTGCATATTATGAGTCAGTTTAAATAACTGATCATCTGCACAGTGGGACGTCGTACCTGTGGGCCCATGGCCATCCCTCTGGGAGGGTTCATCCTCATGGGGCCTCCCATGTTAGGATGTCCTGTAGGAGCAGAGCACAAAGCATAAACACCAGGCTAAACCTGACTCAAGTTTAATGAACTCAGGACTTGGAGCTGAGCAGACAAAGCTAGGTCCTAATTCCATTAGTCCTAACCCTGTGGTTTCCAAATCTTAATCTGTATTAATCTCCATGAAGTACCTCTCTGCATGGAGTGTAATTTGGGGTTTTCACATTTACCCACTACGGTGGCGTCTGGAGTGAGTTTTAGTGCTGTATCCAGTATCACAGAATGTCTGACAGTAACTGATCTGCCACACATTCAGCACAAGAGGATCTTACACATCCCCATTACCTTGTGGTCTTGTCGGGTCCAAACTGTTTGGCAGGAGAGGCTGAGATCCAGGGATTCCCCCAGGAGGCTGGGAACACATGGACAGGCAGTTATTGTACAAGTCCTGGTAACACGTCACATAATGAGTAGACATCTCCAAAAAATACCTGATTTGGCATTCTGAGCGCGGGGCGTGGTCCACCCGGATACCTCGGCGACATGAACGGCTGCAGAGAGAAAGAGACAGAAGATTAAGAAGAGCAAGCAGGAGGAAGAGGGGCACCAGGAGAAAACATGTTCATTATTCATAAGTCCAGAGCACTCAGACGGAGGCAGAACCGAGGACACATGGATGAACACGGTGAGCTGAGGATGGAGATGAAAACTATCTGTGCCAAGCCAAGTCCGAGAGCAGAGACTTCAACACGCTGCATTGTGCTACGACAAACAACAGAGCATGTGTGCGTTTGATGTGGACGCCTGCTCTTAACTGCGGTGTAAGTCGACTCGGCTTGCGGTCTGCCTGCCGTAGTTAAGACACCTCCGGCCAAACAAAACCCTTTCACAAAAGTAGAGTCCGCTCGCTCGCACTCAACACTGAAACGGGAGACCGCAAAAATGGAGGAGTCGTGCCGGACCACAGTTAATGGGTGAAAGAGGGCTTGCTTTACCCCGGCAGTGACATCTTTAGCTACTGTTGTGGACAAGTGGTGAAACGCAGCCGGGCTTGTTTTGGAAAAGGCCTGAATACATTACATGTGTTTGAGGAGAGCGGGGAACAGTAACCCAAAACTACGGCCCGCGTGTTGACAGGGGGTGGCCACAAAGCAAGACCAGCACTGGTCCCACCCAGAACTTTCAGCAAAATAAAACCTACACTTTTAGAAATCAAAGACATTTGTATATTGTGTATATTTCTAATGAATAAACATAAGGACTAAAAACAGTATTTTTTTCAATAAATGTCAGTTTTATCCTTGTAGCGCTTAGATTTTGCTTTCACATATAAAATTTTAATTCATATTTTATTGGATAGAAACATTTTAAGCTCATTTCTTGACTTGGTTCATATCACCCTGCAATTGTGCAAAACGTGACAATGCTTAATGTTTCCTACTCAAGTAGCTCTTTTAGTTCTGACAAGGTTCTAGTTTTTATATGTCTGTCTGAAGGGAGGAGCTAACTATACAGAGTTGTTTCAGCGTAGCTAGCTCCTCCCTCCAGACAGCTATAGAAGGCCGGGACTCACCAGAAGCCTGTCACAACTGAAGAAGCTACTTGGATGAATGGCGAAACATTCACTCTGATGGCAAAAGAAAATTGGGTTCCGTCAACTGGACAAACATTTTAAGAGTGAAGACGTTTTGCTACTCATCCAAGTAGCTTCTTCAGTTTGTCCTTGGTGGCGAAACATCTTCACTCTAAAAACACTCTTAAAATTCTTGACAGAATTCAATTTGCTTTTTCTATGGAACCTACCTGGACAACTGAAGGTCTACACTCACTCTTAAAAACGTTTGTCGATTCTTTTACAATTTCCTTGTGTACATAGGCAATGCTAAAGTGGCAATTTCTCTCCATAGTAAATGGTTGACTAGTGTTGTAGACCAGTGTACCAATAGATTTGCCCCCAATTTCAGATTACTATTACACCAGACCCTGATTGGCCAGCTCTGTAAGTTCAGTATTCAGTATCCATAATGAAGCCAAGGCTACGTTTGAATATCCCTTTTTTCTTATTCTTTTACGCAATATCACACATGCTAAATATTTTCCAGAAGAAATCGTAATCCTTCATTTCAGTGACATTTTCTTGGGGCCGGTCACTTGTTTTATTTAGCAGCAGCGGGAACATGGAGGGAGAGAGGCGGGTGGGAAAGCTGTTTGCATGTGTCTAACCCCCCACAAACTGCTCCGGGGGAGGGGCACACGCTGAATTATTCATCGTTTAGGATAGACCACTTCTTCTGCATCTGGATGGGACGAGGCCCTCAGTCACGACTGGGACAGGAGAACGTCTGTGGAGACTACAACTATGGAGGGGCCCGGGGGCGCGCCAGGAGTGTGGGGGTGAATGGGGGCAAAGGGGGTTAAGACTGATAGCAATGGGGAGGGGGGAAGGGGGGTACACTGTAAAAAATGAATATCTACAGGAGTTAAAATGACTTGAATTTATTTATTTAGTTGCTACATTAAGACTTTATAACTAATCTCAAGGTATTTTGTTCATATTTCAAGCTAAATTATTTGTCCTTATTCCATGAACAAAACAAAAAAAATACATTGTTTTATATATAAAAAAATATATATCTAGACTTAAAACAAGTTCAAAATTATTCATATTAAAGTGACAGTACCTTAGTTTTTGGCAAAATGTGCCTTGTTGCACAGTGTGGCCAGAACATCTTGTATTACCGGTATGTTTAGTCAAATTTTTATTTTATTTTATTCAACACCTTGTTTTTTATGTATACCTTATTTTATTGTGGTTTATATTTTACTAGTATTAGTCATCGTGTAATGTTGCACACATTTCTAGTTTGTGAATTTTGTTCACTGACATTGGTAACAAAACGTATTCTGATTTACAAAGTACAGACATATTGTAAAAGCAGCTCTTGGGGTCAAAATCAGACCCCTATGTGCTGAATGTATCCAATTATAAAGTGTTTTTACTGTAAAGCTGGTGCGCTGTTAGCATGCAAGTTAGCTGCTAGTTGTTGCTAGCTTTACTGTGACGGCACAACTCCGCTCAGGGCTCTGAAAGTTGTGAAAAGTGCTTATAAACTTATCACAGTGAATAATTAGAATGCAAGGACTGCATAAGGAAAGTGAAGAATATGTTTAAACCGCTGTAAACTGTTCAAAACAAAGTTTTAAAGATGGTAAACATTGGTACAGCACAAAATCTGTACCTGTTTGCTAGGTCTTACGTTTTGATACCTAACCCTAACTTTATCCTAGTTTCTGAAAAAAATACATTGTCAAAAATAAACATTTGCTAGCATAGTGGAGGTTCTGTGGCAGAACTGGGTTGGGGGGGAATTAAGCATGCATTATTATTATTATTATTATTACTATTATTACTATTATTACTATTATTACTATTATTACTATTATTATTATTATTATTCAATTCAAGTCATTTAAACTCCGGTAGCTAGTCTTTTTTTTGCAGTGTACTGGAGGTAGAGTTTGTGTGCTTACCTGGCCGTGGGGTCCCATCATGGGGTTGCTGGGGTTGTGAGGGGGGGGCTGTGCGTGGGGTGACTGCTGAGAGCCGGGTGGTCCCTTTAAGAAAGAAGAGCCATATCAGAGAGGAGAGGGGCCAGAGGGGCACGTTGGCTGCACTTTTGATAGCGTTCTTTCTTTTCTTTTCTTTTTTACAATAAACAGGGCAAGATGGAGGTTTTTGGGGGAGGTTTAGAAGTAGAAAAATGGGATGCAAGAATGGATCATTTTGCAAAACGACAGAAAAAAAGTCAACAGTTCCAATTAAACAAGAGCAGGAGGAGCAGCGTGGCGGCATCGTGACTCGTCGGACCACTGGGAGGCGGTGTTGTCATTATAACCGGTAGGAGTGGGTTGGACTGGCACTCCAACCAAAAACATGGCAGTAAGTCAGGGTTGTGTCTCTCATTCCAGAATTTTTGAAATGATGATTAATTATGTGACCAAAGCCCGGTGCTGAGGGCCTCCACATCAAGCACACACTCCTCCGTGTCCCCTGAAACGAGAGGCTAACCGCTGCTAATAAATAAGTCATTAGCACATTCTGCCTTTTGTCGAGTCCCACTTTTCTGCTCATATCAACCGAGTGTAGCCAGCCAACGCTACAGGAACAACAGGGAATTGTATGCTTTGAATTTTCACTATCACTTGGTCCAAAATGAGTTACACATGTTACGTTGTATGCCAAAAACACCCTGGAAATAACATTTAAAACATGTTTTCCCAATTTAAAAAAAAGGGAAAGTAAATGTCTTAATATACCTAAAATATTGCTGTGTATCAGATGAAATCACAACAATCTGTTTGCTTATAATAGTTAATAGGGGCATGTAAAATTACTGTATTAATATGCAGATTTGTTTTGCTGTATAAAGCAAGTCTATAGGCTAAAGAAATCATGTAAGATTTCTGGATGCTATCTGCTTGTCTCCATGGAGATGATACAGCTTTACCTGGAATATTCCACAGTATGGCATTAAATATAACGATGCTGCATTCATTCAAGCTAGCCCCCCAAGACAGTGAAAAAAATAGAAGGGGTCACCTCTCCAATAATTTTGTAGATTTTCCTTTTGAATATTTCTTTGGAAAATACCATGTAATCAATAAGGATAAATAGGGTTCCTGTATCCTATCTGGAAGTAAGACATGACATGTAGAATCGGAAAAACACAAATTCATCTTATTGATTTTTTCCCTCACATTCATAATAAAGAAGTTAGTACAAGGAGTGTGTTATAAGATTTATCATGATACTAAATTTGGTGATACAGTATCAATATGATGAGCTGCTTTATCAATATATAACAAGTATTTTTTTTGTATATTTCACAAAACTATGTTGACAGTGCAACAGTTGTATTGTTATTTTAGAGAACGGAGACTTGGTTATGCAAAAACATTAGCATTGGCATATTCACAGTTTTGATGAATACAATGGGTGTATTTCTTATCGAGTTTGGGCAGGTATTGGTTTGACAAAGAAATACTGTTGTTCAATGTATTTGAGTCTTAAAAACTAAGTGACACATCGCAGAATATCATATGCAATGTATCGATTACTGCATTGCAAAATAGTGATATTTTTGAATCGTGAGCATGTATCGTATCAAATTGCGAGGGATCCTGTGATTCCCAGCCCTAGTTAAAACAAGGATATAAAACAAGTTGACGAGTTCTAATTAGACATCCAAAATTGCCAAGATGATGTAAAAATCTCAAATCCTTCTTTCTTGGACCAGTTTTAGTCTTAGTCAGAAAAACATGCACAAAAACAAACTGTCGCCCGATCGCACTCCCCCCGCGCAGGTTATAAATAGCACATCCATGCATCCCTCCTCTCCCCCTCGCTCTCCTCCACCCCTCTGTCCCTCATATTCTGAAAACATACTGTCACTAGTGAGCAAGCAAGCCCCCAGCCCTCCTCCGCTCAGCGCTTTTCTCTACTGCGCAATGCACCCTTGCTCTCCTCACCCATCAACACAGAGGAACCATCATCATCATCTCCAAGAAAGAAGAGATGGATGAGGCAGCAGCGAGAACGCAAACAAGCCAGCGAAAATATCAAGAAGCCGCTCCACACTGGTGCGCAACTGGACTGTGTGTGTGTCAGACATGTCCAATGGAAGGTCCAAGAGTCTTAAAGGAAAAAGGGAGATTTCATAGGGATGTAGGAACGTCAAGCAATGTTCTGGTGAGATTTTGACCAATCATACACGTGGATAGGAACCTCTTAAATTATTCTATATTACACTATCCAGATTATGTGTAGCGTTCTTGAGTAAAGTTCTAGACCTAGTGATAGGAAAAAGGTGTAACGCTAAGACAAATACTTCAAGATGATTACGTCGCAGCAGTGGAGCAAACAGAGAAATCAAACTTCCAAGCCAATTCAAGTTGAGAGAAAAGCACAGACATCTATTCCGTCCACAAATACACAAAACATACATTTAAAAAAAATTTAATAAAATAAAAAAATCACTTTTGCTTTGCTATAAAAAGGCCCTTCCAGGACTGACGTCTTCAGAGTAGCTGCGCAGGGCACACAGCCTGGGACTGATGTAAACGTTCTATCCAATTCATTTTGATGAGGCAGCTCTATTAATGTAAGATTTGTGATGCCCGGTGAAACTAAATAAAAATGTCACTGTGCTGCATTAATGTCCAGCATAATGTTAGATTAAAAAAAAAAAATTATTGTGGTTGTTTGCATTTATGTCAATCGCTGTCAATAAACTAAATAACTAAACATCGCTACATGATGTAATGTTTTCAAACGAGGCTCTGTGTCAGTCATGTTATGTCGAGTGGTTGTCCGTTACCAAAAACAGTCCTGCTTTTTCATAGCTTGAGATGTCTGGAGGCTAACGCTAACTCTCCAATTGAAAATGCATTGGAGCTAATGTATGGAACAGTACCAGCCTTTGTAAACAGAACACCTGCATTCTAAACACTGGAAGGGTCTATCCACGACCATGATTGTTTTGGTTCGTTCAGTAACTTTGTGATTGTGTTGCTCAGACCCACAGGTAATTCAAGCCCAAACACCTCATCCTCTTATACTGATCCAGAAGTGCTCCTCGGTGTTTATAAAGCCCATACTTCTTCACAACAGTCAGAATTTCAGCATTCACATTTCCTTTATGACACACCTGACCAACTTTGACGTAAGCAGATACTATTTTTAGAGTAAAAATAGTAGCTGTATCACTCTTCAATGCACCCTCTTACATGATCTTGCAATGTTATTAAATGCTAGTAGAACGAACAAAAAATTTATGTCTTTTGCATAATATTCATTGCCATAGCTTTTATACAGATGTAAACACAACCACGGTAAGACTCATGTCAGATGGATGCGTACCGGAAAAGTGATGGAACAGTGGATGATGACAGTAGGTTTGGTGATAGAGGAAGGGGTCTACATACCTGGAAGAAGCCTGGGGGCATGGGTCCACCGGGCATGCCGTCGTTAGGAGGCATGTTTCCCATGACGGGGCTGGGGGCCGCTGCTGCACTCTGCAACACACATACAACACGTCTCAGAGATTAGAGTTTATCCCTTACATATACTGTATGCCTTATACAAAACCAATATGCAATGAAAACATCTATTGACATTTTGATTACAGTTACCTCTGCTGTGTTAATAAATCAAAAAGGCCCAACTTTTCACCTACATAATTAAAGTAATATTTTTGTTGTTATTTTCTATAAGTGATGAATAGCCACATTTTGCCTTTGGCACTTTTATTCAGTTTTAAAATAGTTTCTAAGGCAAGGAGACCAAACCATTCTCTAAAACTACATTTGACAGTTGTTTAATGTAACTTCTTTCCATTATCATAAGCATTTAGTTGATTAAAGATGAAAGGATCCAATTAAAAGTGTAAATTGTTTCTTCTCTCTCTCTCTGGTCCCATTTCTTTGTTCCTTTTGTACAAATTCAAAAGGTTTGGCCAGAGCCGTTTCTAGGAATAGACATAAAAGGCACCGGGCCCCCTACAGGGTAAGATAAGGCCAAAATTCAAAAACATTATCTCTGTTTATTCATGAACTGAATCAGAGTCAGTTTTGCTCCAGATACACATTATTAGATGGCAAGTTTATGCATTTGGAAAATAGGGGGTCCCAAAGTCACTTTGTATGTGACCCCTAAAAATGGAGAAACAGCCCTGTGAAATCTCAATTTCAAAAAATGTCTTAATTATAATTATTGGATGACATTTCTGGAATCTGTCAGAAATGGGCAAAAATGTGCCTGCAAATACGTTGGTTGAGGTTTAAGTATTTTATCATTGTTTAGCAAATCAAATGTCATATTTCTGCTTCATTAGAAAGAAAAGGTTTAAATTATAGACTATACTTTATATTCTAATTTTGCAGATCTTTAGAGATATTGACAGATCACCTTTTAGACAAAATATCATCCACCTCTATCAGCAAACCCATAATAATCACAAGCAAACCCATAATAATCACAATAAAACTAAGACACAATTGTGAATGTAATCCATCAAAAGGAGGAATACCAAACCCATTTCACAGACAATTTCAACCGGTTCATACGACCGGGAAAATCAGCTTCTGGTTAAATATAAATGTATCCTTGTCAACACATAATCGGGGAGCATGTTCAGAGTAGACATAAGCTTATATAAGGCTCCAGAACAAACAGTGATGTGTGCGCACACGCACACACAAGTACACACAGGAAGTGCAAACATGAGCTGCACATGGTCCAGTCTCTTTAACACAAGAGCGGAGCTGTAACCAGGAAAAGGCCTTAACCTAACATTCATCAATCAATATTTAATGGACTACAATTACATTTGTTCCATCCATAATTTTCAGCTTTTAAAACGGAGAAATTATTCAAACTCAACTTTAATGAGCTTTTCAATATGTAATAACAGTCATTCGCTTTCTCAAGAGTCGCATTTCCATTGATTCTTGCATGAAAATTCCTGTTTTCACATACCCCCTACCCCCACCCACATCCCTGTACTCGGTTGTGATAATTTTCTCATATTGTGTGCAAATAAGAGCCTTTACTGTAGCAAGGGAGCATGGTCTATGTCGTTTTTAAATACCACTAGAGAAACAGTATGGCAACCTCAGTGGGTCAAAACTAACTGAAGGCGCCTCAGAAGTTCAGAACTCCAAACAGTGTGGACTCAAATGGCCTTATAGGGCTAAAACTGCAGCAAGGAAAAGTACAGTAACCAGTGGGAACACATTGTTTATCTGAGATTTTCAAGTAAATGGGCACTAACCTATGCAAGAATAAGAAAATATTTAAGGAGCATATTAATCCATTTCCAAAACTGAGTGGAAGCACATACAACCTTAGAAAATGGAATAGAAAAACAGAGTTGAACGTTAACTGTGCATTTCAGTGGGTACTGGCTCTGTGCAATGGTGAATGGCTAGCTCACTGTTAGCGTCACCACTTCCTGTGCAATTCTATGTCTTTGGAATTTTTGCAGAGTCACGCTAACAACTAGTGACAGATCACGTATTGGACAGCGTGATGATAAAGACTAGTCTTCTTGTCTCAATTCCAACGCTTATTTAGAGGGAAACTAAATACTAAAATAACGAGACCGATATAAATCTACATATACAAACCGGGGTACTTTTTACTTAAAGCACAATTAAGTTACTCTGGCAATAGAGCTCCCCCTGAAGGTCCCTAGTGAAAATACATCGTCAGAACATTTTAAAGACAAAAGCCATTTTTTTCTTTTTTCACTTTTGTTTTCTTTCTTTATCATAATAAGACAGTGGCTGTGAAATGTGTTTGTATGTGGTTACAAACATTACAAAAAAACGGCTAGGGTTTCTCAGAAGAGTTGTCTTCAAATCGATGTCGGCAAATGTTGCAAGGCTGGTTTTCCACCCAGAAAAAGCAGGGGGCGACGACGGACACTTCAAACACCCAGAAAATGCACATTTACCCATCAGAGGGGCTTACAAAGACATTCACTATACCTGGTTCTGCTTGAAAATTTTAAATGGTTAACATTAGCATTAGCTCTGAGACATAGTGAGCTAGCTAGTACGCTGCTGCGTACAAAAGCTATTGGCATATAATTTGTGCACAGAAAGTGTGTGTTATTTTTTTTATGTGGAAGCCTTTCAATATGTCAATAATCCTGATAATTGTTAAATTGCAATGAGTCTCAATTATCCAAACAATATAAACTATGATATTGTGACAAACCTACACCCGCATTAAAACCAGCCGCTCCAAACCTCCACCCAGTGAGTGCACTGGGTGACCGGCGGAGGTTCCTATCAGTTACAACCAGCGCAGTGCCACACGCCCCTCCCCCGCTTTATGCTAATTCTGATCCGAACATGAGCAGGCCACAGAGTCCCTGGGGAAGCGCCGGGTCGGATCCTCTCCTTCAACACCCCCCCCCCCCTCCATCCCTTCATGTCCCTCCATCCCTTTCTCCATCCTCACCTACTTTTTTTTCACAACACATCCAGTAACTAGAGCTGCGTGGTATGCGTTCTTATGTATACACGTTATTAATTACTCTAATATTTTTGGATTTTTGCAACCAGGCCCGCAACAATCAATAAATATATAATAAATTAGAAAATAATCAAAGTGGTATTTTGATAATAGTTATCTGGACTGGATTCAGACTCTAAAGACACAACATTGAGTGGCATTCAATTAAAAACAACTATTTGGAGGCTTCTAGATGGAGAACATTTACAAATAAAGTGTATTCTCAATGAAAATCCCAGTCACCACATTTCAACCTTTATTTGGTTGATAATTCTTTTTTTTTTCTTTTTTTTAATTAAACTCAATCTTTGCCTAGTTGACTATTAGAAAAAATATTTCTGAAAATAGTTGAATACTAAAATAATCCTTTGTTGCAGCCCAATTTGCAACATTCTAATACACATCTTTTGCATTAGGTTAAAACATTATCTTTAAAAACATTTCCATTACTTACTAGTAAAATTGTGTCAGAATCCAAACTTTCAGACTAAACTAGGGTATGAAGGTGAATTATGACGACAATTTTTTTGGAAGACAATTTTACAAGATAGGAAGTCCTCAAAATGGTGTCTATAACAGGAAAAACCATGTGACTGAAACCCATGCAAATGGTAATCCCATTATGCAAAATTATAAACACAATGATTGTTCTCCTACTGGTACTTCGATCACAATTGAGCCGCCCAAACCGCTGTACTTTTCCTCAGTCTCATCACCTCTGCTACCCCAGTCCCCCCTCCCCTCCCGCAGTGGGGTGTCAGCGGCTCGCACAAGAAGCTGTTGCCATGGAGACGGGTCCTATCAGCACTCCGTCCCCCGGCATCCCCCTCGACGCGAGCGCACAGTATGAGGATGGAGGATATGCAGAACACGGCAAGTTAATAACGAGCCCCAAAGACTACAAAAACATGTTTTGTCAATTCAGTAGATTTAGGTATGAAAGCAAATTTTGTTTAACAGAAAATTGCAGTGCAATCTTTTAATATTTCTGCACTTTTTTGGCCAATTGCACAGTCCATTACATTTGTGTGTGGTACTTGAATCTCAACCAAGACATTAACGTTTAAGCACAATTATGATGGACAAACATGTGAGCGGATTATTCTCCGTAAATCACATTTATTTGTACCATAGCCTACATTAGTTTGAATTATGAACAATTATGCTCAAATCAAAATCTATGCAATTCACAAAGATGTTTAATTTTTTCAAGTTTGTGTGGCTGTGAGACGTGGCTAAAGCTGGAGTAAACAAGAAACTAATTCCGGTTTATCCTTCGCTTTTTCTGCATTTATTTCACTTCTCTGCACCTTTACGCTTCATTTAAACTTCTCTTAATGTAATGAATTGGGGTTGGACAACGTTAGATGCATTATGCCCTGGAAATGTAATACGTTTGGTTTTGACGCAAGTGCAGAGCGACGATTAACAGGAAACAGCTGACGCTAGCTTTGTTTTGCCAAGTTTGTTGGTTCAAGAAATTATCATCCCTGGATATACAGCAGTTTATCATAAGATCAAGCGGTTTGTGCAAAATGACTATTATTTTCAGTTTATATCTGCTTTTTGTCTTGTTTTCACTTGAGTCTGTGTTCTCTCTTGTCCAATCATCTTCCTCAAAAGCGAACAGGGAACCAAAAGTGAGCTAGTCCTTTTTGGAAGCCACTAGCAGGGACCAATTTGGATTGCTTAAACGGTCTGGTATGGTTCACTTAAGACAGTGCAGACAACGATCCACTCCAAAAGCGAACCAGTGGAAACATACCTAAGCAGTGTAAACCAACCAGCCAATGGAAACGTCCAACAGGAATTCGCTCAACAAGCTTCATTTTGTAATAACGTTGCCAACACAGCTACACCCCTACTGAGAAAATAAAGACCAAAATAATTAATTGCAAAATAATTGCTTGACTTGCCTCACTACCACTCCCCTCTCATAACCCAAAGTGTCAGAACGTTGGTGAATAATCTATTAGTGAACGCTGCGTTGGATCCGATTGGCTGCCGGTTACAGTCCATGCAGAAGGTCCATCCATACTAAAACTCATTGATCCTGGGTCTCCATTTCTCCACCTCTCTCCTCTCAGCCACAGCACCTGGGCCGATCAATAGTGCTCAACACATTATTGACCAGTGCCGATGCCTCCGGGGGCCGCGACGTAAACAGTGGACTGACAGAGTATGGCTGAACTGCTATAGAAATGCTACCACTCATCTGCATTCTGGACCCTTCTCCAGCAAGTGCACCTCCGCTTAGTCTCCTTGACCCAAAGCACGTGAAAACGAGGAGAAAAGAGCCTTGCAGTGGTGTTCTGGCTAATTTATGAGCCCTGACGTAATGGTTGGGTTTTTGGTATTTATTTATTTATTTATTGACCTTTATATAACCAGGAAAGTCCCACTGAGCTATAGCATGTTTTTTGGTAGCATTGTAAGATCTGCGTTTCATACTCAGAGGGTTGACTATAGGCTAAATGACTGTTTGCACAACATTGGAAAGTCCCATCCATCTCACTCACACTTACATGCAGGCCAGGTAAACAAGATGGCCTAGTTCAAGTTTAAAAGATTTTTCAAAATGCATGTAAACCTGGTAACTACAATTGAGGTGTAGTTGTTAGAATTTCAAAAGACGCCAATAACACATGTGCAGAAGAGTGCGTGTGGTGTTATTCCTGCTGCGTGTAACAGTGCAGTCCCATCACACAAGGAGCGGACAAGGAGAAGCTTCAACTGCACCAGGGAAGAAACAGACAGGGAAATATTAGTGTTGGACACGTACGCACTCATTTTATAACAGCAATAACAAACTACAGTCCCAGCACCACGAACCAGCTCGGTGGTTTTGTTTTGGTCCTCTGAGTTGAAGTGAAAGTTTCCTGTTATTTCAGTTGTAACTAGGGATGGGACAATTCTCAAAATAGTATTGAATTGTTTGATACAAGTGGTTGGGTTGGGAGAGGTGTTGGGTTCGATATTCACGTGTCCCTCCATGCACTCGCGTTGTCATTTTGGTGCAGCAGAAGTACTGCTGCTGTATCCTAACAGAGGTGGTTTTATCGTTGTCACTTATTCTCTGTAAATCGACCCAGGAATTACCAAAATATGAACTTTTCATGACTTTATATTTTACACCACACCAGTTCATCAGCATATCATGAACATAGGCTGAGCGATAAAACTAATCGATCAAATTTGAGGTTTATCTCAATTTAAATGGAAGAAAATAAATTTTATTTTCCTGTGTGTTTCTCTGGGCATCTGTAGTGTAGTCTGGAGTGTAAAGCGCAGGGCAGTGTGCAAAGAAAAAAACACAAATTGGATCAAATTTGCAGTTTTACCCTTTTATGAGCACTCTAAACGTTCAGCGGCGGCGCCTCACAGGGGCTATGGAAGGAGAATCGGGAGAGGAATGCTACAGCATTAGTCTGCTCCTAACGAAGAAACCAACAGTCTCCCGTGTGAAGAGCAAGCCCAGACTGGGACAAGATTACGGGAGAACTCCCTCAAAAAGCAAGTGCCAAACCAAAGAAAAAAAAAAGTGACACTCCTCCTTTGCGCGTGTTTGTTCCGCACAGAAAAGAGAAAAGCGAAGCAGAAAGGCACAGGACCAGCACTGACTGCGTTGAAATCCGCAACATCAAATTAAACGCTGTGAAAGTGCAACTTTCACATATTTTACTCCACACCCGTTTACCCTGAGTCTACTATTATAAATGCTGTCCCAACACTTATGATTAGTTTTGTTTGACCTCATTCATAAATGGAGATAGATTTCCTACATGAAACACATTCTCCTTACAAGAGACAATACATTTTATGTCAATGATTAAAAATTCAGAGCAATAGACAATCAATTAAACCCATTAAACACCAAACTGCTCTTCCTGGCTGCAGGGGGAAAAGCCATCACCCAACCAGCAACAAAAAACTGAGAAACAAAATATATGTCATAAAAAGACATCTGAGGACGAACTGGGAATGGCACATGTGCACATTGAGAGACTGGCCTTTAACAATATTAGCACCAATATATTATCCCTCCCTAACCATTACTCTTTCTATGTAGTTCTCACCAGCATCCGTAGAAGACGCATCACCTGTACTATCTGTGGTGAGGACTGGCTGTCACTTTGCCCTCGCACCTTCCTCCTTCCTACCAGCTCATTGTCAAAGATGGCCTATCCAACAATACACACAAACAGACACACACAGGGTCACACACACACACACACACACACACACACAAACCACTAAATCCCGGTTTATCTGCGGACCAGTGCGAGGATTAGCGGATTAGAAGTCTATTCCATTATCTCCAACACTATACGGCTCGCAGACACAATGTACCTCTGTCTTGGCGAGAGGAGACGGGCCGGCGACGACGGAAATGTTCACACTTTAGTTTTAGAATGATTGTGAGAGTTGAAAAAAAATCTGAAATCAAACAGGCTTCAGAGTCTAGCAGACTTCCTGGCGATACTTATCTACTTGGTTATTTTTAGCGCAGTCTGGTCACTTCTGGTCAAAAATGATTTGAATTGTAAATAGGTTGTTTGTTCCACTTTTGTACGAATGTTTATAAATAACAACAACAACAACAATAATATATTTATCTTTATCATCATCATTATGTGAATGATGAAGTAGTGCGAGAACTGAAAATGTCCGTGCTTTATTTACCAACGCAATTTGATCCATTTGACAAGAGTTCCCAAAGTTTCAGTACACAAAAGTTAAGAGTTGCCAGGAGTGATACGTAAGCAAAAATTCTGAATTCTGAAAATTCTGAATATTAATCCAGAGAAATTTTGACTGGCAAGACATTTTTTACTTGAGGGATTGGAGTCGATTTGTTAATACGTTTCTAAATTGCTCGGAAATATGTTTTCTTACTTAAGGCAAAATGATTTTCCAGCGAAATAAGATTTTTGTTTCTCATTTCATGTGATCTTGAAACCAAAATATTGATATTACATAAATCAAATGTATATCTAATAAAATAAAGTCAAGACAGAAGTAGCGAAAGAAGATTAAAATTGTGAATGAAGTTATTGCAAAAGCAGATATTCCATTTGTTGTATTCAAGCTTTAGTAAACAATACAGCGATTAGTGATAAATATAATCGTGAAATACAAAGTAAATTGCTTTGTTTGCCCTTAAATTGCTCTCCATTTGTCTCTAGTTTACTTACATAGTCATGGAAGGCTTTGGCCTCGCTGGAGTGCTCACACGTTTCTCTTCGGTCTGGCGCTGCGCAATACAAGTCCCAGAATACACTGCAATGGAAACAAAGAGGGAGAGGGGGGGGTCAGAGGTCAGCCTACAGAGCCATACAGGAAATCGAGTGGTGGTAATTCATAAGCCATTTCAGCCTCTCATATCTCCATAGTGCTCTTCTACACTTGAGCACCATCATAAAGGACACTACGCCCCTCTCACTCAGCCAGACCCTCACTCAGCATATGCACTTGTCATTTATCGTGTGTCCGCCGGGCCCTTCAACGTACACTTTCATAACAAGATAAGCGCTTTGGGTTTTCAGGCAAACCGGTGCATGTGCAAACAAGTGTTCAAACTTGCATATAAGTAAACGCTTTTGCAAATACTAAAGAAAAATGTCAAAACATGATCTGTGTGTAAAATACATTTTTAGAACAGTTACAAAATGTGTCACATTTAAAAGGCAAGCTAATCAGCGTGGGAGAGACCATAACTGAACAATCCCTTAAACATCTGTCCATTGAGTGTTCAAACAAGCAACTTTTGGATTTAGTTGCACATAAAAAGAGTAGAAAGGCATTAGTGCCAATGACAGACAGAAGACAGAAGACACAAGCAAATAAAGGAGGTTCTACAAGTAATACCAATCTGTAGGTATTATAAACTTTAGTAATAGACATTAAGGGTGTGCTGAAATATTCATAAACTGTGCTACAAAATTTGGGGATGCAATATCGATGTAGTGGGCAGCTGTATTCCCAAGATTTTTTTAATGCGATCAATCGATTTTTTTTAATCAGATTAATCACACGTTTGAAATATGATTAATAACGATTAATCACACTGCACTTACGTAATGTTATCTTTTAAATGTATTTGAAATATTTTCGCACATTTTCTTTAAGAATTTAATACAAATGATTTAATTTCATATTTCATGATATAGAGACACATTTTGTGTGTGGTCACATGACCGAACAGGCTTGGTGGGGTTCAAGGCCCTTCATTGCCGCTTGCGGGTGTAACTGGCTCTTATGGTGACAGATGTCACCATGTGTTTTCTTATAGTTTGGTGGAATATGTGGCACGTATTATTCGTTTTAGTGAGTTCATGCAAGCTTTATTTTCGTCACAGTGCAAACCTCTCTCCACTGCGCCGCGCACGTAAACATTTCATCAGTCCTCATGTGGACGAGTGCAGTTCAATCACTAGATGTATTTTATGTGTAAATTTAACTGTTATAAGCGCTGCTCCGGAACCTTCCTCCTTCACACAGGTAAAGCCTCGCTGCATAATCTAAAAGAGCGCGTGTGATTAATCTGCGTCAATCCATGCTTAATGTGTACACTTTCTGTGATTAATTGCATAAATCAACATGTTCCCTTTGTAAACCCTAATTTCTTGGAATATTGTAACAAATTATTTTGAGATCGTGCCACAATTTTTTGCTTGTTTAGACCAGGGATTCCCAAAATAACCATGCAGCTGATCCAGGACCCCCCTGATAAATTGTCGTCTGTGATCATTTCAAGGTGCAAAACATTTAAAGTCAGATTCAAAAGTGTTTATTTGAGTAACTTATTAAGTAATTTGACATAATTGTACTCAAATATACAGTTTTTAATTAAAAAATATATTAAATACTGTGTCATAATTATAAAGTCAACATCGTCCAAGTCATCTCGCGACCCCCAGCTCATGCCCCCACTCTGGGAACCACTGGTTTAGACAAAGGAATGTGGTTTATGGAATTAATTTGACATATTCTCTGTTGGATTCATAAAATGGGTGTGTATCGTATCAAGTTTGGGCAGGTAGTGGTTTAACAAAGAAATACGGTCGTTAAAATATAATTGGTTCTCAAAAGAATACTGATATACTGTATTGCAGAATATCATGTGCATTATATAGATTATTCCCATGAGCTATATATTGCATGTTGAATCATGAGGGACCTTGTGATTCCCAGCCCAAATAGACAAACACATTTACATTTCAATAGCCTACACTATAGTAAGAAATTAAAAATGTTTCAACTGACTCATTCAAAGGTGTACTTAAAAACCTGTTATGTTACGACAGAGGCATCCAATAACCCAAATTTAGAATACGGCATTCGTGAGTTAGAGTAAAAATGTATACCAACAAGAAAAAACACATCGTATCAGAATCAACATAACAATTGTCGCCCATCCCTCATCGCGACACCCAAGAAGACTTAGGAGTTTAGCTAAATTATAATGCTAAAGTAGCTAACTTGCATATAAGTAAACGCTTTTGCAAATACTAAAGAAAAAAGGTCAAAACATGCTCTGTGTGTAAATAAATAAATACATTTTAAGAACTCTGTTACAAATGCGGTGCGCATATAAAGGCAAGCTAATCAGCGTGGAGGGACCATAACTGAACAATCCCTCCAACATCTGTCCATTTTTTTCCCGTTCTAGCTTAATAGCAGTACTCTTTATACATGTAACAGTAGTCCAATACAAACTGCAGTTACCGCTTTTGCTACTGCAATTAGGGCTGAAACGATTAATCGATTACAAAAAAAGCATTGATTATTACTTGATTGCCTCGATGATTGTTTAATTTACATATTTCATTAAAACCGCGTGAATCTGTGGCACATGGAGCAACTTGTAACGAAAGCGCCACAAGTCGGACCTGCAGCATCTAAAGCACAACAGAGGAGAGAGCGGCATGATTTTAAACTCACATGTGTGAAAGGGGGACATAGTTTTGTTATGTGAAAGAGCTCAGAGGACCGCGAGTGTGAAACAGAAAGTCCGTGATGACGGGGCGAAGACACAGAGGCTAAAGTGAACAGCACGCAGAGAGAATGCTGCAAAAGTGACTGCAGTTACAGCTCTAACCACCAGGCATCACTGGCCTCACTAACAAAGTTTTACAAACAATGTTATTATTTTAAGTGATGGGACAAAACACGCTAATTAATTCATAGCGACTGGAACTGTTTACAAACAGTCTGTGACAAGTTGATTAGTCCTTTATATATATTCTAAGAGAACAATTTGGACTGGTGACGTGAAATGTTGCAGTTTTGGAGACATACCAAAAATTTAAAATCAAATGTGTTATTTTATCCTTATTTGTTATTTGTTTATGACTATGAACTATAATGTTTATTAAAAAAAAATAATTAAAATGCTTTCAAAAATGGTTTACAGAATGTAAAACATTTTACAAATTACTCAATTAATGAAAGAAAATAATCAATGGATTGCTTCGATCCATAGCGGCAGCCCTAACTGCAATAACAACCTTCTGAATTGAAATCCCAAGTTTGCATTGCGTTCTATATAGAATGTATTATTTATATTAAAGAAAAAAACAATGACACAATGACAAAGTGAAATGTCTTTTGACTTTGCCCCTCAAATCGGCGGTGCGGTGCCAGAGGTGACTCACCAGGTCCACATATTACACATGTTAGGGGGAGGTGGGCGAGAGAGTGGAGCGAAAGGTAACAACACAATGGATCTGGAATGCAATGGGTTAATCTGCCGAGAATCCTGCGCCACTGAACAAAGGGCCAAGCGTGGGGGGGGTTTGCAGGGGACAAAGGGGTGACAAGGCAGCGAGGAGGGGGTTAGGGTCCGAACCATCTGGGACTATTGTCTGGGGGGCAGGGGTGAGGGCGGGAGGGCTGGAGGAGGGGAGAGAGTGGAAGGGTCAAACCCAGGACTGTAGACGGAGAGTCAGCGGCACCTTCACCTGCTAATGTTCAGCCTCCATCCAATCACTTACAAATGATTTAAAGTGGGATTTTAGAGTCATAATTTGTTTAGCAATAATAAGAATAATTGCACAAACGAATACTGTACCTCTTTATAATAACCACACCTTAATGGAGTTAATGACGCATGAACAAAGACTTTTAGATGCTGTACCAGCTTTTTTTTTCTATGTAGTTTAGCTAAATTAGTTTTTAGCCTAGAACATACATGTTGTAAAAGCAGGTTTTAGGGTCCAAATGAGAACACTGAATGTGTTCTGCATTTATTTATAGAGCGTGTTATTCTCTGAAAACCAGAAGTGCGCTGTTAGCAAGCTAGTTGTTGTTAGCACCACAGTGACGACGCATCGTAGTGAATTATTAGGATACATAATATATGTAATCTTGCCAGTAAGATTCTCTCTTGAGAATCCATCTTGTTAGGCTCCCACTGATTCGTTTCCAGTCTGCACTAGTGGTAAATGGGCCAATCACATGGCATTTAGAGGACTGGAGCCAATCACAGAGCAGCATTGTGGTATGGGTGGAAGTCAAAACAGCCCGAACCAAAACAAACATGGCGGTGCCGTACTTCGGCCCAGTGTAGGAGAAATAGGGGCTATTTGGGTTTTTAAAATGTGGATGAGAAAGAGGAATGTGCTTTTCTGAACACTGGCTTTAACACGATTCGACCAATCAGCGTGAAGTATTTTTTTAATGACAGCTTTTGGCGAGAGCCTTTCCAGATTTGATCATGTGAAGAAGTCAATCCAGAGACAGATCAATCTGGCGTGAGCCAGGTTAGAATATATGAGAAACTTTGTGCTGCTGCAAATGGTTCTGTTTTTTACGTTTTCTTTTAAAAGTCAGATCCAGCACCTTTAATCCATAATGAATAAATAGTTTCTCAAGAATGATTCAGGTTTAGTGACTACTTAATTAAGGGTTAGGGGATTAACCAAGTAGTTACTAATCCTGAATCATTAAGAAATGATTTGTTCAGTACAAATTAAGTCTATGTTTATGCTTTATTAAGGATAATTTAAAGTATAGTTCTTTTAAAATGTTACCGCTATGTCTATACAGGAAAAGACCACTTCCACAAACTGGTCACTGAACAATATTTCTGCAGTCACATTCGCCCTGGGACAGATTTGTGAAAGTGTGGCTATTAATCTGTGTCCAACAGATTTACTCAGGTGAAGTGGTGAATGTGTTTTGCCCAAGTTTAGATATTTCAGATCTGTCACTATCACTGTCGTAAGATTGAGCCCGGACCAAGTTGCCAGTAGCACATGCTAACAATTAGAGACCCCTAAATACTCCTTGAATAATTATTTCTCAGCCATTTTGGTCAATAACACTTAAAAAAATAGAGAATATGTTGTCCGCATACTGTGTCATGTTGGAACAGCCAGTTTGTAGCCGACAATTTTGGAAATAATTATTGTTTATTGGGAAATTTAGCTATTAGCATTTAGCATTACACAAAAGCCAGTATTAGCTGAAATGCAACACTAGTCAAGCATAACGCGAACCCGAAGCATTTTAATCAAAGCCAGACACACTGTTTATGCTAATGTTGGGCTTGCTAACGCTAACGCTAACATGCTGCGTTCTCTTGGCCTCTGTAAACAGTGTTGGAGGAGCCCTGCTTATCTTGAGGTTTCCACTGACACTCTTGTGGTGTGTGTTATGACTAATCTGATCCACTCGGCTAAACGCTAAAACCCTGACCATCACAACAACAACATTTAGTGTGGATTATAGTCATATGCCATTGCTACAGCTCGAAAAAATGCTGTTGCAGGATCAGGGAACTGTCTATAAAACAATACGTAGCTACATTCAAGGCCCATCTCAAAGTAATGATGGATGTTTTTTAAAGTTTTTGAGTGTAATAAAACACCAGTAATGAAGCAAACGCTTTTGCTTTGGTCTATTTTTTGACTGAAATGTTTCAAGGTCGGGCTTTAAAAGGAGACACATTATGCTGAATCAACTTTAATGAGGAATTAACCTTTTTATTATTGTATACCCTCATCATTAGTGTACTCAAAGTTGTGTAGGGTTAAAAAATGTCACATAGGTACTGTTGCTTCTGCTGCTTGTTACAGTGAAATGCCACCATGAAGAGGCGGCATTTCAGTTCAGCAGTTTTGAGCAGGAAGTCAATGGACCCGCTTCTGTTACTAAGCCGTTTTAGATCAATACTGCGGTTTAAATGAACAAAATGTAAAATGAGGATCTACTTATGTTATAGTTCAATACTAAGCACCTGAAAAAGCTAAATATGTTCTTTGATAGTCCAACTTATACTTGAGCAAACCTTTTATTGCCTAGAGTCATTTGCTTTCCCTTCCCACAATGAATGAAACTCTACAAGATGCATCTGACACTACTGCTTCTTCTGATGCTACTTCTGCTACGTTTAGAAATAACAGAACAATATTTATACATTTTCTGAATAAAATACAAAACCATAAAACACACAAATACTTGCGTAGAAGTTTTTACATTTCTACCAACTTTTGACAGAATTCCAGTAAGATGTAATCTGTATATAGTTAAACCAAGTATTGCATGTAAACTGTCAGTCTCCCTGCCACCCATAACCCCCGTCTTCAGTGCACCAAGGGAAAAGTAGAATAAATGTTTAGACGAAGTAGATACTCACCACCACCATGAATGGAGGAATCCGGGGGGCTCTCCTAATGTGATGTTCTTCTCCCATCGAATCTGTGAAAACAGCGTGCAAAGGACGGTAAATATTAGCAACATTAAATTAAATATTGCAAGGTTTTGTTTTACGGTTTTATTTAAAATGTGGGATTTTTGTTTTCTTTTTTTCTGCAACCAACGAAATAGTAATGTGAAGAATAGGTATTGTAAGTGTCTTGCCCAAGGACAACGTGTGTGGCTCTAGCGTAGTTTGAACTGGCACTCTGTTGGCCAACGCAAGCTTAAACCAACTGCACAATTGTTGCCTATAATTTTGATAGAACTTGCCACAAAATCTTGTATTATTTAGGTTTTTAAAAGGGGACATATTAAGTCAAATCAACTTTATGACCTTTTAAGTTACGACTGTGTTTCTTGCTTGTTTGAGTAATCCTGAATTACCCTGCATTCAGGGCTATGTTCAGAAAATTTCAATTTTCACCTACCCCCTTTGCCCACAGCTCTGTACATACTTGTAATTAGTCAAACCAAATTCAGACTATGTCTGTGACATGTGGGGTTAAAAGAATGATAGTTTGGCCCGTAGGTTTTATTGGACAGGATAGTGTATCGTAAAATGGGCAGACTGGGGAAGGACATACAGCAAATTGTCGGGGCCAGTTCCGAACTCACTGAACCCCTGTCCACATGGGGGATAAATAAAGTTTTCTTAACTGACCTGAACGGAATGGCAAGCATGCAAGCCATCCACTTGACCATCGAGCAGCACAAGTAGCCACTTTTCAACAATTAAAATAAATCTGTCGGTTCTTACGGTGAAATGTCACTATGAAGAGGCGGGGCTCTGCAGTTTTGAGGACAGGAAGTAAATGAATAAGTTAATAATCTAATAATAATTTAGATCAATTTTACGATTTACAATGAAAAAAAAAAAAAGAATACGCTACCCATTATAGTTTTATACCCAATACTTAATAAAATAAGCTTTAGTATTTCTTGTAGTATAACTTGAAACACAAGACGCAAGCAGAGAGGGCGGATTGAAAAGTAAAGTTGTTTATTATAATCAGGCAAAAGATAGTAGCAGTAGCAAGGCAAGCAGAATAAAGTCTCAACTGCGCAGTAGAGGCACTTCTATGATTAAAAAATGAAAGCTAGGTTAAGATATACAGACTTTAAAAACACAAAGGAGCCTCATGCATTACAATATGCCAGTGCCAGGCAAGTGTTTGAGCACTGGAAAGGGAGACAAACTAAATATGCAGGAGAGTAGGTATGACGACATCAGTTGTTGTTCGCACCTGGCCTGAACAGGCCGGACAGCGAGCATTATCTAGTGTGGCTTTATCGGATTTCCATGAAAGATTGATGTAACAGCGTGCGCTCTGTAATCATGTTAACCATGTTTAGACTCCACTGCATGTCCGACACCACAGAGCATACCCTTTTGGTTCTATTTTATAACTGGAAAAAATATGACCTCGACTGATTGTACATCACCTTTATACACCAAGATGATTAGCAATATTTGAAAAGTTTGCCAAAATAACATATTCTGCGATGAACAAATTGGAAAACGCTAAACTAAACTAATAACAGAAACAGATCCATTGACTTCCTGTTCAAAACTACATAACTGTCTCATCTCTTCATAATGAAATATCACCATAGCAAGTTGTTCAAATAAGCTACAACACATTTTTAAATCCATTATAGACTTTAGACTTTTATAATAATATTAATAATAAGTACAGAAAAGTAGGCACCGTTATATCATGGTTAAAAGATTATAAAAGCTTCCTTTACACGCATTTACGCATTATATATGCAATGAACCAACCAACCAACCTGGTGTAAACAGTCTTAAAAACACAACAGTAACATACTTTATATTGCAATTAGTGCCACAGGTAATCTATTTGGCAAATGGTCAACAAAACATGAAAACCACAAATTAAGATTATTTGTTGAGGAAACAGTTAAGAGATTAATATTTTTGAGATTGCTCTTGATGTAGCCACCATTAATTTACTAGTAATTTGCTAATGAAGATTTTCCATCGGTCTTACCTCGGACAGGAAGGTCTGTGCGGACTTCTGCGCTCCCACATGTAGCAGGTACTCGTATACATATAACGCCAACCTGGAGACACAGCAAAAGAAGGATTAGCGTTAGTGTTCAAGAGGAAAAAAAAGGCCTGATTTAACGATATTCACGATTACTTTTCCTCAAGTTTGTGACCGGCTTTATAAAATGTAACATCCTGAAAGACAAAATAAAGCTAAACATGACAAAAACAGCCAGATAATAAAAGTTATTTACATTTAGGTCTATTTTTTGGATTATATATATCATATATATATAATACAAAAAATACTAAATTTTGCTTTTTCAATTGTCACGATTATCATTTTTTGGTTCTTACGATTATATTGTGACCTGAATAACCACGATTAACGATTAATCTAATAATCTTGACATCCCTGCTGAGGACAGCCTCCAATTACACTCATGCAATACTGAAACCAATCAAATTAGATGGATTCTATTCTTTTCACGTGACTTTTAAGTAATTACTAAAAATAGCAATAGTTAGGGTCAATTAGCCAGTGTGGGGGCCACTACTGTACTGCAGACTGCTTCACTTAGTCATGTTTAATGGGCTGTTAATAGCGCATCAGTGGAGTGGAGTGTGGAACGGCGGAGGCCCACACTGTTCTAATGGGAAGAACTGCAGGCGCTGTCCGAGGCTCGATACCTGATCAATGTAACAGGCTTCAGACATAATCACCTCTTGTACATCCAGGGGTATTAACGTTTGAAAGACTGTGATATGAACAGCTGAACGTCTACAAGAATCCCCCCGTGCATTCCAGAACACGTTTGTGGAAGTCTAAAGTTACAACAAACGACAGGCGTGGCATGCATTTTTACTTTATTCCAACCATTCAAAATTGCGATTATCATTACGTTGCTAGTTTTGCTGTTTTCCTGTGTGCGTGTGTGCATGTTACTAGAGTTGTCACAATACAATCATTTCAATCCTGATTTTGATACAGAGGAATAGACTTGATACTCGATACTGATTTAGATACCAAATATTTATAATTTATAGTTTTTTATTAGATAATAATCATACTTTCTTTATGTTCATTCTAAAACCGTTCAGGAATGGCCTCATTTTACTTTTTAGGTAGTAAAGATACTTGAACTAATTAGTATTTAGGTTCAAAATAAGTTTACATTTTGCAAACAATTGTCAGAAGCAGTCAACAATAATTATTTTATTTGTTTTAAACCAAATGGAAAAATGATAAACAAAGTAAGTGTTGGGAAGTAACTAAATACATGTACCAAATACATCAGAATCAGAATGACTCATCCCCAAGGAAAAAATCTTTAAAGTACTACATATTCAGAATAGTAATTTTGAATAACTGTTTTCAATGGGGGTATTCAGATTCAGATTTTTTTTTCCTCCTAAAATTTTAGGAATACATTGTGGTAATTGATCACGAAATTAAGCTTCAAAGGGCACAAGATTAGTAAGAATAAACTAACGTCTCTTGTGGTCGTGCGAACGTACGTATGTGCATGTATGCATGTATCAGAAAATGTTATATAATAACGCAGGTATTCGATATTCTGGAACTAAATATATTTTCTTTCGTTTTCATTTTTCAAGATAAATACACAGAACATAAAATATGACACAGAGAGAACAAGACATCCAGAGTCCCATTTGGGTCAAAGTCTGTTAAATAAATAGTACAAAAAAATTAGGTCCAAAGGTAATCCCTTCCATTTTTCAAATTTTATTTATCAGTCCAGTCCTTGATTGTAGCTGCTGCTTGTGTCGTCCGTTTCTTTATAATGACCTTTTCCCTGCTGGCAGAAGTATGCCCCAAATGTATCCAGAAGTTTGGAGACCAAGATACATAGTTCTGAAGTCAAGTGGAATGCCAATGCAGATGGCGACTGTAACTAAATACATTTTCAAAGTATTCTTCACTGTGATATTGATTTCACTAATGGAGATGTTTGGACACTACGTACTGCTATACTACTGAGCATAGGAGCATAGGAAAACCACCTTTTTAAATGTCTGAATGTCTTCTCCATAATGACCCCAGAATATGCATATCCCCTGTCTGCATTGTCAGAGAGGTCATGGGCTAAGCGGCCATTTGCACTGTGCGTTTGCCCGCTTCTTACAATATGGACTATGCAAATATTTGACACAATTATTCAAGAACCATGTACGCGCATAATAGCAGGTGAACGGACCACTGAAAACGATTTATTTCACCTTTCATTCACTCTAAAAAGACCTTCATTCCTATGTAATATCCCTCACTATTTTATTACCTCAAACTCAAATTCTTCACGCTTGATTTGGGTCTGATGTGAGGTTTAGTCATAATTTAGTCCATAACTAAACCAGGGGCCAAAGCAGGACAAAACCCAAGGACTGGACTAAAGCAAGACTAAACCTGGGACAAAACCAGGACTAATATCATAACACATAATACCGTCTGAATATCACTATCGGGACACTCCAAAAAGTATTGATATTTTCAGTTGCGTAAATATCTCCCACCTCTATATTCTCACCAATCCAATGGCAGTTGGACCGTCCCTGCTCCTCTTGACTTGCAAGACATTGGATAACGCAAAGTGTTGTGTTGTCACAATACTGAAATATCAAACTAAATTGTGATACCAAAGAATCGGCTCCACACTCTGTAGTTTTAATACCAGAATAATAACTTTATTCTGCTTTTTTCACACACTGGATGGTAATTTTCAACACAAAATACTAGTACTGTTTTTATGTTACCGTGAGGTCTTGAACTAGTTGTGAAGCTTAAAGTGCATATGTGAATGTTTTTCCAATTATGCTGTACTTGCAGTAGCTTAGAGCCTGTGGTAAATATTTATCATAGATTCTCATCAGTCAAGTTTCAGTTTTACAAGAAAGATTGAAAGATAAAAGTCTAAAGTTACAGGAAGTAGCGCTGAGTTCTAAGACAGAATCCCTCTGTGATGTCATCAAAAAGTGATCCCATTAAAAATGGAGACAATTTAAAACACAATGGACACATTTTTATGACGATATTAAACATTAATTTAACAAAATAAATGTGATATCAGGTGGCCGGTGCTCTTTATGCATGTCTCTCATGTCGCATCTGTCACCAAGTCACGTTCCTATGTTGTGAATTTGTTCATTGACAATGGCAATAAATATATCCTGATCCTGATCCTGATTATTTATCAAATCATAACAATCATGTCATTTATATGGATTTTGGCTCTTAATAAAAATATGGTTGCTAGGTAACGCTTGTGAATTTACCTCCACCTATGTCATATCTGCTGTTCATGTCCAACCAGGAGGTAACATTATAAACTTCACCAACATTGTCAGACACATTATTTTTGTAAAATATTTAATATAATTATGTCAACTATGCACTATGCAACCTATGCACTTTATTATCATTAAAAACATGTTTTAAGAGAGGTCAAATTTTGTATTGATACGTGTTCAAATGAGTATCTACTTTTGATTAGTTTTAGTACCGACACTAGAGGGTCAATAATGCACTAGCTTATATTCACACAGATCTGCCCACCATGACCCAGCAGCTGCACATGTCCCCAACATGTGAACATGCGTAAGCTCCATATAAACCCAGGCTATCGTCAATGCACTTGACACTCCGCTCCACATATAGAGCATTATGGAATGGGTCGTACTGGCTGATGACCACAGACTCAGCAGCACCAGTCAATGTCTACTGTGCACCCAGACTCTGGCACCAACGCTTGGGGAAAAGGGCTGCAAAATCATTTAGAAATAACAAAGGCTCATTATTTAGCTCACATAATATCCTTTGCAGAACAAAATAAAAACTAGCCAACTCTGTAGTTTAGATCTGAAATGCATGCGAATTTTGTAGTTTAGCAGTTCATAATTCAGTCTTCGCGCTTATTTTGGCGCAGTTTGAACTAGAATAGGAGGTGGGAGATACATAGGAAAAAATGCATAATATTGCAATTGTTGTACCAGTGATATACTAAATTGGAATATATTGAGTATATTGTCTATTCCACTACTAAAGTGATAATTTCCTCAAAAAGAGACAAAAACGTCTAGTATAAAATGACTTGATGAAATTTCAACGTCATTTACAGTCACATTTTAGATAGCTAACCATAAAATGATTTGTCAATTGTTTAGTTAGCCAGCATTTGTTAATCGTTTGGTTCCACTGACGGCAAGAAGACTTTGCTGTTGTGAATTATGGAAATGTTTCATCTCAGTGGTATACAGATTTGTTGCAAACGCAATTCTTAGGGTAAAAAAGGAGACCACTGTGTGTGTTCTGCATCTGGATATAAAGCGTTTTATCTCCCAAAACCAGGAAGTCTGCTGTTAGCATGCTAGTTGTTGTTAGCTCTACTGTGATGCCAAAACTTGCTCTGGCCTCAGAAAGTGGTGAAAAGCGCTTATAAACTTATTGCTGTAAATAACTGGGACGCTTGGAAACGACTAATCTTAGTAAAGTTAATCGTTAAATTTCTTGAATTTTAATAACACATTAGACATTTACTAACTTCTTCCTTCATGCCTGTTGTTAAGCTAACTATGTTTCGGGGAGGAAGTTTTATAGTCTACTCACTTTATCTCTTGCACAGTGCTTTTTAGACTTGTATGTACAAATAAAATAGTTTCTAATCTTAAATATATCGCGATTATGTTTTTGTCTCAACCTTTCTGTGACTATTTAAGCTATGAAGTAACATTTTGACATCTTAAAATGTTCAAAAATTGTCAAAAGCTGGGGAAACACTGCTTAGTGCAAATATCTTTCAATCCACTGAAAACAAAAGCCACATTCTCTGTATATTTTCTGCATGGGTCAACTGTGTGACCTGGCTCCATCTTCAAGATCTGATGATCTAGCAGGTCATCTTTGACGTCATCGCCTACACTAAGCCATGAACGATGGTTATTTCTGGCTCTGTGGTCGCAACTTCCTAGTACAAGTACAATTACCTTTTCTTTGGTTTATTAGGTCAACCATATTCAGATCAGGTGTGCATTTCGCATTATAAAAGGTGTGCACCATCTTGTAAACAGGTGGTTGCTCATGGGTGAAGGAGGAGAGTTACCTGAGGCGGACCAAACCGGAACAAACCCCGGGGCTAAAGACGCGTTTGAGCACTTTAGGGAATCTGACCACTTTCTGAGGCTTCTGGCAATTTGTAGGTCACAACGCTCCGTCTGACCGCTGGTGTAGAGTGTGGTGCTGCTGGACACACACTTTCACACACAAACTGGGTAAATGACAGCAAACTCTGGAGGATCGATCTGAACACTTGTTTTAAATGTTCGATGTTAGCAAAGTTCGTTGCTTTACCAAACTTGGCTAGAGTTTGGTTTTATTCAAGTTTGAGTTCTGCATCCCTTTTGAGAGCTTAACAGTATGCTTGGTACTACTGTATGAAGTAATCAGGTGCGCATTTAAAAAGTTTAATTTGTCCACTTTCAAATGAGTAATTGAGATCATACCAGCTAACCAACTTCAAAAAAGGTATTGTTTTAACCACATTTAAACTGCTTCACCATCTTTCCGTCTCAGCGCCAGGGAAGAAATTATTAATAATCTGTACTGGAAATCTTAAAATAAAAAATACTTATATTAAATACTGATGTTGGCCAGTTAAAGGGTGTCTTGCCTCAGTAAAGATATATGGTATACAAGCAGCTCCTAGGGTCAAAAAGGAGACCGCAGTGTGCTGTGTTAATCTATTTATAGAGCGTTTTATTCTTCGAAAAGCAGTAAGTGTGTGGTTAGCATGTTTATGTTTGTTAGCTTTACAGTGGCAGTAAACTTTGTCGCTGAAAGTTGTGCTTCTAAACTCATCGCAACAGTTTTAAATGTTAGCGCCTTTAATGCACGTTTCCTTGAAGTTTACATTTATTTACATTAGGAACTAGAGTCAATATGGCAGCAGGTGGCAAAAAACAATAATGCAGCTCAAATCAAATCCTTTACATCTCGCTCACAAGGCTTCTTTGCCAGTTCATAATAACGTATTGGATTTAAACAGCACCTTTCACGATACCCAAAGTACTTTACATTGCATTACACACACAAGATTCATACAAGACAACGGTTGGTGAAATGCCTTGCCTACGGACACAACAATTTGTGCCTTTGCGCTACAGTCTCCCATCCAAGTACAAACCAGGCCCAACCCTGCTTAGCAGCAGATGAGATTGAGCATTTAACAAGGTGATATGGCCACGAGTTCTGACAGACATCACTCATTCACGCAAACCGTCCAACTAACCAATAATAACCCTGAACAGAGGTAACTGGGTCTGGAAAAAACACTTTACACCACCTTACTTGTGGAGACATACGGAATGTTTTTGTAAAGGAACCAGTCAACTAGTCTGTCAATGTCAGTCAATCAACTAACCACCTCTCAAACATTTATACATTCCCTTCTGAAGTTTCAGTTACATGCCAAAACTCTCCTTCACACCATACAAACTGGGGCAGCAGAACTGTTTGGCTCTCCAGCTTTTCACCACCACTATCACCTATTAGGAAAAAATAGGAGCACATTTTCCCAAACAAATCCTACGTAGTCCGCCTTCTCAATATCGCCGGCATCTATACCTGCCGGAATCGGAGTGCCAAGGTTTATTCGTTCAATATTCCTCATTCATTACAACTCTCTCATCTCTCCAAGCAATATATTAATAAAAAAGTGCTCAATGTAACTTTCCTGGTGAGAGATAACTTGGTAAACATGCATTCAGTCAAATGATTATTTCTATTATAGAATTCGAGATTGAGAATAACCAACAGAACCAACACGTTTCAATAGCATTTTTGCCCCAAAAATTCAAACAATTGAAAAAAGACCACTTTAAAATGTGTTTTCATGCAACTAGATTATTTAGTGCAGTAATACCAGCCCCATGTATTTACTCGTAAAACTCTTAATATTTATGTTGTTTGTCCTCCACTCCTCACTACACAGTTACCTGCTTTTAGCTACTTCCCCCCCATGTAAAAGTCGGACTTGCCGGCTACAGCTAAGGCCTTGGTCTCTTGCTCTTCAGTCTGGGGATTGTTGGATCACAGCACGGATCCCACCCCCCCCCCCCCCCCCCCCCCTCGAGAGGCCCTCTATGAAATTTTTATGTGTGGTGTGTGTGTTTTTGTCCCGCTTGTAAAGGGGGGCAGAGCATGCGTGCACCTGGCTCACTGCATTATTGAAACCAGCGAGAACGAAGGAGGAAGAAGAGGGGAAGTCGGAGGGGCCGGAGAAGCGTGCAGGACGGCCCAGCGAGGGAAAGGGGAGGTCGGGATGGATGTTAGAGGGAAATGGGTCCTGAGCGGGAACAACGTTGAAAGGAATATGTGTGCGCACGATTGGTTGGTGTTTGAAAGTAGCAGAAAGAAAAATGTGTGGAAATGCATTTTTGGTTGCGGTAACTGTTTCCGATACCAAAAGTTAGACTTAATTGCATTTACCAATTTGAATCTTTTATTCATATTTGTATTTTGAGTCCTGCTTGTTTGAATAATCCTGAATTGTCCTGAAACAGAGATATCAATGCTGAGAAAATAGTTGTTTTCAACTACCCCCTACCCCCACCCTCTGCTTATTCAGTTGTGATCATTTGAAAAATTAAGCTCAGAGTGTAGCATTCTAAAACGTCACAGCCACTTTCAAAATTAAAAACATGTGAAATGTCACTATGAAAAGGCGGGGCTTATCAGTTTTGCAGTTTTAAACGTCATCAGACCTGTTTCTATTACTAAGCCGCTTTAGATTAGTATTGTGGTTTACAAAAGGACAAAATGTAAAATGATCTACTTATGTAACAGTTCAATACAAAGTACCTGTTAAAAAAAAAGTATAATATGTCTCCTTTAAAAAGTGCTGTGGAACACTAGCCAATAGCTCTATGCCCATTGTTGACCTTTCTGAACTTTTTCATGCCAATTCAACTGCAAGAACTTATCTCGCAAGTATGAATACAACAATCCAGCTAGCACTTCACACATATGAAACCAAGGACAGTGAATTCAACAACTGACAACAAACTGAAGTTGGTTTACAAAGCGCTGCACACTTTAAGCAATTTTCACGCAACACATTCAAATTGTTCCACCATTACAAAGAGTCATTACTACTGTGTGTGGTACCCACTACAGGTAAAAACCCACAGAGACACAGACAAGCCCCATGTTAAAGATGAATGAGAGGGTCCACCACATCTCCAGCCCTCTTGTGTCCTCCTCCTGTGCATGTCTCTGGGCTGGAGCTCAAGCCACTACCGGTCGCCTCAATAATTCAACACAGGAATGAGGGATGGCAGAGAGGGAAGGCAGGAGAAGTGTGGAGCAGAGCTGAGGGAGAAGCATGGAGCTAAAGACCTGCTGATGTCCACACAAACTCTGAGTCGTGTCTCTGGAGGTTCCAGCCTGAGCGCTCCAGTCAACACTGTTCCACACAAACAGCCTTACCTCACCTGTGTGCAACCCCTCACCTCTTATTTACCCCGGGGTGAGTGAACTGTGAGGGAACAACAACTCCTATAAAGCTTTTACACACTGCTCCTAACACCATTAAAGCCCAGGGTTAGGGCGCTAGTGCAGCTGTGGACGGGCTTAGTTAGAACTAATCTGCTCAGACTGCTGTGGTGCACACATGTAGCCCTGGCTCGTCCACCAAGAACTACAGTAGAACCACAGTAGAACTGCAACAGAACCGCAACAGAGAGAGAGCGCGGAGTGTGCCAGGCTCAAGCGCGAACAACAGCCTGCTCCATGCTCTGCAGCCACAGCAGACAAAGGGCTCCTGAGCTAGGCTCGGAGCTAACGCTAACTCTAATGAGAGAAACCTCAATGCACGGCCACAAGTCCTGCCGTTTGGTCCACTGGCACCAGGTCTACATAGAGTGTGGACCGGTGTGTGCAGCGGAGCTCCAGCGGAGCACAGCAGCACCAGGGCCACAGAAGTGGCGCCTCTCCCGGCTACAGTGCTCCTCTCACGGACAGTGGCCATGTAGATGTGGCTCTTTGTGAGCGGACCTGTGGCGTGTTCATGGTCACTTCTGAAACAAAGCTCTGAACAGCTGGACTCTATTTTAGCCAGGCTGTAGTTTGTCTGTCCAGGAGACACAAAGCAGCGGCCACACTGCCCAGCGCCACTCCGCTCCACGCGCATTGTTCCCCGGTGTGAAGAGCCCGGGATTCCCGGCTCTGTATCTGCACAAAACCATCACCGTGAGCTCAAAGTAATCTCCCGGTGCACACATGTGCGCCCGCACACTCCGCTCAACTACAGCTGCAACTTTGGGAGTTTGCTGCTGGGACAGAGGGCTCCAGCAGAGCTAGCTCCGGCTAACTTAGCTCAGTCCCATGCCTGAGTTTGAGATGTTGTGACCCGCCACTTATGAGTGCCACAGCCGGGCGCAGCACCACAGATCCCTGATGCACACAGCCTGGAGGACAGGCTCCCCGGGCTCAGGCTGAGCTCCCCGGCTGCACACCACAGTCAGACTCAGAGATGCTCTCTGTGTCTGTGCCAGGCTGGATGTTCTTGGATGTACTTACTTTTCTCGTGCTTGGCTGTCGGAGGGGACCACGGCTCCTTTGCCCTTGCCGTACATGTTGGAGGCTGTTGTGACACTTTATCTGAGCCCACTCGGCACCTGTCAAAGAAAGCTCCGAGGAAAAGCCCGTGTGTCCATAGCTCCAGTCAGTGTTGTGTCCTGTCTCTGCGCGCTCTCTCTCGCTCCGCTCCGCTTTTTTTCTACATCCCCAACATTGCCCACAAATCAGGAGCCTGCGCCGGGCCGCTTGAAACCGTCCTCTGGTGGAGCTTTTTTTTTTTTTCAATCGCTGTTCCGGGAGCCGTCCTGCGCCCCTCCGCTGCGCGCCGGTGGGGGCTTCTTAAAGCCACAGCGACGCACTTTTACCCAACTTCGCTCAAGTTCAAGTTCTTTTCAGTAGGCCTTCAACTTAAGGCCGTACATTACATGTATGTCTCTGTGCCGCGCCAGTTTTGAGCTCTTTACATTTGTGAAAATAGCCTATTCATCCAGACACAGCCTACACAGGGCGCTTTCTTCTCAAAATAACAACACGCAGCAGGCTCAAGCTGAGGCTTGTATGACTCCAAATGCTGTGGGTCAGCCATAGGTCAAAGATAATTATTAATATGAATTGTTGTACAGTATATTTTTGATAATGATATCTTCTTTGACCAAAGTACAGTACTTGAACAAAAGCATTAGATGATAGAATATGGCATCAGATACCTAATCTCGCCAGCCAGATGAATTCTTGTGATATTTGTGAGTTCACAAATTTGAGAATTCATCTGGCCTGTTGGCTGATGGGTTTGAGCTGTCGTCAGTGTGGCGGCCCAATCACAGTGCAGCATTGTGGTTTGGGCGGAAGTCAAAAGGATGAACCAAAACAAACAGACATACTTTGGCCTCTTTTGGCAGATATCAGCTTCAAATAACCATCATGACGTTACGCCTTTCCTCGACAGCTTTCAGCAAGACTTTCGATTCGGAGTGCTACACATATCAATCGGGCGAAAGTCAGGTTATCAGATACTATCAGGACCTACCATTAAACCTAGGCCTAAAGATGGTATTTCTCATGTTGTTCTCATCTTCCCAGGTTCACCTGAGCAGCACAACAATGATACATTCACATCAAAATCACTCGGGTCAAAGGCCTGCATAATCGTGCCAACTGAGTTTGCAATCTAAAAATTGTACATGCAAGTTATTACACCAGACTAAACTAATGCATATGCCTATATGTTGCCATAGCAATGTTAAACGCCCCCAATTCAGTGTGTCCATTTCAATAGAGCCCAACAGAGCACCAGGTTCAGGAACATGAATCTTTAAGTTACATGGCTTATATCGTGACATAAAAAAAATATGTTTACCAAAGACAAGGCCTACGCCTGTAATCCATGTCCAACAGTTTGTTTGTCCAGGCTCCATGGCACTAAGGCCACTCAGCCGGACATTCTCCTGTTAGGCTACTGCAGAAGCCTTCCATCGCTGCACCTTTCCTCCCATGGCCACATGTGCTGGTCGGCATCAGTGTTGAGAGAGTGTGCTGTCCCTTTAAGAGTGTGCGCTGAGGCTAGTGCGGGTTTGTGTGGAGCCTGTGTGTGCGAAAGTGTGTGTGCTTAAGTGTGTTGTGTTTTGCGTTTCTTGCTCTGGGAAGGGCACAGCTGACTGTCTGTCTGCACGCGCTGGTGTCAGTGTGCACGGCGCGAGTGTGCACGTATGCGCGTGTGTGTGTGTGCGTGAGGGAGAGAGAGCAGAGTAGGACAGAGGAGGGTACATTTATGTGAGCGCTGCACGCCTGTCTTTTTACAAGGGGATACACATACCACATAAGGAGAGCGCAAGGTTTTCACTGTTTAGCCTGAATCTAACAGAAAAGCGTTGATTTCACAAAACAGACAATCATCATTTTCTGTCAATAAATTCTGCGTTAACAACGTTACATTAATGAATGATAACGGCGTGTGCTATGGAGGAGAGAACATCAGCCATACGGGATATGCTAAAATTGATACCACCAACATAGAAGTAGTAATGTAACAAGTCCTACATGCTTAGTACTGTACTTTCACGTAATTGAGTGCAGTTACTAAGTTCTTATTCCTATAGCAATTAACACTAGACTAATTGACATTACATTTTAAAGTGGACATGTTATGCAAAATCAACTTATATGAGCCTTTTAACCTTATAACGGTGTTTCTTCATCATTAGCCTTCTCAAGGCATGTTTGAGTATTCCTCTATTGTTCTGCATTTGAGCCTTTAATGCTCAGAAATGTCCTGCTTTCACCTACCCCCTATCCCCGCCCACATCTCTGTACTTAGTTGCGATTATTTGAAAACATAAGGCCTTGAGTCATACACATATAGTGTTCAAACGGCCATTCTTCAAATATAGAAATGTGTAAATGACAATCTGCTGCTTGTTACGTGACGTCACTATAAAGAGGCGGGGCTTATCACTTCAGCAATTTGAACACGTTTGTCCCAATTGTCCCGTTTCTATTACCTAACTGTTTAAGATTAATATTGCATTTCTACAAGGAAGATAAACGTGAAATAGTGATGTGTATGTTTATGACTAAATTTGTGGGACACAAAGCACACTATGTCTCCTTTAAAGCGTGTCCCACAGGCCTGAGGAAAAGCCTCTGCACTGCTCTGGACTCTGGAGTAAACGTCTCATCATAACTGCAGTATTGATCTGAACAGTGAGAACACATCTACTCCTGCGTTACAATGAATGTGCCGACCTCAGGGTTTGTTACTTGCAAATGTATGCATATTTCAGTAGTTCTGTCCATTTTTTATAGAATTGTGTTATTTTACTTGTTCTTTATAATCCTTCTTCCAAACACAAACTATATGAAATGATCAATTTTGTATGTATACATTACGAGATATAGTGTTGCCCTTCTCTCCTCCTCCTCTTCCTCATATCGTCACTCTATCTTCTTCCTCTCTTGTTTTTCTCATCCTCCTCTCCGGTTACGCTTCCTCTTTTCCTTTTCCCTTTTTCCTTTTCCTTCTCATTTCCTCCTCTTCTCTTTTTTCTATTTTCCTCCTCTCTTCCTTCTCCAACCTTCCTCCTCTTCTCCCTCCTCCTCCCATCTCTTCCTTCTATTCTTCTTCATCGCACCCTCCTCCTTTCCTCTTCCTTGTCTCTCCTTCTTCCTCCTCTCATCCTCTTCATCCTCTTCTCTTCTCTTTATCCTCCTCTCTTTTCGTCTTCTTCTTCTGCTCTGACCCACTTTCCCTCCGTCTTGGTTCTTTCTGTCCCACATCCCTACATCTCTGCCCTTCCTGGCCATCTTAACAGACCCACAAGCCTCTTTTGTCATTTTGTCACATTTGGTACCAACACGGCATTACCATTTCTGTCCCATATCTTTCTCCTACATTTAAAATAGTTTATTGATAAAAAGCCACCTGTGTTACCTTCCACTAGAAAAGTTACGTGCCAAGCTTGTCTCCATGGAGATGTTATTGCTTGCATTAAACATATTAGACTACATCTGATCTCGCAGTGATTTGTTGCAAAAATACCTTAAAAACATGCATTCGTACTGTGAACAAGGTCGCCTCTCCACAGATGTGACCTGTAATTTGACCGAATGGCGCCACCTGCCCTCCTACATGGAGATGCTGGTTTGTAGGCTCATTCCCATTTGTAACTCTCATTCACGCACCGACGTCTGTCACCACTGGAGGCCGGGGGGTGAAGTGTCTTGCCCAAGGACACAACAATAGTATGAAGTACAGCCCCTGCCCACTGCGTCCCACTGCGGCACCTGTAGTACTAACCAGGTCGCACCCATCGCCTTGACAAGGTGGTGTGGTTGTAAATAGTGTGTTTATCCACATGAAACACAAACTGACAATGACACAAAATTGAACCTTTTCAAAATTGAAATAAAAATAAGTCACAATAACTTCATACATATTACATACATACTACATATTTGAGGAGCTAATCCTCCCAAATTAAGGTCCAACATTGGGTACTTGACATTTAGGGGTGTGACACTGTTTTTCTGTCACTTCAGACCAAAAAGACACGTATATTTAAAAAACTGTATAAATAAATAAATTACAACAACCCTTAAAAAGGCTTTTTACATGCACAATGTATTTTAGTTGTAACTTCTTCATTTTGATATTTCAGCATGCGGTCTCCTGTCATACCAAAGGACATTTACAAATTAGTTATGTTAAATATATCATGAATGAAGTGTTTATGAAATAATAATTTGAAGTATATTTTTCATTTAAACAAAACACAGCTGCCACACATACACCTGGCGCATTTTCAAAGTTTTGGTTTTGTTTTTAAATTGGATTTTACGAAGCATACAGCAGCATACATTCTAGAGAAACTTGAAGGAAAGTGTTGCTGTAACGCTGTAGGACATTTCTGTGTTATTTCAGCCCAATGTAGGACTTTTAAGCAGCATAAATGAGTCTAAATGTGTATGTGTACATGGAGATGTCTACAGATTGCTAGGTGTGTATTCTAGAGGCTTAGGTTAATTGACACTGAAAAAGAGGTGGGTGTGTCTCCCCCCTTTACACTGCCTTATTTACATAGTTAAGCTGTAATTAGCCTAACGAAGCCCCTATCGCCCTATAACACTCCCCCCCGCACCATCAATCCCATCCCCATAACAGGTTTTGGGGCTCAATCACAACCCAAACCTGTATTTTTCCTCACTCCAGAGCCCTCCGCATTCAGCCGTTCATGTCTAATTGAATGGGGGCTTTTGCATCGCCAATCAGCCAGTTTGTTGGGTTATTTCTATCAGGACTCATTGAAGGCAAAGAGAAGAGAGGGAGCGAGAGAGCGAGAGAGAGGGAGGGAGAGGGAGAGGGGGAGGTAGTCATTCCAGCACTCAGCAATCACTTCCTTCCTCCTTTCCCCGTCTCCTCTGCAGCAGTTTGGATCTAACATGCAAAGTACGAGCTGTGTGTGATGAGAATGTGGCTATATTTAAACCTATTGTTATACAGAATGAAGGGATTTCAATAGATGTATTAAAAGGATGGAAATGGAATAAAAAAAAGATTGAAAATACATTTTAAAGTTGTTGCTTATTCAAATGTTTAATGTCTTCTTGGCTAATGGACAAGCTAAAAAACTTGGTACTTATGTAAACGGTCTATGCCATTCATTTCAACAAGACAGCAAATAAAATTAAAAAAGGGAATTTTATTGTTTCTGGCCAGAGCAGACACATGGTTGTTTATATGTTTATCACATTTGCCAACAAGTAAAAACTGTCACTATCAAACTTCAGCCTCTAGTTTCTAAAGTTGACTTGGATTTGTGGCGCTTGGTGAAACAAAACAAAAAAAGTTTTTGTCAAAGTGTTGTGGCCCGCTATGTTTTTGATGCAATATTGTCCGGAACAACATTAGAGTTTATTAATGTTTATTATGCGGTTATTAGCATGTATGCTGCACAAAACAGTGCTACACATGGTCATATTTTATAACAAGGCTCTGGTGTTACTAACATGTGGTCCAGTGGTTTTCAGGCACCAAATCTGACTTTTCATAGTTTGTGTGCTGTTTGGAGGCTCATGCGAACTCTCCTATTGGAAATGCATTAGTGTTAACTCCTGGAATGGTACCGGCTAATTGAATGCAGGCGTTTGTTTCCAAACACTGGAAGGGTCTGTATGGAGTTGATTCAAAGTAAATCACTTGGCTTAAAGGTGCAATATGTAACTTTTCTTTTTGAAGGGGCATTAAACTCATATATATGTATATATCTATATGTGTATATACATATATATATCTCCATGGACACAAGCAGGTGACCAGGTCAAGTTAAAGGTCAGATCTGTGGATGCATTGTTTTTCCATGTACTCTATATTTGAGTATATTCAAAGGAATAAATGCAAGAAAGAACTTTTTGTATTATTATTATTATTATTATTATTATTATTATTATTATTATTATTATTATTATTATTATTATTATTATTATTATTATACAATCTCTAGATGAAACATTTTAACTAATTAGATTAATTAAACTAAACTGTTATTGTTTCTTGAAGTTGAAGTTGCCAAGTTTCCGTTTTGTCATTACATAAACTAATCATACAAATGTTCGGACCTGTAGGCATACGCAACAGCGCCGTTCCTCTTTGGCCTCCCCGCTCGCCCGTGCATTCCCCTCTCTGCCCTTCCTATTTCACCAGGAATTTAATCTTTCCAGCCATCGTTGTTTTTCCTCTCCCCTATTTTTACTGCTGCTGCTGCTGAGGAGGACCACAGGCTGCCTCTGTACGCTCCTCGTTCCCCACCTCCCCCAATTCCCTCCCTCACCCCTTCAGCTTGTCTCTCTTTCTTTCTCTGTCTCTCTTCCAGTATCTGTTTGTCGACCTCTCTGTTACTCATCAGTTCGCCACATACCTTTTGTTTCAGTGTGACTCAAACTGGCATTTGAAGGGACATGAAATAAAATGTTACTTCAAAGATGAAGCGCTGATCTCCAACAAATTCCAAAATCAGTCAAACTGCTCTGGTAGAGATGAAAGACATGGCTCAGGACTTCCCCAGACATGTGAATACAAAAGTACTGGAGTGTAAGTCTCTTTAAAAGAAGCAAATACTCCAATATCCAAACCCTTCCAAACTGACTTTGAGATAAGGTCCCAGTCACAGCGGAGCTCCTCTGCTGCATGTTGAGGTGCACTTACGTTTACTCAGAGATTGAACGTAGATGCAGCGACAGAAAGGATTTAAAAATATCAAACAGGTTTGATATAAGTCGTAGCTCGTCTTTGGTCGTACGACAGTTCTAAGTTTAATCTTTGTCCCTGTCGTACTGTGAGACCTACAACCCACAATTTTGAACCACGACTCACGATTTTCTCCAAGATCATAAATCTTTTGTCGCCGATGGCCAAAATTGTGCAGTGGACACCGGCTTTAGACAGAATCCCTTGATTACATTGAAGAATGGGTCACATCCAAAACACATCCCTGTAGGCTATTTGAGACCTACTTGTAAATATCATGCGAGACCAAATTGATACGAATAGCACTCTTATTTTGAGTTCCACACAAAATCAATCTGGCATGGATCCTGTTAAAAGCAAGTGGAGAAGTGAAAACGTTGCCATGCGATACCTATTCTACACATTTTATTTTGCATGCCCTTATTTTATTTTAGCATATTTTAGCATAGTATACACTTTTTTACAATTATTATTATTATTATTATTATTATTATTATTATTATTATTATTATTATTATTATTATTATTATTATTATTATTATTATTATTATACACTGGTTTATGTTGCACCTTGACACCAAAGCAAGTTCCTAGTTTGTGAATTGTTCACCGACAATGGCAATAAAACTGTTTCTGATACCTATAGAGAGAAGCGTCGCAACATTGGAGCGAACCAAGACATCAAACTTTGTTGACTCTAGTTAAGAGAACAGCACAGACATCTTCCTCATTACTGTTGTTGATCCACTCCACTGGTGGATCTTAACGCAGCAGCGGGAGCGATTCAGGATTCGATTTTTGAGAACTCACAAATACTGTGCAAGGTAATCAAATAACCAAACCTTTATTTAACAACATATGGAAGTGATAGACTCATCTAGGACTGATGTGTTTCGAACAGCCAGGCACACAAACTTGTTCTGTCCCATTGATTATAATCAGTAAAAACATTAACTTTTTTGTTTGTAGACAACACAGACAAATGGTTGTTTATTACATGTTGATGAGTATTACTAGTCTCACTACCAGTTCCATTTTATGAAGTTAAATTATGTATGTAGGATTTGTGGTGCCTGCTGGAACAAAACAAAAAAAGAATCATAAAACTGTAAGGTTATATTTAAGAAATGTTTATTACGCTGTTGTTAGCATGTATGCTAATAGCCTTAATCGCTCTGGTCAATAAACTAAGCTAAACACTACAGTTGGTAATGCTTTCTAACAAGGCTCTGGTGTTACTCTAATGTGATTGTGAAGCCCAGGTTTTAAACACTTAGTGATGTTTGGAGGCTAACGCTAACTCTCTCATTGAGAATGCATTGGTGCCAATGTATGGACCTGCACTAGTTTTTATTATGCTGTTACAAACACAGAGTCAATAGATGCAACTGTTAACTGACATAACTTTAATGTTGGCGATAAGTGCTGTGAGTGTAGATAAAGGGAGGGGGGTGTGCAGGGGAGAGAGAGAGAGAGAGCGAGGGAGAGAGACAGACAGAGAGAGAGAGCGAGGGAGAGAGAGAGAGACAGACAGAGAGAGAGAGACAGAGACAGAGAGAGGAAAGAGGTCAGATCGAGCTTATGAAACAGTTTCTAACCTAACCCGGCCTATTTCTGACAGGGCAGGTCCCTCACTGTTCCACACTGACACTACTGTATACATTCAGCGCCACACACGGGCTCAAATGTTTCACTATCATTATGCTTAATGAGAGATCAATAAATGTGATGGTTGTAACTAAAACAATTACTTATTTAATGGTCCTATATTCTGCTATAATTTTTTTTTTTTTACTGTTGCTGAGTTTAAATGCATGTTTTGTTTTCCCACCATGATAGTGCGTTGACCATAGGTGAGGGTCACCTATGGTCATGAGCTTTGGGTAGTGACCGAAAGGACAAGATCGCGGATACAAGCGGTCGAAATGAGTTTCCTCCGCAGGGTGGCTAGGCGCTCCCTTAGAGATAGGGTGAGGAGCTCAGTCACACGGGAGGAGCTCGGAGTAGAGCCGCTGCTCCCACGTCGAGAGAGCCAGCTGAGGTGGCTCGGGCATCTGTTCCGGATGCCTCCTGGACGCCTCCCTAGGGAGTGTTTCGGGCATGTCCCACCGGGAGGAGGCCCCGGGAAGACCCAGGACACGCTGGAGGACTATGTCTCTCGGCTGGCCTGGGAACGCCTGGGATCCTCCCGGAGGAGTTGGAGGAAGTGTCTGTGGATAAGGAAGTCTGGGAGTCCCTGCTTAGACTGTTGCCCCCGCGACCCGGCCCCGGATAAAGCGGAAGAAGATGATGGATGGATTAGTGGGTTGACACCGCTGCGTCCAAATTTTGTGCCGGACGCCGAGTTGAACGCCTGTACATTTGAAGGCAGGCGCTTTGGATGGGCGTGGGTACGTCACTGTCTTCCGGTGAGTGCGTAGGTACGTCACTGGAGCCTAATCTCTGATCGGTTGCTGCCGCAAAAAAGTTCAGCTTTGTTCCAACTTTCTCCGTCGGACGCTTCTGGACGCCCAGGACGCTCTGGACGCCCTGGACGCCATAGACGCCCTGGTCGCTCAAACTCCCCTGAAATAAACTGGATGCTTTGACAGCGGGGTTGTGAACGTACTCGTACTCATTATGGCTTGACTTGTTACACTGTGACTTGTTACAACTGTTAAACGGTACTCGTTTTTCCAATACTTGTTATACCGTATTCATTGTACCGTTACTCATTACAGCATTACTTATACTGTTACTTATTACACCTACTCATCACGCCGTTGCTCATTAGGCCGTTACACGTTATGTCATTACGCCGTTAATTGTTATGCTGTTACTCATTACGCCGTTGCTTGTTGCACCATTATTCGTTACTCATATATACTGTTTTTTTGTCACCACCATTACTCCTTACGCCGTTACTCCTTACGCCGTTGTTTGTTACACTATGGTTCATTGTTTTTTATTACATGTCTTTTCAAGGTTCTGTTTCTGCATTAAAGTGCACTATGTAACTAATATGGTGGGATGTCTGTCATCTGCTTCTCTATCCATGGAGTTGGAGAATGTGGAATGTTCCACAGTATGTCATTTAAGTTATATCTATTGTATATAATTCAATTATAGTTATTTAAATTTAATAAAACATGTTATTCTTACATCAGTTAGCGTGTCACAGATCTGTGCCTGTAACTTGACCTGTTAGTGTCACCTGCTTGTCTGAGTGGAGATACACGTAGATACATTTAGGGTCGCAGTACCATACTGTAAAAAAATTCCCAACAAAGCAATAACATTTACATGGAGACAAGCAGGTGGCAGACCAATCACCAGAAGTTACATAGCGCACCTTTAAATTATTTGTGAAATAACTTTGGACAACCTTTCATGTACGTAATCATCATGGTCACAATGTTTTTGTATAGTTATAGATATGTATGACAGGACTGACCCATTACATGGTCAGTTACACATCTATTATCCAGTTTTGAAGGACTTTCTCTACCTCCCTCTTCCCCCTCTCTCTCTTTGGGTTTTCAGATCCATGTGTTGTTGACTGTCTCGCCCCTTTGGCCCAACACTACCAGGCCCCCTCTCCCCTTTCCTCCCTCTCCCTCCCATTTTTCTCCCCACAAGGGCCCCTCTAACCCCCCTTGAACTTCCCTCAATCCGGCCTCTGTCCTTTTTCTATCCTCCACTATTTTCTCCCTTCTCTCTTCTCTCCTCTCATTCTCTCTTTGACTTGCTGCACACCTTACTACCACAACCACCACCCCCCACCACCCGCGCCCCTTCTTCCCCTTCCTCCGTCTTATCCTCATGAAACAAAATGTGTGTTCCTTCATACACATACTCAGCGCAGCAGTGTTCCCCCCAGAGTGGTTCTTTAACTCGCCTGACTTGCCACATGCGAGCTATAGTGTGTGTGTGTGTGTGTGTGTGTGTGAGTGCGTTAACCTAGCGTGCACGGATTGGGTAGGGAGGGAGGGTTAGCATGTTTTTGTGTGCCGGCTCTGCTCACTGCTGCTGCTGCTGCTGCTGCTGACGCTACACATGATACCCATTAGCGGCGGCTGGTGGGGAGGAGGCAGGGAAGGTTGCACATTCATAAAAAAAGACGAGTACAAGAGAGAGACATCCAGGTATACATGCAGACACGCGGGGCCGGCACAGTAGGGGACAATCCGGGGCCCCTGACACTCTCCCCCCTCATCCCCCTGTGGCCCCTGAGGTTAGCAACGCGCTTTCTTTTCAGCTAAAGCATTTACATGTCCTCAGTGGTTAAAAGAAGCGCATTTTGGTTTGCTTAAAATGCTGTTTTTGTAGAATAGCAGCAAAGCTTGAAAATCTGCCGGGGTGATGTCATCAGTATGTAAAAAAAAATACTGGCATGATCCCTAAGCAACCAAAAGTGTCCTTGGTAACCAGATGTGTCACAGAAGTAGCCAATGATGCACAAGCAAAATGCTTCGAATGTAATAATGGGCATAATAAAACAAGAGGATAATGCATCATAAAGGCTTTATTGCCATTATTTTGGAAGATGATGAGAATTATATAAATGTGGCTGAGTAGTTAGCTCACTTCAAAGTAAAAGGTTTAATTCACAGACCTGTCTTGGTTCAGGTTATTTCTGGGTACTCTCTTCACCCGTCATGGTTTTTGACCATAAATACTGAGCCCTTTTTCTAGTCCCTCATTTGATCATTTCTGACATATTGCTTAGCCTGTTTTTATTGATCAGAAATACCTTGAAAAACCTCTCATATTCTTGCTGGGAGAGAGTTAGCAATAACATCTCCATGTAGACAAACAGGTGGCAGAAAAGTTATTTATTGCATTTTTTATATTTTGAATTGAACAACGTAGACAGCAGCAGACCTGGTTTGTAGACAGGACTCTGCGTTCACACTTTAATTCACTAGGGGGACACAATCACACGAGGCCCCAGAAGAAGCAGTGTGGTGCTGGGCTAAAAATACGCAGAGTTAGACCCCATGTAAGGAGGGAGTGCGCAGGTGTGATGGACAGCAGGCAACCACTGAGCAACATATTACCGGCAGGGAGGTGAGAAACGCAAGCGCAACTACAGTCAGGGTTGAAAGGAATTGATTGAAACCAAATACATGCAAAAAGCTTCATAAATATATACAAGCCATAAATAAATTATAAAATAATAATACACTACATTAGTAGTACCTGAAAGAATATGTGCTCTTCAAAACTAAGATTCTGGACTTGGCTTTTCATTTTTCATGGGTTTGGACCTCCTGAGTACTTTTCACAATTCACAAGATAGATTTTTTTTTTATATATATATATAGCTTATCGCGAATTCTTTATCAATCTGAAACCCTTGAATAGGTCAATGGGCTCTTGCCCCAGTTGGCAAAACCAACATCTCTCAAAGCTTATGCTAACTACTATTAAAATGTTAAATATAAAATAAACAACCACTTAAACTTTAATGTAAAGAATGTCTGACTGTTTTATGTGAAGATGATTTCATTCTTATTATTTTGTAATTGTTTTTGTTAGGCCTCAGTAGAATTAGCGATCTCATGGAGACACAAACACATCCCTTTATAAACACATAAGGGAACCTGGACAATACCTGGACCAAACCATGTCACTTAAAGTGTGAACGCAGCCATATTGTATGGCCTCAAGCCCAATAGCCATGTTTCCACTGGTTCGCTTTGGAGTGGATAGGCACGTACGGTCTGAAAGTGTCTTCACTGTATTAAGTGCAATGTAGCCCATTTAAACGATCCAAAGCAGACCATGAGACTATACCTTCCAAAGCGGCCTGGCTCTCATTGGCTCCCGGTACACTCTAGTTAAGGAGAGGCTACACATCACAGCGAGATTATTGGGTAAGAGAGAACACAAGACAGACTAACCATTTCTCACCAAACGCTGACTTGATCTGGTGATAAACCGTCGTATTTCCAGAGATTGTCCTTTATACGCTGAGCCGAAGAAAGCAAAACAAAGCCATGTCATAGTGACTGCTGTTTCCTGTTTATCGATGCCACGACAACGCGCCAAGATCAGAAATATTACATTTCCAGTGCTGAACATGTTTAACATTGTTCAAACCCAATGCGGTATATAAAGATGTTGAGGTGCAGTAGGGTGAAATAAATGCAGAATTACTAAATGTCTCTTTGTGAATTGCTGAGTTTGGCCTTATGATTAAAAAGTATAATGCTGTCCAGATCACAATGCTTGTCTTCGATCCTGTGTGATCCTATGTGGAAGTGTATTACATTTTGTCTTTTTGAAAATAAAAAGTTGAAGTCATAAAACAAAGTATAATTCAGGTATTTTTTTTTTAAACATCAGCTGCTTATGTAGCAACCCCTGCCCCGCGATGCAGAGCCAGGCCCGTAACATGAAAACACAGGCCCCTGTGCCGCTCGTGGCCGAGTGGATAGTACATATGCCTGCCGTGTGGGGTAGCAGCGTCGTAAATTTGCATTGGCTCGCAACAATTAGCTGCATGTTATTCTCCTGTCTCCTTCCCATTTCACGCTACACCGTCCTGCCAAATAAAGCCTACGGGTCAAAAAATCCTTACAAAATAAAAGAAAATGCTGGCCTAAGCGTGAACCTAAGCAAGTCGAAGTGCTCCAAGAGGAATCAATATAGGGTAGAGATTCTCAACCTGGGGGTTGAAGCCCCTGTGTGAGTTGCAAAATTATTTCAGGGGGTCCCCAGATGATATGGAGAAAATTTGAATTTTATGCAGTAGTGTTAAACAAGGCTTGACATCCTTCAAATGCAGTGCTAAATGTAGATTATAATTTGTTGAGCAACCAAATGATTGTGTCTAGGCCTATGAGAAATAAGGCTACTTTATAACTTTGCGAGAAGCCTATTTTGTGTGTTATGGGATCACAAACGCCAACAGTTGTTATTATGGGGTTGTGTCTGAAGAAGGTTGAGAACCACTGATCTAGGGTGCCCGAGTCAGTACAAACGTGGCTAATTTTTAACACCTCCCTGGGGTCATGTCCCAGCCTGCTTCAAGACTGCCATCATTGTCCCTGTCCTCAAGAAGCCCCGGATCACTGGACTTAATGACTACAGGCCAGTGGCACTGACGTCTGTAGTCATGAAGTCATTTGAGCGCCTGGTCCTGCCCCACCTCAAGTCCTTCACCTCCTCCCTGCTGGACCCCCTGCTGTTCGCCTACAGAGCCAACAGGTCTGTAGACGACGCCATCAACCTGGCACTCCGCTTCATCTTAGCAGCATCTGGACTCCCCGGGACCTATGCCAGGATCCAGTTTGTGGACTTCAGCTCTGTGTTCAACAACATCCTCCCTGCTCTGCTCCAGGACAAGCTCTCCCAGCTCAACGTGCCTGACTCCACCTGCAGGTGGATCACTGACTTCCTGACGGATCAGAGGCAGTGCGTGCGGCTGGGGAAGAATGTCTCAGACACTTGGAATATCAGCACAGGAACTCCACAGGGCTGTGTACTTGCTCTGCCTTCTCCCCTGTACACAAACTGCTGCACCTCCAGCCACGACTCCGTAAAATTTATCAAGTTTGCGGACATCTTGAATGGGGATGGGTCTGTCTACAGGAGGGAGGTGGACCGGCTGGTGTCCTGGTGCAGCGGTAACAACCTGGAGTTCAATGCCCAGAAGACAGTGGAGATGATCGTGGACTTCAGGAAAATCATAGCCCTACAGCCCCCCTCATCATAACAGACTCCCATCACCTCCATGGACTCCTTACGCTTCTTCCTCTGCACCACCATCACCCAGGACCTCAAGTGGGAGCCCACCATCAGCTCCCTCATCAAGAAGGCCAGCAGAGGATGTACTTCCTGAGAGCTGAGAAGGCCAAGCTGCCAGTGCAGATGATGGTGCAGTTCTACACGGCCATCATTGAGTCCATCCTCACCTCCTCCATCACCGTGTGGTACGCTGGAGCCACAGCCAGGGACAAACAGAACTACAGTGCATTGTGCGTTCTGCTGAGAAGGTGATCGGCTACAGACTTCCATCTCTGCAGGACCTGTACGTCTCCAGGGCTCTGGGACGAGCAGATCGGATCACAGTGGACCCTTCTCACTCTGAACATGGACTATTTGAGCCACTCCCCTCAGGCAGGAGGCTACGGTCCATCCGGACCAGAACCTCCAGCCACACGAACAGCTTCTTCCCCTCTGCTTTAACTGCAACTATTCATCACTCACTGCACTGTCACTTTCTGCACTACAACTGTAAATTTAACTGTAATTCTCATGTACATAGTAATGACTATTTTTATTGTTATTTTATACTATAGTAAATTTAAATAGCTTCTTAATGCATGCCCTTTTGATTTCATATATGTTGTTTTTATTATTGCTCAGTGTTTTATGTTGCACCTTAATACCGAGACAAGTTCCTATCTTTGTGAATTTTGTTCATTGACAATGAATAATAAACCCCCATCTGATTCTGATTCTAATGTGATCGCCGTAGTAGCCCATGGATGTAATCGTGGCATGATAAAATTTTGAGTCTTAATTTGCTCATGCCGATGAGTGGCACTAGAGCCCAGCATACGCCAAGCACGTCACTTGCGCTTCTCTGACCTCTGACCTGATACTTCCGGGGTAGCTGTGCCACATTCCTCCATGCTAATGCCTCGTTTTGGTCATGCTTTAGCTTTTCCACCTCGCTGTCTTGGTGCTCATGTCAGCACCGTGTCAGGTGAAAAATGCAGCTTACTTTCCATATTCTCAAATGAATCACGTTTGGTGCTAATATAGACCCTTGTTTGTCAAAATATTGCCCTGTGGTTGTGCACTCCAGCGGACTGTTGTGATTGGCCGGCTCACTCCTTGCTGCGTATTGTTGTCCAGACTAAATTCATTCACATTATCAGAAGGGTAATGTAGGTTCATGTTTTCAGGTAGTCATGTGGCAACGGTACTTCTATTGGGGCACCGGGGACCACTCTGTTTTGACCTGCGGTTTTGCCATAGAGTTTTGTTACCTGAAATGTAAAGTTTGTGGATTGAACAACGAAATGGATGTGAATTTCTCAATGAACAAGTTTGTACATTGTCAAGCCGATGTTAAGCCAAAAAAGAAATGAAATACTCTGACTAAAGTAACTGAACGGGAAAAAAATATACGGTTGTGTCATAGTTACTCTCCGGGTGCATTTCCTCGGGTTGTGGTATTATCTGTAATTTTTAGTTTAATACAAAAGCTTACATCGTATGTGTTTACCATTACTGTTAACCCTCACATTGCCGCCAGAAGTACAATAGGAGCAGCAAAAGTATTCATTGTATCCGTTTTAATTTACTTTTAATCAAATGCTTTTATTTAACCTTTAGTATTTCTAACTAATAACTAACCTTAATTTGAGAGCAGATTGGATCATCTGCATTTCTTTCTAAATGACATCACTGAGGTATTAGCTCTGCTCCATCTGTCTTCAATCTACAGTCCCTTCTCTCAAAACATCACAACTGCCGCAGACTGGATTGTGTACCTGGCCTGCTAGCGTTGTTTAGTCTGCCATCCAGTTGCTTATCTATCTACGCTACATGCTAGGGACTGGTGGCGGCGGCTAGCATCTATACAAGTATGTCATTGTGCAGTGTCTTGGCACAAATAAACCAGGTCAATATTTCCACCTGATGCAGTTTTGGGGACAGAGCCTGGAAAGTAGGCTACCTCACACCAGTCGCCAGTGATGGGTCGGATTCATGCACTGACAATGGAGTCTTTAAGGGTTTGTAGGATGCAAAATTGTTGACTTTTTTGCTGTTGTTGCTTTGTATCATGTTTTTATTCTCCCATAAAAATGCACCTGGAGTTGCGTTTTGTTTTATTATCGCATTTTTGTCTGATTCTGCATTTAATTTGGTCTGCCTCTGTAAAACTGTCCAGATCTCTATCATCTGGTGGTAAAACAGAACTGCTCTTCCATGTTTTTAAAGTGACATACTGATACCGCTACAATGTCGTTCACATAGCGTCAAACCAACTTACATGTTTGTAGCTGTTCATGCGTTTCAGCTTTTTGTTTATAGGTGATAGTTGAGGACATTTGCCCATTTAAAACATATACTGATAACTTTTAAGAATGGTGCTACATTGTCATCACTCCGAAACACATGGATTCGTTTTTAACCTGATTCAAAAAGCTTCACTGCCTGTCCAAAAAAAAAAAAGTTGCCACAGAAAAAAGCATCAAAAGCTCTCCTACAATATTTGGTAGGAGAGCCTTTAACTTTGATTACAGCACACATTCGCTGTGGAATAGTTTCAATAAGCTTCTGCAATATTAAAAGATTGATTTGCATTATTTTTCACCAGCCTTCTGCAGCTCGTCCCAAACACTCTCACTGGGGTTCAGATCTGTAGTAGATTAGTTTCGGCTTCTCCTTAGATGTTTTCTTTGCTCGATGACAATGATTTGACCCTTCTCAAACACACTGACATCTTTTCCATGACCACGGGATTCGTCTTTCCACATGGTTGTTTTAGAAATGAGAAGCCGCGCACTGCTCAGTTGGGTTTAAATACCGTGTTGCAGCTGAAAGAGCATCACCTGCAGCAGCTATCCAGTAGGAGGAGAGGATCTACTGTATTTCTTTAGTTGAATCCAAGTGGCGACTTTTTTTTGGACAGGCAGTGTACTTTCAGCATGGAGCTACATTTTGCATGGAAATGAGACGAAAGTAGCTTGGAATTCCCGCTCATTTCCATGGAGACCATCCACGTCCTCCTTGCAGATGCTGCATGAAGGGGCGTGTCGGCAAAAAATATTAAATTTGTCTGTGATGACTCTTGTGGATCCATCAAGCTCAAACCAAGCTTCACGAGCAGCATTTCAGCGTCTCTTACCATGAACACATCACCAGTAACTGCCAACAGACATAACAACATTGCTCATGTTTAATCATTTAAAGGTGTAAATGAAAGGCCTAAAATGTTCCACACTATGCCAATAAACAAGAATTGATTCAATTACACCATAAATTACATCTAGAAACAAGCAGGTGGCAGACTCTTCACCACAAAAGTTTCATAGAGCAGCTCTAAAATAAAGTATGCAACTTGTGTGACGATGAAGACTATTGTCATTATGATAAACAGATATTAAACCTTTACCTGAGGTGATTAAAGGAGACATATTGTGCAATTAAAATAGCTTGATATAATGTTTTCCCCTCGCTGTTGGCTTAGTCAGTTGTATAGACTGATTCTCCTATGTCTGAGTAATCCTGTATTTCCTACATTGAAACTTGAGTCCTCAGAAAATGTCTGTTTTCACCTGCCCCCTATCTTTGCTCACTACTTTGCACTTACTTGTGATGTTGTTGTTTTTTGCTGTTTTTAAAAAATTATTTATTCAACCATACACATCGGGTTCAACAATGTGACATTGCCCACAGTGAAAGTTCACTATAAGAGGCGAGGCCGGCAGCAGACAATCCTTTTTTAAACTTTTGCCCAGGAAGTCATTTGGCCTGTTTCTATTATTATGTAGTTTTATAAATGTTTTACCATTTTACAATGAACATAATTTTAAACTATGATCTACATATGTAAATGTTTAATGCTAAATACCATAAAAAACCCACTTTGTGCCAAAAGTGTCTTTAGTCAGTCCTTGCTCCTGTATTTATGCCCTGTTTGCAATACATATAGGTCTATAGTCTACAGTAGCTCACAAACAAAAGCAGCGTGAGAGATAATCAGTCTTAAATCCTGATCTAAACTACACCGGTCTGTCCGTGGTCCAGGCCGGGGGATTGTCCCGCACTTTTAATCCACTTAAAACCACAGGATCAAGGGCTGCGGCTGCTTCCAAGGCTATGCTACACACACAAACACCTGCACACACACACGCACACACACACACACACACACACACACCCATGAACACACGCACATATGTAGAAGCTGCACATTCATTCATGTCTTTTGAACGTGCATGGATTTTCGCCATACCTAAGGGTTAATTGTTTTTGTACCAATGCTTTGTTTACTTTTTTTTTTTTTTTTTTTTAAATATATGCTGGATGTGAAAAAAATGCTTTTATTTTTGTTTGGTGTATATATTTTTGAAAGGTATTTATTATAAAACGTTTCTTATCTTCTCAGTTGTACATTACACGATCACATTATTTTATTATTATTATTATTTCCTATTATTGTTATTTTATTTTTTTAAACCTATTTTTATTTCTTTTTTGGAACAATGGAGGCTACTTCAGTGAGATAAACAGTAGAACAAATGTTCACTCCAACCCTGATTGGTTATTCCATTGAAACGTCGGCCTACACGCTCTCATGACACATGTTTTATTTTTTTTATCTGTATCTTTCATTATTCTTGCAGGATAGGATTATGTACAGTTAGGTTATAGTTTCCTTAAGTGCTCGGATGTAAAATGTAACCCAACACCCAATGGAGTCAGTGATGGATTGCCTTTCGAAAGTAAATTTATTGAAGAAGGTTCAACTTTCATCCCATCACCAATGTTACACAATGATGCCTTACTAGTCTTATAAGAGATTACATGAACCGGAAACAACAGAAATATTCTGAGCAAAACGCAATTTGTTCTGCTTTATTACGTGGAACAAACAACATCCACGTTCAATTTACCAAAATGGAATAATTTTCTACATCTTTAAGAAACATTTATCTTGTGTCAAAAAAAATCGTTATTTAGTGCGACGGACAATATGTCATACTTTTTCCCCGCTTGCACCAACGTTTGTCGTTATCTAATTTGAAATGTACTAATTCCTTATTCTTGCGGAGGGAGGACAGGCCACTGACTTGAATAGCTGCTTCATGACCCAAAAAACTGTCAGTCTTTCCCTGGAATAAATTGTGGAATAAACCACGTTTGGGTACAGGGGGGAGCTGGGAACGTGCGCTTTGGAGACGTGCGCTTTCCCGTGCGTATGCGTTGAACCCGTATGCGTAATTAGACTTTGGGCCTATTATTTACCGTATAACCGGCAGATTTAGTGCGTGAAAATGTTCCGGACGCGTGAATGTAAGGGGTGTAGATGTGCGTGTGTCCCTGCTCGCCTGCGCCGCGTTTCTAGACGACCCATAGTAGAATCAATTCAGAGAGAGGGGAGCTTGAAACCGTCCGCTCATGCTTTCCTCCGAGTTTGAGAGAAACACAGTGCAAGTGAACACAGCAGAGCCGGAGCGCCACTAGTATGCTCACTACTCTCAGGCACATACTAAAGACACAACGTCGTCAGGGAAAAAGTACAAATTAGCGTGGCAAAATTGAAAGTGAAACTAGAATTGATTAGAAATTAAACATTTTAAGTATGTTGTGCACAAAGCAATTTTAGGTAGCATGTTGGTTTATTAGCATGTAATGAATAGGCTAATATGATCCACTGACATGTATTTGTCCATAACTTTGCAAAAGGATTTAGTTGGCATAGTTTTTAGACCAGATGCCCTTCCTAGTGCTGTTTACATGTGTCCATTCTTTTGGGCTTGGGGCTGGCACAAGAGCTCCTCGCTTCTGATCCCTTGTAGCTTTAAGATGCAACATTAAACTGCCACTTTGCATTGATGGCTAAGCTAGCACATTTTTTGACTATATATTTTTACACAATCTGGTTCAGACTAAGATTAGGTTTAGGGACAGGTAATTTGTTTAAGGCTAGGGCTTTGGGACACGTTTGCTACCTGGTTTGGCAGAACTAGGTTGTATAAAAAAAAGAGACTTCCTGTCACTGGCCGGTCTCTGTCACCCAATCACAACTCTCTCTCTCTCTCTCTCTCTCTCTCTCTCTATATATATATATATATATAAACAACCTGAGATGTAAGTATTCATATTCAGCACTATCTTCTTCGCAGCTGCAGAACCATCAGTTTCTTCAGCCTTTCCTCAGATATTCATTGTACCTCATTCATTTGTTAATGTCTGTTTGAGTTTATACTGGTTGAATGAATAAGGTGCATTTTCATAAGAGTTGGCCATTGCATCATTCACTCCCTGCACTTCATTCTGATGAGCTACGATGTTAGCCCTGCGACAGATTGATAGAGACGTGGCAAACTATCTTTCTGACCACGACCAATCGCTCTTTCAAACAACACATGGTTAGGGTTAAAGGGCCTGTGCCTGATTTTGAACCATAAGTCAGGAACATGTTCTAATTTGAAAAAAGAGAATCCCTCTTTGAGCAGAAATGGTGGGTTAACGTATAATCTACCCTCTGTTTACAATAATATCCTCTCACCTTGGTCAAGTGAGAGATCAAAACAATGAACTTAACTGTGGTGAAGGAGATTCAGGCAGATCACAATCAGATTCGAACAAACCATAAGGAGGCTAACTGGTAAATAAAGGCAGAGCAGTTTCAAGTTACAACTCCTCCCTTAGGGCTGGACCTGTCTTGCTTGGTGCAGTATAAAGTCTAGTTTCTCAGGCCAGTGTTATCAGATTGAAAATGATTTCTGGATAGGAGTCGGAACGTTTCTATCTTTAGTTTGAAGTGTTAACCTTACCCACTTAGTCCTTTCTGCCTCTCTGATATTGCACCACGACTGTCTCTGATGGACACATGCAGTTAATGATCCTCATCAATATCCACCCATCTCAGGATTTTTCACTTTCTTGATAACACACCATGACAAGGAATCAACAGTCTGGGTTTTGGGTTGTGTCAGGAAGATGTTTTTCTATTATTCTTTGCAAACAAAGACCCTGATTGGACAAAAGTGTTCTTACCCAACAAAAGGCTTTTTAAAAGTATATATCTATCTATATCTATCTATTTATAATAAGTAGCTGCATTTATAATACACAGCATTATTTCATAGTCATTTTTCTTAAACAGAATATAATATATATATCAAGCACAGTCCCTTTAAAGGGGCTGTACCTGTCTTAATATATTTATAATATAAATAGTTTGCAACAGTCCACATGTATCACTCACTTACCTAATGCATTCCCAGCATTCTAAATATTCACTGCAATGAGTTTATAAGCACTTTTCACAACTTTCAGATTCCAGAGCGTGTTTTGCCGTCATGGTAATGCTAAGAAACATTAAGCACTCTGCAGAGAAAGAACAGAAGTCCCATTTTGAGCCAAATAAACGCTTTTACAATATATCTTTACTGGGAAAAAGATTTTACTTTATGACATGAAAAAAACAACAACAGGTACAGCCCCTTTAATATGTGTACTTTATTGTCTTTATATTGGACCTAGAAGGAACCTGCTGTTAGCATTGCAACGCCTGAGACTCATCTGGAGTCTCTGGAGTTCTAGGTTTGGTCAGGAGTACCTACCTGGAGGATGAGCCCGTTGTGCATGTTTTGGGTTGACATTCATACACACGTGAGGTGGGAGAAGTGTCTTGCCCAAGGACGCAACAACCACCTTTAGAGTCTCTGGGCACTGCGAGGCACAATGAGGTATTTGCATGTGTGCTGGCCGCTGCACACATCTCGCATGCTTATTTGAATATGTGGTGGTGCGCTTGTGTTGCCTCCAAAGTCACCTTCATGGGTATCTTCATTGGCGGAGCAGCATCCTTCAGAATGGAGCAGATTAGCGTTGCAGCACCGATGTTGATGAGGTCGTCATTTCCCAAGGTCACACCCACACACGGAGCCGGAGCATGGGCCCGCAGGTTGTCCGTAAAGGCCCCCCATTACAAAAGCATGTGCAGCAGGGTCATGAAAGCTGCTACACCAGCTACAGAGAAACAGGCGTTCATTTCAGCCATGTTTCTTTCAGCGTAGTCGTGATGTTTTAGTGAAGCTTGAACTGGTATCAACTATATTAGTGTATCTGAGTCAAACAAATCTGGGCAATGATTGGGAGTTTTTAACTATATACTACTGCACATACTAAGCATCTGTTAATCACCCTCAAATAGGAGGTCTGGTGTTCAATTCTCAAAAATGGCCTCAAGTTTATGAATGTGTCATGTGAGATTTGAAGTTTTAGTATGTACCCCACCAAAGGCCCATAGTTGCTGGAATTGGTTTAGCAAATTTGTGAATCATACTTTCATTATAAAGGTCACGCAGATGGCATCACAATAGTCTGCAATTTAGCAGCAAGTGGCAATGTCAATCGAGTGTCAAAACTAAAATGTGAAAGTGCTGCTACAGTCTAATAACAAATAGCCTATAAAAATGTACAACTCTGCTAAATATGTAGCTTGTGACATCTAAAAGCAGATAATCAAGTAAAAGGTAGAAAACCAGATAAACAACAGAAGCACCTGGGCTCACATTTATCACGGATACAGACTTTGGGGTCACACACAGTTGAACTGATTACCTTTTTCTCCTTACAAATGGTGTCTCCGAGTCTGTGTGTTGAGGAAAATAATTGTTGTGGGGCAAGTTGAAGTGTCCTTTATATCCCCCTACCTTTAGCAAACGAGTTAGCAAATCTCTCCGCAGTTGCTCATGTTGCCATTTGTTAATTTGAGCTAAAAAATGGCTCAATGGACAACAATTAGGCAACCCCCTCCAAAAAAAACCAGCAACATATTTTGTCATGAAATGTTAATTGGCATTTGTGGAATAAAAATGATGATTATGAAGATAGCACCTGTTAGCACTATGTTGAATATAGACTGACATGCTGCTAATTTGTCTTTTCAAAATGCTTCACTCCTCACTGTTGCCAGCAGAGGGTGTCAGACACATTCTCATTCAAAAGAAAGAATTGCATCTTGTTTTCCATGCATATACAATATTTTAATGCTCAACTGTGTAACATTTCAGCCGATTACTATGGTGATACTTTTGAACATTCAAGGCAGCAACATCTCCAAGATCCAAGTCAGGGGTGTGGAGACGTGAGGCCACTCACACTCACAGAAAAAATGTAAATATATTTTTTCCATGAATCTACGTAAATACATGGCGTTGTTATAGTCCATTGGCTGAATGTTAAGAAATTAGGCTTTTCAATATAACATGAAACGCTAAGAATTGGGATCAGCTAAATAATCATAATACACAGCAGTACTTGGCTTGGAGCTTAGGCATTGCGCTGACATATAAACGTCCAGTGTATTTCCGTATTGACCACAGGCAGCAGCGCTCGTCTCTCACTCTGCTCATGACAATGTTCACTCTGTAATGCGTCGTTTTGTGTGTGTTTGTGTGTGTCTGTGTGCGTTTGTGTAGCGGCATCACAGTAAAGGCCGCATCTGTCTGTGCTTGCGTCATACGTGTGAGTCACAACATGGTGCTCTAGTCTTTTTTATTTCATTTTCAGACAATTTGCACGTTGAACATGCTAAAAATCAGGACAATATTTGAATGAAGCTGAATTGAAAGTGGCTGAATGTGGTTGAGCAGTCGCCCCATAACTGGAGGGTTGGCAATTGGAATTCTGTTCTGGTCAATTGTATTTGTTGTTTTAGTTGTTTTTAGTTTATTTTTCTCGATCTGGCCAAGAAGCAGCACAAGAACAACATCATCATTCAATCATCAACAATCATTAAAACCATTGTAGTAAAAATGAAAAAAATAAGTTTTGTATTGAAAGCATGTGGATTGATCCTGTAAAATACTTCGGATTGAGTTTTTGAATACAGAGAAAGGAACAAATTAATTGTTATAAAATGTGTTGCAATTGTCTCTAGTCCATTTTTTTTTTTCTTAATTTTTTTCAATTGTTTAAAAGAATAAGCAGAGAACAGAGACCAGAACACGGGCAGAGATTGAAAATTAAAAGAATGCAAAATAGACATCAACTAAACATCAAAAGAAACAAAATTATGGCACATTTAAATTAAAATAAAAGTCCCATTTGGTCCAAAGTCTAATTAAGTCTGAATGTCATTTTTCCCATGTGTCTCATGCCTGTTACAATGTCAGTCCAGTCTTTGATTGTTGTTGATGCTTGTGTCATGAATTTCTTTGTGATGGCCTTTTTACCTGCTGCCAAAAGTACATTCCAAAGGTATCCATTTATTGTGGCCATGGCAGGAGTTTTGAGGCCACATAGTTCTAAAATTTAGAGGAATGGCAATGTTTGATATTATTCCCCTTGAATGTTCTGATTTCTAAACCTTGATACCAATTTCAGTCAGAGTGTTATAATGGTCATTACTTTGTTTAATTTCTTGGTTATAATAAAATACTGTCTGTATGTATTTAAACACAACTCTAGCCAAACACTAGCCAAGTAAAAAAAATCTCTTTCAAACCAGAAGATTGGCAGTTCAAAACCTGCTTGGTTGTAGTTGTTGTTTCTTGCGCAAGACCTGTAAGAGCGTGCAAATATGGTGACCAGAGAAGTTTGTGGTCTGTTACTTCCACCACAGCAGCAGACCCACCATCCTCACCCTCTCCTCCTCTTCTTCACCACCACCACCACCAGTGCTCACAGGGCAGACATTTTCCCTAACAATGCTACCATTCTCTCACTTCCCCTCATCAACATCTGTAATCTGCCAAATCAATCCCATTCACCTGCAGTGTGATAGCTTAATGTTCCAAAGTGGTGCTTTAAAGTGCATATGACAGGTTCTCATGTTTTTCTAATTATTACTTTGTTTGGTTGGCTAGAACCTGTGGTAAATATTTATCATAGTTTTGTATCAGTCAAGCGTCAGTTTGTGAAGAAAAGCCAAAAAAAAAGAAAAGTGAAAAATTACAGGAAATAGAGCTGAAAACAGAATCCCTCTGTGATGTCATCTATAAGCGACATTCCATCGTAAATGCAGGGACAATTTACACACAACTGACACATTTTTCTGACAGTTTAAACAATCATTTAACATAATTAGTGTGTTGCTGGTTATTATTGTTTGTCAAATCATAAATATTCTGTAATTTATATGGATTTTGCCCCTTGTTTAAAGTACGGTTGCTAGGTAACAGTTCTGGAATTACTGTTACATTCATGTGGTTTTCGGGAACCCAGAAAAACTGCACAAATCGGGAAAATAACTCAGTAACTCGGGTCAAAAGCTGCTGCCCGACTTCAACACACGACGACGACGCTGCTGTGGAGACAGACAAAAGTCAACTGTCATTTTATCTTAATGAGGTCTTTGACTAACATTAACTGCATTTAGGAGTTTATTGTCTGTCGTCCACATCATTAGAGCAACAGATTTGTGCAAGAAAAAAAAAGTGTTTAATTACAGACAAAACTTAAGCTAGCTAAAGCAAAAACAATGTTTGATGTTAGCATTTGGGAAGGCTAACAACAACAAATCTCACTGTTAGCTCTGATAAACGCTGTTAAAGAGCGGGTTTGATTATTTGACAAAAAATCCTGACTTTCTGAGATAAAAACAAATTAAAGCAAACAAGTCGGAATGTCAGCTTCTCATCTCGGAAACACCACATGAACACAGCATTAGCTTAGCCTCTGTCACATCTGTTGCTCATGTACAACCAGGAAGTAACAGTATAAACCTCACCAAAACGGTCAAACTGGAGGAAAAATAGACACAAATTTGAGTAAAATCTTAAATATATTCATCTACTTTTTTGTGAAATGTGTGGTCTAACTGCAGCGTATGTCCTTACTGCTAACACGCCATTGGATTTCCATCTCTCATAATCCCATCCACAACAGATCGCTCGGTCAATAAAGTCATTATCATAGTCTGAATATGGCAAGTGAAATCCGAGAGTGGCACATATAAGGAGACAATACCATTCACCTGCCGACCTATTATTCCACATAAGTTGGAAAACAAATAGGTATCTAAAGGTTCATTGGTGTACGCCTTTGTCACAGGTATCAGTGCGATTAGAGCAGGATTCATTTGAATAATAGGCCGTTTGGAGAGGATGGTGGATGAGAGGGAGAGAGGTGACGTACATGGATGACTAACGCCGGTGACCGCATACACTTCTTTAGGTTCAATGTGTTAAAGCTGGTGTCTGATCATCCGTCATTCTGCGGAGTAGTGTTTAGCATTACAATAGGAAGAGCAAAAACATGTCAAAGGTTTACCATTGATTTACTCTTTGTCTATTTTAGTGTCATGAAATTACGATTTATTCTCTTAATGAGCGAATCCCCTCCACTACACTGTTATTTATATGTGTACAAAATGGTATCAAAAAGAAAAATTATAACATTTTGCAAATGAACTATATTAGGTCAAATGTATCTGATTAGGGCTCCAACGATTGTTCAACTAAACGAGCAGTAGTTAGGGTTAGACTGAAATAAATAATGTGCTGCACACTGTTTTTGACATTGCCATTGCCAATTTTAGAATGATGTACTTGGGCCTCAAAACTCCTGCCATGGACACAATAAATGGATACATTTGGGACGTACTTTCGGTGGCAGGAAAAAAGGCCATCACAAAGTAATGGATGACACAAACATCACCACCGATCAAGGACTGGACCGACATCGTGACAAACATCATGACAGACAAATATATATATACACACACACACACACACACACACACACACACACACACACACACACTATAATTTAAAAATAATAATCATCATAATTGTATTTTGAGAATCATTATTTGGATTATACAGACTCGACTTGAAAATACTTTTTTTTTTATTACAAAGAAGTTAACATGATTATATTTAAGATTTTAATCAAGATTAGAAAATTCGTTTTAAAATTTTGGTGAAGTTTATAATGTTTCTTCCTGGTTGGACATGAACAGCAGATGTTACAGTGGTAAAGGTAATTCCACAACTGTTACCTAGCAACCTTCATGTAATCAAGGGCCAAAATCCATATAAATTATACAACAGTTATGAGGATTCTGTTTTAGAACTCAGCTCAGTCATTTTGAACGTTTGAATTTAAATTTTCTTCACAAACTGCCACTTGACTAATGTAAAACTATGATAAATATTTACCACAGGAACAATCACACTAAACTGAGTCATAATTAGAAAAACACAAGTCATATGCTCTTAAAACCTGATGTTAATACTGTCAGGCACAGTAGTATAGTATAGGCACAAGCAATTTTTTGTTGCTTAAAATTATGAAATGATTGTGGTTTTGGACAGCAGTGGCCCACAAACCCAAGGGTTGAGGGTTCAATCCCTGCTTCGATCAGTTTAGGGTTTAGCGTGAAATAGACACAAAACAGAAGAAATCATATCTGAAGAAATGTATATGTTCAAAGCATTTCATATTATCAACATAAAGCTTTTGTCAAGGAACCACACCAACACTGTTAAATTGGACAATATATAATAATTAAAAAAAATATACATATATTTTTAGTTTAAGCCATTTCAAAAGTGTCAGTACAGCCATTGTTACAACATGAACATTAGAAATCAAAATGTGTTAGTAGACTTATGGCTCCATCTTGTGGCAGGAGCTTGGAAGTGATTTAATCACTTTAATAATAACATTTGCTGGATGTTGACGTACACAACCATCTAAATAAATTTATGTTTTTTAAGACTTTCCCATACAGTGTAAACAATCATAACTAACAATTTTAATTCAAAGATATAAAACTATTACTCTACTTGATTTTAAGCATGTTTATTTGTACAACTGACCATACATTTATTACAAAACTGAGTGAAAATGCTGGCGACGGACCTTAAATCACAAAAGTGCTCATGTCTGATCTGAGCAGAGGTAGACGGACGATATGAAAAAGATTATAACAAAATCACACTCACTTTAATCCTCTTTTCTCTTGACAACTTAAATTATATATAGAATGTAAGAACATTACAAATATAGCATCGTTTTTGGCTTGTCTCAACACTGTGTTTTAAAGTCTTGGCAGGTTCCATGGGTCAGTTTGTGCGCGTCGTCCACAGCGTCTCCAAATCAGGTCCATTAAAACAGCAGAAAAATACTTTGGATGCTCAGAATGCATTAGGATAGTGAGCAATAATGTGTTTAAAATGAACTGTTTCTCATGTTTTAAGTGAGTAAAAATCCAGTATAGCACTTTCAATATAGTTTGAGTTTATCCACCATCAGCTGCTCTGGATTCTTACAAAATTGGTATCGGCCAAGAAACATATCGATCAATTTCTGTTCAAAAACACACAGGCAGCACTCCTGCCACAAAGAAAGTCCAGTTCTATTTTTCAAACCAAGTGCGACCCGTCTGCAGCATTGGAAGATGAGTCAAAGGCTCATTTCAAAATGAAAACAATAATTACAAATCCAACTAAATAAGATGAGACACTGCAGGTGAACTTATCCAAATAGATTTATGTCATGTTTCATACATACTGTAATTAAGGCATGTGTAAAAATGGCCATAACTGCAGATATTTGGGACCATGTTAAAATGTGTCAAATTTTGTTCAAAAAAGTACAGAGGGGATTGCTGATATCGTGCGAGTCAATAAATACTCAAAAATGCCACAGGCATATTTAACAAAGAGTTTTGTTTCATATTTGATTCCAATTTGATATTCTAAAAAAAGGAGTTAAAAAGAAAACGTATTGAATCCACCCATCAACTAGCATCTATAAACTAGATTTTACTGTTAAAATTCCGTCAAAATCTTGTTAGGAAAGATTAATGCATTTTAAAAAAAAATTAAATTCGAACATTTGGTTTGTGTGTAGGTGAAGGTGCTACTTTAAGGGCGGAGCTCTCTGCAGTTGCAGTTAAAGTTACAATGTTCCATATAAATACATTTCAGTATGAAAGTTGATTAAAAGAGAGAGAAAAAGGGTTTGCCTGTAGTGTCTCGCCTTGACCCATGCCATCATATTCTTCACCTGTTTATTACCTATTGTCCTCGCCTCCTTTTTTGCAGCCATGTTGTGCTTTTGGGCTCCCCCTGGTGGTTTGGTGGTGGTGACTGCGTGCTACCTGGCTGCCCCCCCCTCCTCCTCCTCCTCCAGTTCGGGCAGGCTCCCGGGGCAGGGCTCCATGGTAACGGCCACGCCCATCCCGCTGCGGCCCATGGGCATCTGTGTGACCGTGAACCACTCGTTGCCCTCCGGAGAGTAGCACTCCACACTGGACAGGAAGCCGAGCTGGTTGAAGCCGCCTGAAACATGAAGTACTTTTTGTTTTCTTCATGAATGCAACAAAACACCATAAAATATCAGAATTCAAAATATACAATAAAACTGAATTTTTTAGGAAGTCAAGATTAAAGGAGACACATAATGCTTTTTTCATCAGCTTAATCTTGAACTGCAACATAAGTAGATCATTTTGTTCATTGTAAACTGCAATATTGATCTAAAATGGCTTAGTAATAGAAACGTGTCCCTCGACTTTGTGTTCAAAAATGCAGAATTGATAAGCCCCGCCTCTTCATAGTGACATTTCACTGAAACAAGCAGTGGATTGACATTTACATGTTTCCGAAAAGTGGCAATGTGATATTTTAGAACTCTTTATGTATCACTCACAGAGGGAGAGCATACAGTCACAGTCGTCCAATTTGTTCTGTTCAATTTGTCCATTTCAAATTTGGTCCGAATGCAATTTTCTCCATTTGTCGAAAACAGGGATTTTCTGAGCACTGGAGCCTCAGTTGCAGGACAATACAGGATTAACTCGAACATGTATGGATCAATCAAAATACAACTCTGAGTGAACTAATGATGAGGAAACACTGTTGGAACGAGGTCAAACACTCATTATCGTCGATTTAGCAGAATATGTCCCCTTTAAAAGAGGTGAAAACATTTAAAACTGAGTTTTGTCATCACTGTAAAGCTAACAACAACTAGCATGCTAACAGCGCATTTTCTGTTTTTCAGAGAATAGTGATGTTTTCCAATTGTTAAGAAGAAAGACAAATATAGACGATTTCCAAATGAAAACTGCCAGTGAATGAGCAGCACATTACAGTATATGAACTGTACCGACTCAAAACAAGTCATAAAAACCTGAAAAGTGCTCAAATCTGCCCAAATAAACTCTAAACGTGTTGACATAATAAACAGAATAAGACGTTAATAACTGTAGTATCAGACTGACCAAACACATAGATGCGTCCGGCGTACACTGTGACTCCGTGGGCACTGCGGCTGTGCTGCATAGGGGCCCGGGGCTCCCACACGTTCCTGCTGGTGTGGTAGCGCTCCACAGAGGCCAGCTGCCTGTCTCCGTCAAAGCCTCCGATGGCATACAGGTAAGAGCCGGAGCACGCCACGCCTGCACCGCACAAAAACATGTTCTGAAATGTGATTCTTGTCATAGTTTAGCAGTGCAGATTGCCGTCTCTTTCCATTATACAAGGCAGAGGTGAAAAGTAACAAAATACAAATACACACGTTACTGTAGTTGTACTGTTTTGAGTATACTTTTAAACTTGTACTTGTGCTTGTAATTGTGTCGAATTCTAGCCTTATATTTGTAATTAACGAAAGCACAGCTGTCTCAACTAATTTAGTAATCAAATCATTATTATTAAACTAAACACACTCCAAAACATGTGCTGAGAAAAGAGGTTTGAATGACCCGGACAAAGCAAGAATGATTAAGAAAAAACACAAAAAAACAACAACAACAAAACCATAAGAAACATGTACAAATAGTGTTTTTTCATCTGGGTCTAATTTAGTAAAATCTTATATTTATGGCCATTTTGCAGTCTAAACAACTAATCAATTAATCGAAAGAATAATCGCTGGGCTAATTGACATTTACCCACATTTGGACGTCCTCAAACCTTCAACCCAAACTGCAGCTGGACTGGACTTACCGAGACCGCTGCGGACCGAGCTCATGGGGGCCAACTGTGCCCAGGTGTTGGTGTCCGGCTGGTACTTCTCTGCACTGCTCCAGCGGTTCTGCCCGTCGAAGCCCCCCACCACGTAGAGAGAGCCCCCGCAGCCCGCCACGCCGGCCCCCAGACGGGCCACCGACATGGGGCTGACGAAGGTCCAGCGGTTGGTCTCTGGGTCCCACCTGTAAAACGACACATATGCGGTTTGCGTAAATCCTGTGCACCAAACCCAAAAAGCAAGATTATCAGACGGTTTGGGACAATAGACGACAAACAATTAGAAAAAACAAAAAAATGAAATAGTCAAATATCGAAAATATGTCATGTCACTCAACCAAACATCTAATATACTGTTGCACTTTCTGAAATAAAAAAAAAGGTGTCACTTTTCTGACTTGCTTGTCTCCATAGAGATGCTATTGCTCTGCCAAGAAAGTGCCACAATATTATTATATGAAAAATGACACATTATTCCATAACCATGTTTTGTACTCTGATAACGATATTATTGCAATATTTAAATATAGTTTTTGACACATCACATTAAGTTAAGTTAAACTAAAATATTTCACTTATTTAATAATACGTACATTTTAGTACCAAAAATAGCCTAAACTAAAAGCATATTTTTTTATTTATTTGGGATGTTTTTATTGCACTGAAAAACATAAAAACATGAGTCCTTACTGTGATCAGGCCGCATCTCACAAACCTGACTCGTACTTGTCTTGGAGGAGCTTCCTCCTGCTTGTTTCCATGGAAATGTTGTTTCTTTGGATATAATATTCCACAGTTTGGTATAAATTGTATCTGTCTGCATGAAGAATGTTCACAAGTGTGATTTTAACTTTCTATTTCCATGAAATCATGCAGGAGATGTGCAACCTCCAGAAAGTTACATACTGTTGCTTTAAATTACTTTAAAAAATGGCACTGGGCAAGTAAGAACACCATTTCTGTCAGAGAATATTCATGTAATAAAAGTGAAGTGGTGACCCAGATAGTAATATGTACATAATTAATAATAATTAATCATTAGTATTAGTTTGCTACTGAGTCATTGGAAAGAATGATGGAAAATATTCCTAGATTTGTGACATGGACAGTTTAAATACATTCTGGTACAAATCCAAATTATAATGTGGGACCAAAACTTTTACTTAAAAAGAAGTCATGTTATTTCAATAGCCCAAAAATATGACTTAACATTACTAACCTAGCAAACGTAGCTGTAACTAAGTAAACATATATAACAACTACCCAACTCTTCAGATATGCAAATGAGGGCTGTAATTTATTTTTATCATGGGTTTTAGCTTCCTGTTATGCAAAAGATATAACTTGTTGTTTAAATCGCTATGGCAACAGTCATATTCCATGAAAGCCGTGGCTAGAGGTTAGGACTGGCAAGGGACAGTTTAACTAATGATACAGTATTTGGTCAAATGTTACATAAGACCAGCACAATTATGTAAGCTTTATTAAACTTGGCAGGTCAACTGACAAGGCAAATTCAAAACAAAACAAATAACAAAAACAACTTTTTACCATTTCTAACTAAATCATTGCATGTTATTGTACATTGCAAGGAACAGTACGTTTTCTGAAGTATCTGAGGTTTAAGTATGGCGATAGATAAAAAAGCACATTTCTATTTTGAAAAGGCAGCAGTTGTGATGTCATCGGTGGTTCTTTTGATATCATGGGATGTTCATTAAGTGCCCAGTGGAAGTATAAGGAACCGGCCCATTCCACACATGATTGACATTCTTGTGTGGAACATCTTACATGTGTCTGCTCGTGACTGTCTGGAGGAGAAGAATCATAATCATCTGCTCCTGGAAGTTTAGTGTGTAATTCATTTTGTAATTGTAATGTCATTATTGACAAATAGCTTTTTTGTCTTCATAAAGGTTTATCTTATCTAATGCAGTTACTTTAAGTGCATATGAAAGGTTAGACTACACATTTCAACATGATTATGTTTAAGATCATTTTGTGACAATATAGTTGCGGTAGAGGCAATTTCACAACAGTTACCTAGCAACCATACTGTAAACAAGGGCCAAAATCCATATAAATGACCTGACAACACTTTTAATTTGTAAAATGAGTGTTTAAACAGTTTAAAATTTTGCTTAAAAATTGCTTCTGCATTTTGGCTGGAATGTCGCTTTTTGATGACATCACAGAGGGATTCTGTTTTAGAACTGCCTGTAATTTTCTACTATTATTTTTCACCTTTTCTTCACAAACTGACACTTGACTGATGTAAAACTATGATAAATATTTACCACAGGGACGAAACCACCAAACAAAGAAAAAATATGAAAACCTGTCATATGCACATTTAACAGACTTTCAATTGTAAACATGGTATAGTATTTTGATTCAGCTCTAATATATAAATACAATGCAGAGATCCAACACAAGGGAACTCTGACCTCCTTTAGCTGGACTGATAACAAACTAAGACCTCCGCTGCCATGACGACAGTTTGAAAACCCGAGTAAAGCGGTGCTCACCTCTCCACTGTGTTGTGGTGTGTGGACCCCTGGGAGCCGCCCACAGCGTAGATGCAGCCGTCCACCTCGGCCACGCCCACCCTGTTCCTTGGCATGTTCAGGGGCTCCCGCGGGCTCCACTGGTTGGTCATGGGATTGTAGCAGCACAGCGCACTGGACTCCACGTTATTCTGGAGGGACAGGTTCCTCCCACCCACCTGAAAACCACCAAGGACACGAGAGAACCTTACCATGTTTTCTGGGATTGTCCGACTGTTAGAGAGAGGTTACATTTGCTGTAGATGAGCTTTACCTTCTTGCATCAGTCTAAATGTATCCCAATTATTCCCTGAAATGAGTTTATGAGCGCTTTCAAAGCCCAGAGTGGAGTTTACTGTCATGGTAAAGCTAATAAAAACTAGCATCCTAACAGCTCTATAATTAGATTCTGACCCCAAGAACTGCTTTTACAGCATATCTGCACTGGAGCAAAATTGGGTACAGCCCCATAGATATAGATATAGATATATATAGATATACACACATACATACACACATACATACATACATACATACATACATACATACATACATACATACATACATACATATATATATATATATTTAAATACACAGATGAGCTTTATGGATTAGAATGCACTGGCATAGAGCAGTCACTAGGAGGCGTTTTGAGAGGCAGACAGACTGAATATGAAGCATAACTGAAACATACTAAAAAAACAAAACACAACTTCAAGTATGTTTCTGGTTCATGAACATTATAACATGATTACCAGCAATAAAAGATATACTTAGCCAATTACAGGCCGTACAGTGTAGAGCAGTCCGAAGAGGGTGCACGCTCCCAGGCCACTGCATGGCTCTCCCATGTCTGCCAGCTGGATCCACATGTTCCTCCTGGGGTCATAGGCCTCCAGAGTGGACAAGGACTGCTGCTTGTACCTGACCACATGGACATGGGGGTGTTTTACGGACTAAACACTGCTTTATTTATGTCAAGCTTTAACAATTAAAGCATCCCTAAAGATGACAGAAAATGACCCTCCTGCTTGTGTCCACGATGTTATTGCTTTAACTACAATGTTTCACAGTATATAGCATTAAACCTCTCTATCTCCATGGAGATAAGTAGGTGAAGCATCCAGGCCAAGTTACAGGTCAGATCTGTGGAGAGGTAACCCGGCTTATAGTAACAATGCAGTTTTAGTAAGCCATAAAAACACCTGGAGTTATATAAATGATAGATATGTGAAATGCCATACTGCGGAACATTTCTGACATCTCTACAGAGACAAGCAGGACTGTACCCTCAAGGAAAGTCAATATTTAGTCAAATCATAATTTTTAATTTAAGCCAAGTCCACTGAATTCATAATATACTTATTCAATCACAATGATATCACGAAATAGTGTTGCAAAGCTTCATGGGAAATGTACGCAGACTTGGCCCTTGGATGCTGTGTTTGTATATTAAGTGTTTTCCCACTGTAGGAACCTTGTTCAGTTCCTGGTACTTTTTTGTCCTGCTCAAGGCCAGGTTCTTTCCAGTGAGACCAGGAACCTTCTTGTTAAAACAAAATAATCTTTATTGGAATATGTCTCCTCCATTTTCTGACTTAGACAAACTGTTTTGGCGCAAAAGAGAAGTAAATTGAACACAAAAATACAATTCTGAAATAGTAAATAGTAATTGAAATTCTGAATAATTGTGTTTTATTGTTAATGTCATTGTTTGTTTGAGCCTTTTCTGCGTCACAGTTTTATGTGCACGTTTACAGAGCTTTAAAGGATGAAGGGATTAAAAAGACAATTGTTACAGCCAGTTAGACCCACTTTCAGCCACTGTTACTGTGTGAACGTGCACATGGGGGACTGGGTGGTTCCTCTCACTAAATGGGGACTGGGGATAATAGGGATTTAATTCCTGGATCTGTTATGTGTGAAAACGCCAACTGTCTGTTTTGGGACTCTAGGATTAAAAAAGGGAGCGCTTGGATTTGGTCTGCCATTTGATTTATTTTTGTTCATTTGTATTAGTTGTGATTTTGTTATGTGTTTTGTTTTTGTCAACAACATTTAGAATATTTTGAAAACTATGACTAAATATTTTAGGAGATGAAAGTAAGCACAGTTAGCAAAGCACAGAGAGAGAGGCATTTTAAGCTTGGATTAGTTTTAGCTTGAAAGTAAGTATATGTTTGCTGATGAACAGAAGGCGTAGGCTCTCGAGCCTACCCGCCGTTGTACCCTCCAGCCACATAGATGAGCTGACTGCCCCTCAGCGGAGGAGGAGGAGCCTTCCGCAGCGTCATGTCCTGAAAGATCTTGGACAGGAAGTCTTTACAGGAGTTGGCCTAAAACAGGTGACAAACAGTTTTGTTCAGTTTTTGAAAGAATGTTGTCTTTTACAGTACAGTTTATCCTAAGCCACATTTCGACCAGTTCACTTTAGAGCAGATCAGGACATTTCATAATATTATATATTATTATATTATATATCATATATTAATTTAATATCCAAAGTGGGCCAACGTGGTCTGGCTCGTTTCAGCTCCCGAAACGCTTTTGAGCGCAATGATCGGATAAGAGAGATCACAGAATACACAGTACATACAGAAGGATGTACAGTATATTAATAATAATTTCTCACCAAACGCTGACTTGATCTTGTGATAAACAGCCGCATTTCTAGTTCTGGTATCTTAAATGTGCTGACGTGATTTGCAAAACAAAGCTAGCACACATTCCCGTTTATCGACACACGGCACTCGCAGTGCATAATGCATCCAACATTCTCCAAACCCATTGCATTACATAAAGATATGTTAAAATGTGAGGTAGAGGTGCGGTGAAATAAACCAAGTTTAATTTCCTGGAGCCGAGTGCACCAGCAGGACTTAAGCCCTCTGTATGCCACGCCCAGGTGTAACTTTAGCGTCCAGTGTGAACAGGCGTAAGGCAGGAACGACATGAGAGAAGTGCGGGCAGCGGCTGATAGAGCAGCGGCATGTGTCAGATGTGAACAGTCCCACGGGCCCCGGAACAGCTCTGTCTGCTCTGATTCAGTGGGGCTGTGCCGACTTCTTCACGCGCCTTCCCATGCGCTCTCGCTTTTTGATGCGCTTTCCACGCTGGCAGCTGCAGCCAAATCCTACGACAGCTACGACTACTCTTAAATCTAACTGGTGCACTCGGTTAGGGCCGATTTAACTTAGGACCAGCTGGTGTACTCGGCTCCTGTTTACTCTAGCTTTAGCCACATCTCACACATCTCACCACAAACTTGGAATTACTAAAAGTCTTTTTGCTGAATGCCTCATGATTAAAAAGTATAATTTAGGAACAATTTAGATTTTATTTGTTAAGAAAACATTTGCTAGGTTTGGGTAACATCAGCTACTCATGTCTGGACCCAGGACCTGAGCATTCATTCTGCCATGCACAAAACCATTCCAAAATGCACTAAAGCGAACTAGTCTGGGGGGTCAGGGGCCAGGGGCCAGTTGAAACATGGGTTTTATTACCTTTCTGAGGATGGGGCAGGACTGCAGCTGGTTCTTGAGGAACTGAGGGGGCAGGGCGTAGATGTGCATGGCGTTCAGGAGGGCGTGGAGGTACTGAGAGCGGGCCTCCATGTCACTGCGCACCCAGTCTGTGCAGGCTTTGTACACCTGACACATACGCAAGCTTAGAGTCAGAGTCACACCTCCAAGCTCCTTCTACTGTTCATCATCTACCATCACCACAGGCAAACACGTGTTTAGATGAGCAGTTTCTGTGTTCTGTCCCCACCTCAGACTCACAGAGCACCTTGAGGCTTTCATGGCTGATGAGCTCCAGCAGCTGACAGTGGGACAGGCTGAAGAACTCCTCCTCTTTAGTCACCTGGACACACAGACAGGTTACACTTTTACATTCTGACCAAACTGCAGCAATGGAGTTATGTAAGACACTGTTTCACTCATGTAAGATTACATTTAAATGGGATTATGTCTTCAATGTTCAACGAGTCAAATAAATTATGCTTTTGACATTGCATTTATCTGTCATTCAAATACTTTAGCATAACTCAATATCACAACACAAGTCGCCTCACAAAGAATGTGATTAAACATAAAACGTCTTTAGATCAAACAATAAAAGCGCTTTTGTTGTTGTTTAGGCTAAAGCATATCAATAGAAGTTTTGCATTGTGGCCGAATTTTGCTTTTTTACATTCAATTCCAAGGTGTACAGGCGGAAAAACTAAAGATACATACACCAGATTAATCCCTAAAACTACTGTTGTACTGGGGAGTACCTCGCTGAAGTGAGTGTTGATGTACTCCCGGCTCCTCTGGTACAGCTCAGTGCAGCCGATCTCCTCAGCGAAGCGTGCGATGCCGATCACATTGGACGGCTCCAAGTGTTTGGTGAGAAAGTCACAGCAGGCTTTGGCCACATCCTCCACTTGGTACCTGCCAAAGACAGTCCCATGAGGCATGAGTCATGACAATCAATATCATCAAGTTAAGAGAATGCACAATTAAGACAAAAAGAAAAGTTAAAGCTTTACCTCATAGCACCCAGGAGCACGTGCAGCACACACTTTTCCCCCACCGTGATGCGAGCAGTGTAAGCAAAATCGATAAGTCTTCCCACCACCTGGGGGCAGACGTCATGTAGGGTCACCTCGGACGCCGTACACTCTTTGAAGTTACTCGTGAACATGGCTCTGAAGTACGAGCTGCAGGACGCCAGGACCACCTTATGCACCTTCAAAATACACAGTTCTCATGATGACATTATTTGAAAGTAAAATGTGCATAAGTAGGAATAAGGAAATAATTTTGTTATGACAGATGAAGACTATTGCAACCACAAGTAAATCGTAATATTTTAAATAATTTAGTCAGTAAAATATTAAATCTGTAATGCTAGCAGCGCACTTCCTGATTTGCGGAAAATAGCACACAGCGATCTGATTCTGACACTAAGCTTTTACAATAAATCAGTGCTGGGGCAAAACAGATTTGACTTTATTCCAAAATTGGGAACAGCTTTTTTCCCCCTTTCCCCCCTTATGCTTGTTGCTCCCTCACAGTATCTTATTTTTGTTTGTCTTCTATTTAAAAAAAATATGGTGCAGTTAGTTTTAGTAAGTATACCTTAAAATCGATGATAGTGTCTTTGTACGCCACATGCAGCACCAGGTCACACAGCGCCTCCTGTCTTCTGAACTGGTCCATTACACTCATGCATTTGGAGGCATGGCTCTCCACGGTGTAGTCCATGTACCCAGAGCCGTGCATAGACGGCACCACGATGGCAGAGAAATCGGACTCACGGGTTGGACGTCTCCTCCTTATGGGGCAGTGCATTCTGGGTAAATACTGCAAATTCTGCTTAGTCCAACAAGTTTTTCTGAGGCTCCAAGACACCTCACGTATCCATCTATGTCCAATGGCAGTAGAGTGGGCATGGCTTTGGCAAAAACACAAAAAAACCTGTAGCCATGTCAAGCATTTGAATTAAAACAGTGGAGGTAGACAACTGTGAGTTACATTTACTATACTCAAGTAATATAAGGTACTCTTCCCAATATGTCTAAGCTGTATGTTGACACAGTGTGTTTTTTCCACAGTATATTATTTATATTTCATTTTTCCTGAAACTACTACATTAGAACAAGGTTTCCAAGACTTTACCACCAAATGCTGTACTTTAGTAGCAATTCCACCAAATAATTCTTTCTATAGTAATTATTTGGATCACTACAGCAGCAGTGCTTTTATGCCAAAAATGTCAACTTTAACCCCAGCTGCCAGGTAGAAAGAGCAGGCATTTGAAAACTGAAACAGAGTCAGGTAATAAAAGTCTGTCTGTACAAGCAAGTTCCAACATGGCGGACCACATCTCCAGATGGTAAATCCCAACATAGACTAGAGGAGGAGGCTTCTAGTCCAAGGTTTGTCAAAAAATGTGTTTAAATTAGAATCCAAGGAGGCTGCATGTTTTTCAAGGCCTGGTCTGGAATCCTTTGGTTTCTGCAAAAAAGAACATTAATTGTAGTTATTTTTCATTCAGTCAAAACAGACAATTGAGGTGTAATTAACTATTTATTGAACGGATAATAAACACTGGCATACAGGTAGAGAAAAGGAACGACTACTTCTCTTACTACTAGGGGTGTCATGGTATCACATTTTAATGGTACGATCATAATTCAACTAATAATTCAACTAATATATATATATATATATATATATATATATATACACACACACACACACACACACACACATATATATATATAGCTTATTTGCTGTTGACATCCTGGCTATATGCAGAATCATACAACTGGAAAAGGGTCACACATAATGGTGGCGCCTGTGACAACTTCCTGAATAAAGTGAATGTGCAGACACTCTGCATAGTCCAGTTGAGTTGTCAGCCTGTTTCCAGGGCACAGCAGCCTGGACTTAACATCCTCTTGTCAGTGGTGGAGTAACAAAGAACAAAGAACAAAAGTAAAAGTACTGTGTTTAAGTTACATTTTTAGGTATCTTTACTTTAATTAAGTACATTTTACAGACAATGCTTTTTACTTTTATTTCACTCTTTTTACTTTACATTTGAACTGGACTGAAATGTAGTAGTAGTAAAGTAGTTTTTCATTTTTATTTATTTACTATTCATGGTGACATTCTGCATAAAGGTTTTTAGTTTAAGCTTTGGGCAATCAAAACTATATGAATAAAATTAACAAGAAAAATCTAAAAAATGATTTGAATTGCTACTGTTGACTAAAGATCTGCACAACAGACCCTTTTCACTTTACCACAGTTACAGATCTTCAGTTCTCGTTCCATTCATTCTCTGTGGGGATTAGATGAGTCTTGCTCAAATAAATCTAAATAAAAAAATCTGACAGCAGAGAGTGAGTTACAGATGGATAATCACTGGCAGCATGTTGAGACTTTTACGTACGATGTAAATATGTCACCGGAGGAAACCTACGTGTTTATAAAAGTAAGTGTTTGTGTCTCAATGCTAAAGGCTGACATACATTCTCTTATATATAAAACTGAAAACTACATAAAAGTAGATAGAATACCAAGTTGATTGTTTTTTGTAAACAGGTTAGTTCAGTTTGTGCTATTATTGATTACATTTATTGTATGTTAGCATTATCTTAGAGACAAAAGCACTTACTTTTATAAACATATAGATGTCCCCAGGTGAAGCATTTACATGATACGTAAAGTTCTTAACATGCTGCTGTGATTATCCATCTGGAATTCACTCTCTGTTGTTCATTTAAGTATGATTTAATTTTAGCGAGACTCGGCTAATTCCCCATAAGGAATGAATGGAGCAGGACGTGGAGCTCCAACAGGAATAGCCGCTCGGTTTCGTGAAAATGGCCTAATCTTTATCAAAATTACTAGATTAAACGCTGTAGAAAAAGATTCAGTTGTAGTCATCTGGACTCTGTTTTAGAAAAAACAAAACATTTTCGACATTCATCCAAGAGTCCTTTCAATCAGTGAAACAAGTCTGAGAACTCCGGTTTATATCCTACTCTGTGAAAGCCCTGCCACAGGGCGGGACCCCTCATATGGGCCATCAGAACCCAACTGGGATTGGCGCTATTGTTCACTGACTTTGGCTCCTCTCTAACTGAGTCCCTTTAGTAACATCAGAATGCTTTGGGCGTCTCACAGGGTTCAGCAGACCATTATAAACAACTGGAAGGTTGAATCTTAAACCTCCATTACGATTTAAGGAAGGATTCCTTTTTTAACAAGATTGCCTCCTTACTCTCTTTCAAACCATCTTTTCCCCCTGCTCAGAATCTCCACCTCACTGTCTTCAATGAGTGGTCTGTGGCTTTGAGATGAAGATGTACGGGCGCTCTGGGGTCCTGAACTCGCGTGTCTTCTGTGCTGATAAAGCCTCTTGTGCAGTGGCTGTTTAGTCTCCCCTATGTGGCGCTCTTTACAACTTTCTTCACTGCATTGGATAGAATACACTACATTGCTCTGTTTTTGTGTCTTGTCCTTAGGGTGAACCAGTTTTTGTCTTAACGTGTTGCCTGGTTTGAGATAAACAGGGACTTTGTGTTGTCTAAAAAAATCTTTGCAGTTCTTCTGACAGTCCCGAGACATAAGGGATAGAGACCCCCTTTCTACTTGGTTCTGTTTCCCTTTTGTCCCTTTTGTCCTGCTTTTTGGTTCTCTTCACTTTGTTCAGAGCCCAAGTCGGGTATCCACAGGCTGAGAGAGCATTCCACACGTGTTTTTCCTCTTTCCTCTTGCCCTCTGAGTGACTGACCTCTTGTGCTCTGTGTTGTAGTGTTCTGATCACTCCTAGCTTGTGCTGTAGTGGGTGGTTAGAGCCAAAGAGCAGGTACTGATCCGTGTGTGTGGGTTTCCTATATACTTCTATCTGGAGCTTCCCGTTTTCTCCTCTGATAGTGGAACAATCAAGAAAGGCCAAGCGATTCTCCTTGCATCTTCTCTTGTAAACCTGATATGCGGGTCCACTGCATTGATGTGCTCTGAGAAGGCTTCCAGCTCTTGTTTCTTAATTGTCACAAAAGTGTCATCCATGTAACGGTGCCAAAGACTTGGAGCAATGCCTGAAAAGGAGGTCAGTGCCTTCTTCTCAAAATGCTCCATGTACAAGTTGGCCACGATGGGAGAGACGGGCGAGCCCATGGCACAGCCGTGAATCTCTGTAAAAATGTCCCCGGAATTAAACGCTTTAACATTTACTTTTTACTCTTAAAGTACATTTTTAACCTGGTACTTCCAAACTTTTACTGAAGTAGATTTTTTTCCTTTTACTTTTAGTAATTTCTTTTCTCCTGTCTCTGTGCTTTTACTTAAGTAACAATATTGCGTACTTCTTCCACCACTGCCTCTGCCTGATTTCACAGAGCAGTGAGAGAGAAGAGCTAACGTCCTGCTAACATCAGCCAGGGAAACAAACGCTAATGCTCGCTAAGCCTTGTGCTAGCTACCACATCATCATCATCCTCACAGTAACAGAATACATACATTTTAATAATTTGTGGATGCAGAGATTATTGATTTTACATTCAGTTCATTATGACTGTAGAAGATATCTGGAAATATAAATCACAAATTATGTCAAATAATCCAAACAATTAATAAAGCTAGCTTTGTTGCTATGTTTTACCTAAGGGAGTATTGGACAATACATTTTAATACTAATGCTCTCTATATTGCAACACAAATACACTTGCAACGCAAATACACTTGTGTTAGCTGTTTTAGAGGAGTTTTGAGAAGTTGTGGTCAGTTCATCCTCGTCTGACCGGAGTGGAGGAGTGAGTGTGCAAAACTACAAGCAACAATTCTGTTCACTAGATCATGCGTCATGTTACAACCGTCCGCAACACATGATCTAACATGTCCAAGGGCTGCACAGTTTCGAAAAATATAATTATAATTGCACATAACATCAGTAATAATCAAACATGAAATGACATGCTGTAGGCTTGTATCAGAATCCGAATGTATATGTAGTAAATTGTATAAATATAGAAATAGTACAGTGGGGGAATATGGATAAAGTGTGACTTTTTTAAAAAAGTTCTGCCTCTTTGTTATTTTTCTGTTTTAAATAAAAGTCTTCAATGTAATACATTTTTTAAAAAGTGTGTATTCACAAGAAATTTTTTTTGGGTGCTATTTTTAAAGTATTATTATTCTTTTTTTATAATAAACTAAACTAAAGGAATATATTATTTTTTCCGTTATTATTGATGCATATTATAGAAATGTAATTAGCCTTACCTTATCTTTAAAAAGTTATATCCTTAACAAAATGTATCCCAAACTGTTAAGTCTTTAGACAAGCTTACACTTTTTCATTGGTAACCTTCATATAATCACTTTTTAGAAAATAAAAACGTATTGTTTTGATATTGCAATTACATTTGCAATTTATGTTTTTGTAATAATAGGATTCTGCATTATATTTACACATTTTGAACACATCTAGGGGAGATCCCAAAATGACTGATAGGCCCATGAACTAAAAGAATTACATGTATGTAAGTAAGTACAGATCTAAACTACAGGGTTGTAACGCTCAAAATCACAAAGTTGTCTCGAGGGGCTACAGTGGAAAAAACAGAATAAAAATAGAATAAATAATGTTCATAGGGACTTGGTAATGTCCCAGCATCCCGTGTCCTTAGACAGATGTCCCAAGCTCCCCTGTCCTTAGATTTATAGAGAATAAGAGGATACACTGTTGATTTTGGAGGAAAATACAGCCTGTTACTCCAAAATGTTCATCCTTAGCGGTTTGCTCATTGTGTCCATTCAAATTGTGATTTTGATTCGATTACGATTCATCTTGTAGACTTAATGTCCTTCAGGTTTTTCTTTCAGATTCAAAAATAAGCAGATGTCCCCACACTGGCTCAACGGGAAACGCTACAGGTAAACCCCTTTGGACAGAGGTCATTTTTACACACCTGCACCGGGCTCCGGAGTGATGTCTACCTCTGTTTGATGAACATTTCTTTCAAACGGTTTCACAGAAAACAAAGCTGTAATCACCACGAGTCTCTTAAAACATAGATCCACACACCAGCTGTTATTAATTCATTCTTAAATAAATCTGCCTCCCTCTTTTGTGGATCTTTTCCTGTATAAATCAATAAAATGAAATGGAAGAGAGGCGAGTAATTTGCTATAATCTTTATATTGTCTAAGATGTAGGTAGCTAAAGTCATCAGCAACTTCACACTTCACTCCGATTAGTTAAAGCCACCTGTCAATCACTCAATCAGAGCATGACAGACCAAGAGGTAAAAAGTGTAAAGAGAGTAAACTGATTAAAACTGGCGAGTTTGTCATACAAACTTGAGAAGATATATGATGTTCAGGTAAACGTTTATCAAAAGCTAAAGTTGTCTCGAGCTGCGATTTACAGGGAAAGCAAAAGTGAAACTTAAGCACATGTCGGTCCACTTGAGCTGAGATTCTGTTGTGGCTTTGGCTCATTTGTTCACGACAATACATTTTGAAGTGATATATTGATGAAGAAAATATATACATTCATTCATTCATTTTCTACCGCTTGTTCCCGTTAGGGGTCGCGGGTGACTGGAGCCTATCCCAGTGCCTTTGGGCCTTAGGCAGGGTAACCCTGGACAACTCGTCGCAGGGCTAACACAGAGACATAGACACACAGACAACCATTCACTCTCACACTCATTCACTCGGGCCAATTTACAGTTGCCAATTCACCTAACACATGCATGTCTTTGGACGGTGGGAGGAAGCCGGAGACCCCGGAGAGAACCCACGGTAACACGGGGAGGACATGCAGACTCCACCCAGAGAGATCATGTGATGTAATGATTCGCCCAGGAATCGAACCATGATTTCCTTCTTGGGTGGTGTGAGCTCTACCGCTCTGCCACCGTGCACAAAATATATACAATAAACGATAATACAGAACTAACCATAAATTAAAGCTGGATATCCCAAAAAACTGTTCAAGATGGAGAATATTGTTAAATGAAATAAATAGCAAATTGAAACACTAGTGCTTAGTTTGTACCTATAATCATACAAGTTATAAACTTCAAACCGTCTACAGACCAAATCTTATCGTAGTACAGAAAAATATAACAAAAATTCCCCCACGAGCACAAAGAAAAAGTACCCATTGATAAAATATTGACCCCTAAAATGATTTCCATCTATCATTTATTGAACGATGAGTCAATATTAAGAATTATTGTGACAGGCGAGTATGTTTTAAAATAGGTTTGAATAAATGAGTTCATTAAAAAACTATTTTGGTCAGCTGACACACTACAGCACTTTGTAGATAGTATGATGAACCTCAGGGCTGGTTGTTTGGGCACATGTAGAAGTATGATGAACATCCGGCTGTGGTTGTTTGGCGACATGTAGAAGTATGATGAACCTCAGGGCCTGTTGTTTGGGCCTCATGTAGAAGTATGATGTAACCTCAGGGCTGTTGTTTGGGCACATGTAGAAGTTATGGGTGAACCTCAGGGCTGTTTGTTTGGGCACATGTAGAAGTATGATGAACCTCAGGGCTGGTTGTTTGGCACATGTAGAAGTATGGTGAATCCTGCCAGGTCGCTGGTTGTTTTGGGCACATGTAGAAGTATATGAACCTCAGGCTGGTTTTGGGCACATGTAGAAGGTAGATGAACCTAGCTGGCTGTTTGTTTGGGGCACATGTAAAGTAATGGTGAACAGCTCCGGGTGGTTGTTTGGGCACTGTAGAAGTATGATGAACCTCAGGCTGGTTGTTTGGGCACATGTAGAAGTAATTGGTGAACCTCAGGGCTGGTTGTTTGGGCACATGTAGAAGTTATGGTGAACCTCCGGGCTGGTTGTTTGGCACATGTAAGAAGTAATGGTGAACCTCAGGGCTGGTTGTTTGGGCACATGTAGAAGTATGGTGAACCCCCGGCTGCGTTGTTTGGGCACATTGTTAGAAGTATGTGAACCTCAGGGCTGTTTGTTTGGGCACATGTAAAGTATGATGAACCTCAGGGCTGTGTTTGTTTGGGGACATGTAGAAGTCATGATGAACCTCCAGGGCTGTTGTTTTGGGCACATGTGAAATTAGGTGAACCTCCGCGGCTGGATTGTTTGGGCAACATGTAGAAGTATGCGTGAAGGCCTCAGGGCTGGTTGTTTTGTGCACATGTTAGAAGTATGAGTGAACCTCAGGGCTGGTGTTTGGGCACATGTTACGAAGTATGGTTGAACCTCCGAGTGTTTGTTGTGGGCACATGTAGAAGTATGGTGAAACTCAGGTGTTTGTTGGGCACATGTAGAAGCTATGCGTGCGCACCTCATAGAAGTATGGTGGACCTCAGGGCTGTTTGTTTGGGCTCATGTAGAAGTATGATGAACCTCAGGGCTGTTTGTTTGGGCACATGTAGAAGTATGGTGAACCTCAGGGCTGTTTGTTTGGGCTCATGTAGAAGAATGGTGAACCTCAGGGCTGGTTGTTTGGGCACAAGTAGAAGTATGGTGAACCTCAGGGCTGTTTGTTTGGGCACATGTAGAAGTATGGTGAACCTCCGGGCTGGTTGTTTGGGCACATGTAGAAGTATAGTGAACCTCCGGGCTGGTTGTTTGGGCACATGTAGAAGTATGGTGACTCTCAGGCCTGTTTCTTGGACACATGTTGGACTGTTCTAAAGTGTTCTGCAATGGCATGTTGTCCTCTGTAATCTTTTCATTTGATCGTTTACATGACTGATCTGAACGCGGACTTAGAGTAGGCTGAGAGCCTTTGCGCTTCGTTGTTTTAGAAGAATCGGTCCACGCCACCTCAATCGACGTGCCTGTGTTCACATGCACTTTGGACAATTGATTCAAACAGGACTAGGCATGTAAACGTAGTGTGTGGAGCTGCATCAAGATCTGATTTTTAATTGTCAAATTGTCCTGTCTTTAGCATGAAAAAAGTGAAAAATGATCAAGCCATACATACAACCATAAATAAAGATCATACTAAACAGGCAAAAGGTCACTTGCACTTCTAATCTAATCACGTCACACTTTCCTACACTGTGGTTAATATGTTACTAGTTATCATACATTCACTATTGTTGCGACTACTCCTTCTCTTTCTCTCATTAAATCTGCTTCACTCTTCAGTGCACCCATACTTTATAGCAGTAATACTTCATGAAATACCAAGAATGTCGAAAAGTGTAGGATAGTATAGTTAGATATTGCTAGTTACAACAGTGTCAGAGTGGAAGTAAACAAGAGCCCATTGTATTGGCCTCATTATCAAGTCATTGCTCAATAAAAGATAGTGAGAGCACATCCTCCTGACCTCTGCCTTTAGAGAAGTCCACCTGACTACTAGAACATGGCGTAAGTGATGATATTGCGGTATCAAAAAGTCAATAGTATTTCAAGATTACTGTGAACTTTTTAAGATGTCAAAAGTACAAATTCCAACTGGTCTTTTGAAATGCATTAAGTTTCCTCAGTGTGGTAAAAAGCAGAGGGAGCTACATAGACCACGGGTCTCCAAAAGGCGGCCCGCGGTCCAGATTCGGACCCTGACGCAATTTGGTCTGGCCCGCGGGCCAGTTTCCAATAATTAAAAATATATTATTTCATTTTTTTGGCGTCGCTTCCGTGCGGCACCACTGCACAACCGCAGCACTCTGCACTGATTTGCTGCAGCTCCCCCGCTGGTCCTGGCGGGCCAGAGAGCCCCGGTTCCTCTGAAACACTGCTCTGTCAAAGCACACGTGTAATACATTGGTGTAAGCGTAACATGCATAAGGACTGTGTGCTCCGCGTGTTTGGAGGTCTGCTCGTTATCGAGGAACATTACGCGCCGTGGCACCGGAGGACCGCGTGTTTCCCGGGCTTCCTCGTTGGATTGAAAGGTCAGACCGCTGTGCAGTCTCGTCCTTGGACATTTGCACTTTTGCTTTAGGCGCGTCTAAATTCGTAAGCTAATTTCCCCCTGAATGTGTCGGATTGTAATAAAACACACATCATTTTAAAGCTTAACATGACTATGGAGGCAAAGGAAAAATAAAAATACATTATTTCTCAGGTGCAGAGCCGTCGTCACCAGTTTAGTGCTTTCAGGAACTTTTTCCCGTTGTCCATTTCATTACGTTGCATATCTTTCAATGCTCAGTCTGGCCTATTTTTGATAGACTGCAGCAGGTCAGAGAACTCCAAAAACAAGCATGATACTGTGCATGTGGCCTAGTGACAGCTGCATTTGTTCTGAAGAACTAAAGGCTAAGTGAGCTTTTTTTGGTAGCTACTGTATGGTACTGTGTTTTAATATAATTTGAACCAAATGTTCTAATGAATAGTCCTGTTTTAGTCCTGTTTTAGTCCTGCTTTAGTGCTGCTTTAGTGCTGCTTTGGTGCTGCTTTGGTCCTGCTTTGGTCCTGCTTTGGTCCTGCTTTGGTCCTGCTTTGGTCCTGCTTTGGTCCTGCTTTGGTCCTGCTTTGGTCCTGCTTTAGTTGCTTTGGTCTGCTTTGGTCCTGCTTTGGTCCTGCTTTGGTCCTGCTTTGGTCCTGCTTTGGTCCTGCTTTGGTCCTGCTTTGGTCCTGCTTTAGTCTTGCTTTAGTCTTGCTTTAGTCTTGCTTTAGTCTTGCGTTAGTGCTGCTTTAGTACTGCTTTATTCTTGCTTTATTCCTGCTTTGGTCCTGCTTTGGTCCTGCTTTGGTCCTGCTTTGGTCCTGCTTTGGTCCTGCTTTGGGTCCGGTTTTAGTGCTTTTGTCCTGTTTTTAGTCATGTTATTTTGTATGTTTTCTCTGAAAGTAAAGTCCTATGTTGATTTCTCTTGTTGAATTGTGCCACTGAGTTGTTTGTGGATCTTATAGAGATAAAACATAAAATTGTGGTGGGATTATGTAGTCCGGCCCCTGGACCTTAGCCCTTCGAAAAATCTGGCCCCCTGGAAAATATATTCAGAGACCCCTGACATAGACCATGATTCTTTGCTTCATTTCAGTGCAGTTAATATAGAAACTCTTTTCGGCTGGTTTCCCCCAATCCTGCTTAGATTCTATTATTGATTTTAGACGGTTAACTAAATGCTAGATTGATACATTTAATGCCATAATGTGGGACATTAAGGTGGCTGTCTGGCAAATTTAAATTATTGTAAATAAATCAATTGTTTTGTTGATTGATTAATCTAGTAATTATTTGTTTGAGTAATGCCCGTGAGAATGAGATGTTTTTACTAAATTAGACCTAGATACAGCTACCACTTGAGGACATTCTGATTAACAAAAACGTTGTTTATCTTCAAAAACTCTAAATGTATACATTTGTTGTGCCTTTTTGATGTAATTATTGTTCTGTCTGTGTCATAAAACTCCTCTCTCGAGACTAGAATAGATAATGAT